>CP139507.1:32931070-33297947 GCA_021014915.2 Artemisia tridentata subsp. tridentata | reverse complement strand
AATCCGAAACCGTAAAAAACGATAACTAAGAAATCGAATCCGAAAAAACCAGAAATCGATAAACCCTCTTATCCCAATTCGATTTCGTTTTTTATTTTTAAACATCGGCGATTACCCCAATCGACCGTGTTTTATATACATGCCATTTTAAACAAATTGACATTGGATTAGAAATATGTGTAGTAGGGTAAAATGTAGAGAAAAATATTTTTTAATTTTAGTTTTATTATTTGTATTTCTTATACTGTAGTTTTTGTGTTTAAATAATTTGTATAATATGCTTTAGTATTTGTTGTATCTAATTCTTAGTTTTAATAACTATAACGAAAATAAAGGTGATGATAATGGAGAAGCATCTAACGCTTAATTACGCTAGTACCGATTAACGCATGATAGCGACCGCCATCACTAATTCACTGCACCACAACTTTTAATTTACACAGTATATACAGTCCCTATGGCTTGACACCACACCTCACATTGCGTTATAAGACATTGCGTAAAAATTACCAGCCAAGTTATATGGATTTTTTTTTTTTTTCCTGTTTTTTTTTTTTTTTTTTTTTTTTTTTTTTTTTTTTATTGGGTTAAATATGGGGTTTATTATAACTTGAGTGATCGAAGGAAGATATTTTTAAATTAAGTTCTTATAAGAAAAGAGTTCTAAAATAACATCAGTTTTTCTATAAAAGCTTTGATACAACTTCCTACTTTTTCTTCCTATAAATCCTCCTACACACATAATAATATTATATAGTTTTTTTCACCCATTCTCTCTCTGCATCCAAAACGTCCGTTCTGACATTTATCAGCATCCAGTGAATAAGACATTTTGTAAGAACAAAATTTAGAAACATTTAGGGTGCGTTTAGTTGGAGAAAAAATTCTCTTGTTTTCTATCTCTAGTTTTGTAAAAAATTGAAAGGGAAATTTAAGATGCGTTTAGTTGGTGAAAAATATCTCATTTTTCTAAGAAATTTTTCATGTGAAAATGAAAAAATTGAAAATCCGTTTAGTCACACCTTTTTCCAACAATTTTCAAAAAAAATAAAAAAATAAAAAATCTCATTTTCTAAATTTTAACTAAGAAATTGAAAAGCCATTCTATCATTCTCACTTTTTTATTTCTCATTTTTTTCCCCAACTCAAAAAAAAAAAAAACATACAGCATTCTACCCTTAATCTCTCGTGTCATCTTCCACAGCCCACTGTCGCCGCCACCGCCCGCCATCACCGCCACCGTCGCAATTTGAGGTAATCTTCTTATCATTTTAAAAAAAGGAAAATATAACTCCAACTAAACGGATTTTCAAAATTCTCAACTCTACTTTAGAGAAGAAAAATCATTCCCTTCTTAAGGAATTTAGAAACAGAAAAGGAGGAAAAATTTTCTACAACTAAACGACACCTTATCCCCACAAAAGACTTGAAAATATAGAAAACGCGTTTAGTTGATGCTTGTATTTTCTATTTTGAAAAAGGGGAGGGATGATTATGGGTTATAAAGAAAATAAGGAAAATAACTAAAATTTGTTTTGTACTTTTCCTTGTTAAGTTGGGAAATAGAGGATTTTGTGTTTTACAAAACATTTTGTTAAAACAGTTGATTTGAACGCGAATTCTATTTTTGTTTTTTTCCACAAAACATTTTATAAAAAAATGATAGTTTTCCCGTAACTAAACGCATTCTTATCATTTTCCTTTCTATAAAACCCGCCCATGATCAACTGACCTTGGACACGTGGGATATTAAGTGTGACACAATATTCAAAATCTTAAAAACAAAAACTACTTTCAAGGAGGCAAAAAATCAAGGGCTAAATCTTAAAATACCCCGAGAGTACAAGTGTGTTTACCCTATATGCCCCAAAATTTATTTTTTTCCCCAAATACCCCATGGGCGACCCTCTCCTAAAGATCTTGGGCGGATCTCATTGTATTGTGACATGTGTCCCTATATATGTCCCCACCAAGTACAGGTACTTTCTTAGGCGACTAGCCCCACATTTCTTGGGCGACTTTACATTTTTGTCTTTTTATCAAAAAGTTAATAATAGAGTTAAGTACATTTTTGGTCCTTGTGGTTTGATTATTGTTTCATTTTTGTTACACACATTTTTTCATTTTTATCTTCTTCATCAATTATGTTATCATTTTCATTTCTAAAACATCATAACCATTATGTTCAGTGAAGAAGCAGTTGGAGTAATAACAATGGAAGATGTGATCGAAGAACTTTTGCAGGTAAATCTTGATAAATCCTCTTATACTACCTTTATTTTCCATAGCATTCTGCATTTGACAGTGGCTTTTTCGTCCATGTAGGAGGAAATTTTTGATGAGACGGATCACCAGTTTGATGATTTATAACAAAAGGTTAGTTTGAACCGGAATCTGGTGTCACCTAGAAGATGGCGAAAAAGTCTCACACATCAAAATCAAAAGGTAACAACAAACTAAGAAAAGATGAGAAAAAGGAGAAAAACTCATGTGCGGCAACCACCATCGCCTTCTTCTCCGGCCAAAACCCCGCCAACGTCCGGCAACCACCATCGCCGGAAAATTTTCCGGCGAGACCTTTTCTTTGCCGATTCGATAGATCGGTGTACCTAGAATCTTTCTGGAGCTCGTGAGCTCTCGACGCGCCGTGTAACCCCGTGACACACCACCACACCATCACGAATGGAATAAGAAACCCACTTCAATACCTCCATGGGGAGAGGCGAGTAATTAATGACATTAATTTTGAAGGTATGTCATACAGTGACTTATATCCTGCCATTCGACGACTGGTTCTGGTGTCACCTGTTGGTATTTTCTACAATAAACCTGGGATTCCCTTTAATGTTGGTTTGAAAATGCTTAAAAATGATGAGGATCGATCTTGATGACTTTGTTAAAACATGCTTTGAAAATGATAACATAATTGACTTATACACTGAACATAATGGTTATGATGTTTTAGAAATGAAAATGATAATATAATTGATGAAGAAGATAAAAATGAAAGAATGTGTGTAGCAAAAATGAAACAATAATCAAACTATAAGGGTCAAAAATGTACTTAACTCTATTATTAACTTTTGGACAAAAAGACAAAAAAGTAAAGTCGCTCAAAAAATGTAGGTCCAGTCGTCCAAGAAAGTACCTGTATAAAGTAGTATTATGTTAGTACTTTGTGGGGACATATATAGGAACACATGTCACAATACAATGAGATCCGCCCAAGATCTTTGGGAGAGGGTCGCCCATGAGATATTTGGGGAAAAAAATAAATTTTGAGGCATATAGGGTATACACATGTATACTTGTGGGGTATTTAGAGAATTTTCCCAAAAATCAAATTAGTTTCCTGGTTAAAAGTAACATCTGTGAGTATGGGTCCCACTGACAAAAGTAAAGTACGATGAATGCTTATTTTTTAGGGTATTGATATTTACACATTGCAATTTACTTCATACACATAAAATTTGCATGTATGAGCCTAATGGTCCCACACTCCTCCCACTATATTTTATGTGTATGAAGTAAATTGCTATGTGTAAATATCAATACCCATTTTTTACACTTTTCACCTTTACTGTGTGTGTAAGTGTTTGAGAGAAAGTGAGATGTGGTCCATCTAAGCTCGCGTAAAAGTCGAGGGTTTTCCTGCAAAAAAATACTTCGTACTCCACTAAAGAGAGAGGGTGACCATTGTTTTTTCTTTTTTTTACTGTCCAAGTTTTCCTTTTATCGCTACCAGACAGTTGTACTCTGTTGTACATCTATTCTCATTCATTCAATTCATTTTTTACCCTCTTCACAGCTTCTTTATATGCGTGGCAGTCTAGAGCTGGCAAATCGTGTCTTAACAGGTCTTAACAGGTTTGGAGCGCGCGAATAACATAAGTTTCAAACATGAAAACAACTCGTTTAACACTTGACTTTGGTGGTCTAAGTTTGGCAGATATACGTTTTATGTATCAAAAAAGTTAAATAATAAACCCTAGAATACTAAAAACAATTATTTTAAAAAATAAAAAAATTGAATAGTATATTTTTTCTCTTAACAGGTCTTAACAGGTACCTAATTTGCCAGCTCTACGTGGCACACACACATAGATATATTTTTCTCATTTATGGACACAAAATTTAAATCATTAAATAAACATATTTGCTTTTTTAAATAATTTTATTTGTATATAAAATAATGATAAATCTGATAAACATCACAAATTCTTAAAACTATTAAAATCAAATAATATGTAAATATAGTAATTTCGTTTATTAAATTATTAAAAACTTGTGCTACCATGACACAAGTTAAAAAATTAAAAAATTACTTCCATTTTAACTAAAAATTAGTTTTGTAAACTTCAATTAAATAGTTATTAACTAAGATTCACCATGGGCCAATTCTACAAATAGCCCGATCTAGTAAAGTGTTGGGCTTTTTTGGCCCAAAAAAGTAACGTTTCAAAAATGGCCTCAAAAAAATCGCTTTTCAAAAATGGCCCAGAAATTAAGCGACTTTTTGTCAATTAAGCGATTTTCTATTTAAGCCCAGTAGTATAATGAAATACACTAGCATTAGAATGAAAATAAAAAGTCGCTTAATCGCTTAATTCACAAAAGTCGCTTAATTTCTGGGCCATTTTTGGAAAAGCGACTTTTTTGGTGCCATTTTTGAAATTAATTTCTGGGCCATTTTTGAAAAGCGACTTTTTTTGGGCCATTTTTGAAAAGCGACTTTTTTGGGGCCAAAAAAACCCAACACTTTACTAGACCGGTCCATGTCTATATTTGCCCCATTCACCATTCTCAAAAAAAATTCCTTAACCAACATGTTTCAGCAACCGCATTAGCAACACGACGATACTCAGCCTCGGCACTGGACCGAGAAAGCGTAGGTTGACGCTTCGAGGACCATGATAGCAAATTGTTGCCAAAGAAAACACAATAACCAGAAGTGGAGCGCTGAGTAGTTGGGCAACCCGCCCAATCCGCATCCGAGTAAGCAACCAAAGAAGTAGTAGAAGAGGAAAACAACTGTAATCCGTAATCCAAAGTACCCTGAACATACCTCAGAATCCGCTTGATACCATGAAGGATAAAGTGTTTCGTATATCTTATTCATCACCAAATCAAACATATATAGTTTACAATCTCTAACAAATCATACTTAGGCTTTAGCCCATACAAATACTAAATAGGCCTATCTAGGGCTGAACATCGGGCCGGATCCCGACCCGTCCCGACCCGACCCGCCAAATACCGATACCGAAACAAGCAGAAAATCAATACCGATACCGAACCGATTATAAGTCGGGTCAGTTCGGGGACAATCGGTTTCGAATTCGGGTATAAGCAGCCAAGCCCGGAAATAAAATAAAAAAGTAGCCCAGTATAAGCAGATCCAAGCACCACTTATTTACAGTTTGCATTACAAAATTACAAATTACATGTTCAAATCAAATCTTACAGTTTGCAACTTTGCATTACAAATTCAAATCCACTCTTACAAATTGTCATTTACTCTTTCCTGATCTTTTACACATAGCTCATTGATGCTTAAATATGCATAGAAATTGTCAGTACAACAAAACTAAATGACAATTTCACAACAACAAAACTAAAGACACAACAAAACTAAAGACACAACTTCAAAACTAAGAGACCTTGAAGCCTACACTCTCTTTGTTCTTCATTAGTTATTCGGGTGAGATTCAAGACCTACGAAGGGTATACGGCTCATAGCTTCTGGATTTTGGTTCGTATGTATAGTGTGATATGATGAGATTGATTGGGTTATGATGATGGAGATAAGATCGATTGAGCTATGTTGTGGAGATGAGATCGATTGATAGAGTTATGGTGATGGAGATGAGATTAATGAGTTGGTTGGGAGAGATAGAGATCTGATGGAGATAACTAGATAAGAATAGATCTGAGTTGGTAGGTGTACTCAAAAGTCAAAAGGATATATATATATAAAAGGGAATCGGGACACTCGGGACACTCGGGATAATGTCGGTTTTCGACCCGACCCGACCCGAAACTGACTTTCACTAATTATTAAAACCGACTCCCGACCCGAGAAGCTATTATTCGGTTTCGAGACCATCGGTTTATGTCGGGATCGGGTCGGTTGTCGGGACTCGGGCGGTTTTGCTCACCCCTAGGCCTATCATTCATACGACTAACACTTTGGTGCTACCACCCTATTAAGTTTGTTGTGTTCCGTCACCAAACATGCATTTGATTTTTAAACGCTACAATTTTCCTATAATTAATCACTCTTCTATTTATGTTTGTGGTCACGGCCTTTGAAAAAGTGGGCCACTTAATTTATGAATCGTATACATGTATATACGTAGATTTGGATTTCCAGAAAAATCTTAAATCATTCTATGTCATCATATCCACTCGTCTATATATGGACACCACCCCATCAATAACGTTACCTACACTTGTTCAAGAAATAAAGTCTCTCTCCAGCGATTTTAATAGAATTTGTGGTGGTAAGTTTTTAACCCGATTTTATAATCAGTCCGTCGTAATTTTGATGTTCAGGTTTCTATTTTGAACGCATTTTTATTTTTCAACAGTGTAATGCATGATTGAACAATGATAAAATATATGTATGTTTAAAATGAACATTTATTTTGATATTTGTACTGAAAATGTATGACGTACTTTTTGCAATAATAATGTGTTATGACAAGTAATAGAAACTGCTATTTGTCGAACAGTACACCTCAAACAAGAGTAGTATTAAGTTGATGCCAGTTTTAGATATAACAATTTCGATGTTTTGTAGAGAAGCTAGCCAAGTCTATAACTTAGATGGATCTCGACCGAAACCTAGGAGATTCAAGTGAACTATTTGAAGCTCAAGCTCATATATATAGACACATCCTCAACTTTGCAAACTCGATGGCCCTTCGTTGTGCTCTTGAATTAGGCATACCTGATATCGTTGTTAATCATGACAAACCAATCACACTTCAAGAACTAGTTTCTAAGCTCAACCTTCCCATTGAGAAAACCCTTCATTTGAAACGGCTTATGCGCTTGCTAATCCACTCCAACTTCTTCAATTTCACCAAGTTCCAAGATCAAGATGGCGAAAATGAAAAGGAAGGATATGTTCTCACAGTTTATTCAAAGTTGCTGCTCAAGAACACTAGCAAAAAGCCACCAAACCTACCAAGCTTGTTACCCTTCGCTAATTTGATTCTTGATCTCGAATATATGACTCCTTATAATTTCCTAGGGAGTTGGTTCAAAGGAAACGAATCAACAGTATTTGAAACTGCTTTTGGGACTTCGATATGGGAATTTGCTAACGAGAACCCAAGGCTAAACAAGCTTTTCAATGATGCAATGGAAAGTAATTGCAAAATGATGAAGTTTGTCGTAAAAGACAACAAAGAAATCTTTGAAGGTGTGGATTCATTAGTTGACGTTGGTGGTGGAACTGGACTCGTTTCTAAGATTCTCCTTGAAGCTTTTCCTCACATGAATTGTATTGTTCTTGACCTCCCACACGTTGTTGCGGACATGAAGGATACTATGAATCTCAAATATGTTGGAGGTGACATGTTTAGCTCTATCCCTTATGCGGATGCCATCATTTTAAAAGTGACTACTCTACACTTTTCTAACTTCTAACTTTAAAAGTCGAATACATGATCAATTTAGTTATTTTTAATGGTGATTGCAGAATGTGTTACATGATTGGGGTGACGAAGAAGTGTTGAAGATACTAAAGCGGTGCAAAGAGGCTATTTCATTTGCACAGAACGATGGGAAAGAAGGAAAGGTAATTATCATGGACATGGTGATCGGGGACAACCAGGATCATGGGAGCCATGAGTTACTAGAGACCAAGTTGGTTTTCGATGTCATGATGATGGTTTATGCTACCGGAAAAGAGAGGACTGAGGATGAGTGGGAGAAACTCTTCTTCCAAGCTGGTTTCAATCAATCTAAGATAACTCACATCTATGGTCTGATATCTATCATTGAGATTTTCCCTTAGATTCTTTTAGTTGCTCAAACAATTGAATCTAATTTGATCATTGTTCATGATGATGATATGATTATAATTGTTTAATATTATATAAATTATTTGAACAAGCTTGAGGTTCATTGTAACATTCTATCAAGCTTACTTATTTTATTATACATACACAAAGGTCTTTGTGGGGCCGGGAAAAAAGGAAGGCCTTTGGAGAAATATAACATGAATTTTATCCCAACACTTCCAGGTTCGCTCCAGTTGAACATTGCATGGGCTGGTTCTTGGTGAAGGGTTAGTCGAGTAGTCGAAACCCACGGATATACGGAGTTGAAGTTTCTCTGTCGATTTAAACGTTTTAGAGAAAGAAACACATTGACACATTAGGTGTAGTGTGAGGTATCATATATATATATTTTTTTGATGCATAGGTATCATATATTTTTAAGTGGTTGGGATGTACAAAACTCTCCCCTTCTCACTCACCATAGAGTAAAATTAAAACCAAGACGGAACTCTAAATGGTCTTTGATGCTAAAACTAAAAAAATAAGAAGTTGAAACTCTTATCAAATCCATATATATATAGTTTGAAACATTTATAGAACAGCAACAACTCAAAAATAATGGAGACCAACTTGAAAGACCGAAAACTAAACTTACCCAACAAACGACAACCATATAATGGTGTTGAAGCAAAGAGTATGGTGGCCGAAAGGTTGGGTGTTTTTGTTGGTTTCTTGTCGGTGTATTCCCAGTTGGGTATGGATAATCAATGAGTACAGGATATCACTTGAAATCGTGTTATCACTTTCCAATAGAAACTATTATTCGACCCTATGCCTGGGTTGCACGAATATCTCTATGGGATAAGACCAAGCGGTGTTCTTGTTTTAGGCACAAATCAATAACTTTTTTGCTTTCAAGTGTTTATGTTTCGTGTGTTTTTCCATGCAGATGTGTATCCTATTTATAGGATCTATTTACTCTTAGTCAATGGAATTATGAGAATTAATCGGCCAATTAATCTCCTCATAATGTTCCTCCATTATAGCCATAGTGGTTACAAGACCAAGTCATTATGGTCTTAATTACGAGTTTGAAAATGCCCAGCAGTACTAACTTATGCCAACAGTAGTAACTTTACACTAGCGGTAGTAACATTAGTACTAGCAATAGTAACTCTGCCAACAGTAGTAACATTAGTACTAGCAGTAGAAACTTAAAACCACTATTAGAGTCAGGGTAATCAGGGGCTTAATGGGTGTACACTCTGTACCTCCAAACCTGTTTCCAATTATGATCATATCCCTCAATTGAACTAAATTTCCAACAATCCTCCCCAATTTGGTACAATTCCTTTTGCATGAAAATAAACATAAAACAAAACATGTGCATAAATGAAAATATCTTGAAATTTGAATTCCCATCTTAGTACATTACACGTTTAAATACTCGAGAATCAGGGTGTTCTAAGAATTGAACCCATCAACCCATTTGAATACCTGAAGATAACATACACACAAGCTTTCAAACACTTAAACGCTCCTGACACTAAATAAGTCATGTGTCCATATCCAATTCATAAATGTTGTAAGAGCCAAAAGTCCAAATCTCCCTGAAGCGGCAAAACTTCAACATTCACATAGGTTGTTCCTTTTTATTCATGCTCCTGCTTAACACTTTTTCAAAGAAATTAACCATTGAGAAGTAAAGATTTCATCCTCTTTTTCAGCAGGTTCCGAGCACAACCTTGGGATGATTGTAAAACATGTGCTCCAGTCCACTGAATGTTCAGCTTTCCACATTGAACTCAGCTCCCAAGTTTCCTCGTGAGGGAGTTGGGTGTCTTAGCATTCAATGACTAAGTTGGACTTTAAACCCATCCCTTTAGCAGACTTTAAAACCAAGTCTCTAGCCAAACCCTTCGTCAAGTGACCAGCTAAATTTTGTTGAGATCTAACAAACTCTATAGATACCACCCCATTCATGATAAGCTCACGAATCATGCTATGCCTGACACCTAAGTGTCTAGACTTCCCAATATACATCTGGCTATAAGCCTTAGCCAATGTAGCGGCACTATCACAACGGATAAAAATAGTTGTTATAGGTTTAGGCCACAATGAAATCTCAAGAAGCAAGTTTTTCAACCATTTATCTTCTTTACTAGCAGCTGCTAAAGCCACAAATTCGGATTCCATTGTTGAACTGGTGATGCAAGTTTGCGTCTTGTATGCCCAAGAAATTGCACCTCCACCAAGTAGGAATACCCAGCCACTGGTAGACGAATTGTCTTCAGTGTTACTAGTCCAACTTGCATCAATGTATCTTTCTAATACTGAAGGATAACCAGTATATGAGAGACTATAATTCATAGTCTTTTTCAGATACTTAAGTACCCTCTAAACTGCTTGCCAGTGATGAACACTAGGATTACTAGTATACCTGCTCAGTTTACCTACTGCAAAAGCAATATCAGGTCTTGTACAATTCATGCCATACATCAGGCAACCAATCACCCTAGAATACTCAAGTTGAGATACAGCCTTACCATTATTAGGCATCAGCTTCTCACTTGTATTCATAGGAGTACTCACTGGAGTACAATCAAAGTAATTAAATTTCCTCAACACCTTCTCAATATAATGAGATTGAGAGATAGAAATTCCTTTACTTTCATGTTTAATCCTTATATCAAGGATAACATCAGCCTCCCCCATGTCCTTCATGAAGAACCTTGATGACAAAAATTCCTTTGTCAGGTCAACCTCATTTTGGTCAGTGCCAAAGATTAACATGTCATCAACATATAGGCAAATGATGACTCCTTTACCAGATTCATCAAATTTGCTATATATACATTTGTCAGCTTGATTAAGAAGATAACCATTTGACAAAACCACTTCATCAAATTTTTGATGTCATTGCTTAGGTGCCTGCTTCAGTCCATAGAGAGACTTAATCAGTTTACACACCTTGTTTTTATTGCCAGGCATGATGAAGTCCTGAGGTTGATTCATATAAAGCTCCTCATCTAATTCACCATTCAAGAAAGTTGTCTTCACATCCATCTGATGAATAATCAGATTGTGAATTGATGCCAAAGCAATCAGCAATATTATGGTACTGATACATGCCACATGGGCATAAGTATCAAAGTAGTCTATCCCTGACTTTTGTTTAAAGCCCTGAATGACTAGTCTAGCCTTGAACTTTTCAATAGTTCCATCTACCTTCATTTTCCTTTTGAAAATCCATTTGCAACCTAGAGGTTTGCAACCAGGTGGTAGATCAGCCAACACCCAAGTGTTGTTGCCCATGATGGAATCCATTTTATCATTAATTTCTTCTTTCCAGAAAGAAATATCCTGGGACTTCATTGCTTCATCAAATATTTTGGGATCATCCTCAACAATGAAGCAATAGGAGTATTGGTCAGAGACCTCATCCCTTGTTCCTTCAATTAGATATAATTGAAACTCAGGTCCAAATGACTTTGGAGTCCTAATCCTATTGCTCCTTCTGAGCTCATGTTCAGGTTGCTGTACCACAACCTCATCAGAAACCTCATCAGAGACCTCTGAAACACCAATGTCATTAGTTTCATTTGGAATCCTTTGACTTTGTCTAGGGACTGATGAGAATCTATTCTCATCGAAGATTGCATCCCTTGATTCAATTATTGAATTAATTGAAACAGACTCATTAGGTTCAATAACCTAGAACCTATATGCCTTGGAATGCTCAGCATATCCAACAAAGATGCATTCAATGCCTCTTTCACCCAAAGTTTTCTGCTTTGGATCAGGGAGTCATACAACAGCCCTACAACCCCAAACCCTGAGAAAGTTCAGGTTGGGTTTTCTTTTAGTCCAGAGTTCATGAGGGGTAATCTTGTTCCTTTTATTGGGAACCCTATTTAATAAATAGCAAGCTGTTAACATAGCTTCACCCCAGAACCCTTGACTCAACCCTGAATAGGATAACATGGAATTAACCATCTCCTTCAGTACCCTGTTTTTCCTTTCAGATATACCATTTTGCTGAGGAGTATAGGGAGCAATCGTTTCATAGATTATACCAACAGACTGAAAGAACAGAGTATCCATGTACTCACCTCCCCTATCAGTCCTTAACCTTTTGATCAGGGACCTTTGTTGCAATTCAACTTCAGTTTTAAACACTTTAAATTTATCTAATGCTTCATCCTTAGTATGTAACAAATAAACATAACAAAACCTAGAAGCATCATCAATAAACGTCACAAAGTATTTCTTATTCCCCAAACAGGGAGTAGCATGTAAATCACATAGGTCACTATGAATCAGCTCCGAAACTTCAGTTTCATGTTTTACACTTTGAAAAGGTTTCTTAGTTATTTTGGCCATCATGCAAGTTTTACACTTTTCAGTGTCCATATCAAAGGCTGGGATTAACCCATCCTTAGACATATCTCGCATTCTCTTAAAGTGTACATGGCCAAGTCTAGCATGCCATAGTGTTGAATCATTTAGTTTAGAAGTTGACATAAAGGCTGAATTAGCAATATCATTAACAATATTAAGCCTGAACATTTGATTACACAAATAGCAAAACCAATAAACACACCATGTTTAGACAAAACAAACTTATCAGATTCAATAACTTGTTTATAACCGCAATTATTCAAAATACTACTAGAAACCAAATTATTTATAATATTAGGAACATGTAAAATATTAAACAAAGAAACAATCTTTCCAGAACTAAATCTTAAATCCACACTTCCTCTTCCATGCACCAGGGCTGTTGACTCATTTCCCATATGAAGAATAGAACCATCATTCAGTGACTCATAGATCTTGAACCAACTTCTATCTTTACACACATGGATTGTTGCTCCAGGGTCAACCCACCACGCAACATCATCATCCTGCACAAAGTATGCCTTAGATATATATGTAACATAATAAATCTGAAAAGACTTATTAAACACTATCTGACCTTTCAGAGGGTTGGTTGAACCAGTCCCTGAACCACTTGTGCCTGATCCATTGGCTTTATTGCCAATTTTAACACCCTTACAATCCTTCCTGAAGTGTCCAGTTTTCCCACACTTCCAACAAGTAGCTTTTGGCTTCTTGTTAAGATCAGCTTTGGTGTTATCCTGATGTTTACGTTTTCCCTTGTTGTCATTGTACCTGGTGAAGTTGTTATGCTCCACCATATTGACAACTGTTGGACCAGCAGCATTGCTACTCTTTGGCTTGTCACTGTCTTGCGCTCTGAGTGATTCCTCAATGCGCAAATGACTGCCCAACTCAACAAGAGTCAATTCCTCCTTCTTATGTTTCAGCATATGCTTGAAATCTTTCCAAGAATGAGGGAGTTTATCAATGACACAACAGACTGAAATAGTCTCATCCATGCTCATTTTGTGTTGTGTGAATCTACCAAGTATACTAAGAAGTTCATTGTATTGTTCCATGACAGGTCTAGAATCGACCATTTTGTAATTGTTAAAATTACTTACAAGGAACTTCTTACTTGATGCATCCTTAACCATATATTTGGCTTCCAAGGAATCCCATAGTTCTTTACCAGATTCCACAATTTGATAAATATCAAACAAAGGATCAGACATACCATTGAGAATTAAACCTCTGCAAATGTAGTCGTCATTCTCCCACTTGCTCAATTTCCTTACGTCTTCCATAGTAGCATTAACACCATCATCAGGAATAGGTGTGCTCAACACATACACCACACTTATGCTTGACAACAAGAAGTGCATCTTCTTTTTTCATCTTCTGAAATCGACACCTTCAAACTTTTCTAGTTTGGAAAAGTTAGCAGCCATTTGCCTCAAAGCAGCAGCCATTGATTATCATTAAATAGTTTCTATTGATTGTTGGTTTCTTGTCGGTGTGTTCCCAGTTGGGTATAGATAATCAATGAGTACAGGATATCACTTGAAATCGTGTTATCACTTTCCAATAGAAACTATTCGACCCTATGCCTGGGTTGCACGAATATCTCTATGGGATAAGACCAAGTGGTGTTCTTATTTTAGGCACAAATCAATAACCTTTTTGCTTTCAAGTGTTTATGTTTCGTGTATTTTTCCATGCAGATGTGTATCCTATTTATAGGATATATTTACTCTTAGTCAATGGAATTATGAGAATTAATCGGCCAATTAATCTCCTCTTAATGTTCCTCCATTATAGCCATAGTGGTTACAAGACCAAGTCATTATAGTCTTAATTACGAGTTTGAAACTGCCCAGCAGTACTAACTTATGCCAACAGTAATAACTTTACACTGGCAGTAGTAACATTAGTACTAGTAGTAGTAACTCTGCCAACAGTAGTAACATTAGTACTAGCAATAGTAACTCTGCCAACAGTAGTAACATTAGTACTAGTAGTAGAAACTTAAAACCACTATTAGAGTCAGGGTAATCAGGGACTTAATGGGCGTACACTCCGTACCTCCAAACCAATTTTCAAGTATAATCATATCCCTCAATTAAACTAAATTTCCAACAGTTTTAGCAGTTGAAATATTTCCAGGCTCCAAATTATGCTTTTAACTCTACTTCTCTGTTTTTATTTTTAAAATATACTATTACTCAGTATAACATACAACTTGAATATTTCAACATTCGGATTATTTTTTAAGTGCCAAAATTTATTAAAAATAAAACTGGCAAGTTTGCGACGACAAGATTACAATTTATTTGTAGTTTTGTACAATAATGGATTGGATCGCCAATGAAATCTTACCCTGGCAGTTTTACTTTTATCTTCCTATGTAAAACCCGAATGTTAGTTTTACTTTTCGGTTCCTATGTAAAATCCGAATGTGAGAGAGCACCTTGAAATTTTTTTTCAAATTACTTATTAGTTTTAAGTTCATGTTGCAATTAAATTCCGTTTTATACTCCTCAATATGGAATTATTTAACTTACGTATGCTTTCGGTATGTGCTTCTTAAGCTTGTGTTAAACTACTACCCTTAATTTAGTTGTGGTCCATCAACGTGCATTTGATCTCAAATAAATCATAGTTCATCAACTATCAACTCTATTTATGTTTTCGCTCCTTACTACGGAGTATGATAAAGCCAAAAAATTAGTCGGTCTAACTTAACATCATGACCTTCAAAAAAGAAGACGTTTTGTATATTTGTGTACGTAGTTTTAGCTTACTAAATTATCTACAAGTAATTCTTTGTCATTCACTCGTCTATTTATTTCATGCAACGACATGGAAGTGACTCCTTAGGTCTCTACCTTCACTGAGTATGTTTAGATCCTTGTCTTAACGTACATGCTCTCACGCCGATCTCTCTCTAACAATCTTAATAACTTTACTAGTTGGTAAGTTTTCTAATTTTAGTGTATAAAGCAGCGCGTTGAATCTGTGTAGTATACATCTTGTGGTATGATTTCTATTGTAATTAGCCATCAGTTACTACTATAATTGGCAAATTAACATCTTTACTGCGATAATGTAAAAGAACACTATGATCTAAATTCTAAAGCATACTATTTATGGCATGTAATGGAAATGTATAGTATTTTTTACAGAAACAATGACTTAATTTTTAATATATGATGTGCATTTTGCTAAAATAATGACTTTTAACAAGTAGTGCAGTAGTGCAAATGTAATTTGTTAAGTCTACCACTTAAAAGAGTAGTGTCTGTTGATCAATAGTACTTCCTGTGTAATAACTTCCATACCTTGTAGTGAAGCAGGGTTAACCCTATGGACCTCGACCGAAGCCAAGGAGAATCAAGTGAAATTTTCGAAGTTCAAATCCATGTATATAAACATGTCCTCAACTACGCAAACTCTATGGTTCTTTATTGTTGTCTTAAGTTAGGCATACCCGATGTCATTCATAATCATGGCAAACCAATCACACTTCAAGAATTAGTTTTGAAGCCCAACATCCCCATTGAGAAAACCCTTCATTTGAAACGGCTTATGCGCTTGTTAATCCAATCCAACTTCTTCTATGTCACCAAGTTTCTTGATCAAGATGACAAAGATGAAAAAGAAGGTTATGTTCTCACGCTTTCTTCAAAGTTATTGCTCAAGAACACTAGCGAAAAATCGAAAAAGCTACCAAGCCTATTACCATTTGCTAATTTGATGCTTGATCCTGAATTTATATCTTACTGGCAAATTCAAGGGAGTTGGTTCAAAGGAAACGAATCAACTACTTTTGAGAGTTGTATAGGAGAATTTGCTAACAAGAACCTGAAATTCAACAAAATTTTCAATGAAGCAATTGAAAGTAATTCTAAAATGATGAACTTTGTGGGGAAAGACAATAAAGAAATGTTACGAAGGTTTGGATTCATTAGTTGATGTTGGTGGTGGAACGGGACTCGTTGCCAAAATCATGCTTGAAGCTTTTCCTCACATGAATTGTATTGTTTTAGATCTCCCACACGTTGTTGCGGGCATGATAGACTCTACTAATCTCAATTATGTTGGAGGTGATATGTTTAGCTCTATCCCACATGCTGATGCCATCATTTTAAAAGTAACCATTCTAGCTACACGTAAATAACGTGATTCTCAACTTTGATAACTTTTATAGTTTAAGTTATCAAACTAATCGCTGAATAATTATATATGCTCAATGATGACTGCAGAATGTCTTACATGATTGGAGCGACGAAGAAGTACTAAAGATACTAGACAAGTGCAAAGAGTCCATTTCCTTTGCACGTAATGATGGGAAACAAAGAAAGGCGATCATAATAGAAATGGTGATAGATGACCATGATCGCCATGATATATTAGCGACCAAGCTGCTTTGTGATGTCGTAATGATGTTTAATCTTGAGGGAAAAGAGAGGACTGAAGATGAGTGGATGCGACTCATTCTCAAAGCTGGTTTTAGTCGATATAAGATAACTTGCACCTATGGTTTGACGTCTATCATCGAAGTTTTCCCTTAGATTGTTTTTACAATATGTTCCGGTTGCTCGAATTATCAAACTCCATTTAACTTGCATATGAATATATGATAAGGATTTCTTGTGTCCTCAATAATAAGTTGGTTCATCACTGGTCATTGTGGTCCATTAGTTTGTTAATCTCTCTTCGAATAACGCTAGTTATCTTTTATTAACTTATACTAACGATAGTCGTTTTCCTTAATGTTGCTTATACATCTTAAAAAACTAAATAATCCATGATGTTGACAATGTTATTGAAATGTTGTATTCTATTCCTAGTGAAAATATAAAAGTAAGATTACTGGGTCAATTCTTTGTATTGTTCAAACTAAACCATACATATTCAAAGTTGCACAGCGTGAAAATGATTGACTTCAAATGATGCTTATAACATGATCTTAAACAGGGCCGTCTTTGAGGGTGTGCAAGGTGGGCACCGCTTAGGGCCCAAAATTTTAGGGGCCCCAAATTTTGTCCCGTTAATAAATATATGCGTATGTGTACATATATTTTTCACGAAGAAAACAGTATTTAAATGAGAAAATATTTTTATGGGTAATATGTTAGAACGTTTAGATAACTAATTACATTATATCTTATAAACGGTGACATTTTATATATAAAGTTCCTTATTGAAATGGGTCATTATTTAATTTCGTACAGGCCCGTCAAAAATTTCATAAATAGTATTACTCTTTGTGGCTATCATTGAAATTCTTTAGATTACTCAAGTTTAAACACGACTTTTTGTAGAAAACAACAGGATCATAATCAAGATCAACAAAAATGGATCTCAATCAAAGATTAGGAGGTGCAGATGAACTATTTGAAGCTCAAGCTCATATATATAGACACATCTTCAACTATGCGACTTCCATGTCTCTCAAGTGTGCCCTTGAACTAGGCATACCCGATATCATACATGATCATGAAAAACCGATCACGATTCAAGAACTTGTTTCGAAACTCAATTTTCCTCTCGAGAAAACCCATAATTTGCAACGAATTATGCGGTTGCTAATTCACGAAAACTTCTTTTCCATCACCAAATTTCATGATCAAGAAGGCGAAGAAGAAAAAGAAGGGTATGTTCTCACGGTTTCATCAAAGTTGCTGCTTAAGAAAACTAGTGAAAGGTCCTTGTTACCATTTGCTAATTTGGTCCTTGATCCTGTTTTTGTAACTCCTTGGCAATCCTTGGGTAAGTGGTTTAATGGAAACGAGTCAACGGTGTTTGAGACTGCTCATGAGACTCCTTTGTGGGAATATGCCAACAAGAATCCGGGGTTTAACAAGCTTTTTAATGAAGCAATGGCAAGTGATTCTCAAATGATGAGTTTGGTGGTAAAAGATAGTAAAGAAATCTTTGAAGGTGTGGATTCATTAGTTGATGTTGGTGGTGGAACCGGGCTCAATGCCAAGATTCTTCTTGAAGCTTTTCCAGAGATGACTTGCACCGTTTTTGACCTCCCACATGTTGTAGCTAACAAGATCGAGACTCAGAATCTTAAATACGTCGGAGGTGATATGTTTCACTCCATCCCATCTTCTGATGCTACGTTTTTTAAGGTAATTACTTGCTAATACCTCAATCTCGGTCTATACTTTTTAAAGGTAATTAAGTAAGTCTTGTTGCTAAAACTTGGACATATTGTGGTTTATGTAGAATGTTTTGCATAATTGGAATGATGAGTGCGTGTTGAAGATACTAAAGCGATGTAGGGAGGCCATTGCGGGAGTAAGTGATGACGGGAAGTCAGGGAAAGTGATCATAATAGATATGGTACTAGATGAAAACCATGATCGACATGAGATAACAGAAACCAAGTTGGTTTTCGACATCTTGATGATGGTTTTGCTTACGGGAAGAGAAAGGACTAAGATCGAGTGGGAGAAACTTTTCATGGAAGCTGGTTTTAATCGATATAAAATAACTCCCATCTTTGGCTTGAGGTCTCTCATGGAGGTTTTTCCTTAGATAATTCAACATTCCAAACTTGGTTTGTTAGTACGTTGGTTATGTTTGGAGAAACAATTTGATGTCATTGTCGTTTTCATTACATATCGTTTGGAAACCTTGTATAGTTGAATGCAAATGTTACATAATAGTAATGCTTTTCTTATACACAGTGATACTAGAGTCTGAATTCATTTGCGTATTAATTTGTTATATATATCGAAATCACGAAATGCAAAGTGCATTAACAACTTAAACCGGAATCGCAAAATTTTAGTTCACATAAGATTTTAACGTTCAATTAAAGTTGCATTTTCAGAAGCTCTTGAACCTAATGGGTGAATTTGAGACTATATTGTTATCACAATATGTGTTATTTATTTCTCTATACTCAACTTAATATTTGGAAACTGTAAGTTGCTTGCTTAAATGATGATTGATTGACATAACTAACTAATATGACTAATTGTGTGTGTCAACATTCTATTAGTGACAACAGGAACCCACTGTCACAAACCAATAAACAACTTTCACGTCTATTTTTATAGGAACCCACTTGTGTAATATTGTGTCATAGTCCATAGACAGTTAACTCCATGGTCCAAGTGCGCCATGACCCTAAACTCTAAACTAGTAATGAGCCCATTATATAGCAAACCCAACGAAAAGCATAACACCAAGCTACTTGGGCTGAGCTTTTTGTTTATCTTTGTGTTAGTGGGCTAATTCGGTTTCTTAAGAAAACAAACTTCCTCACTCTCCAGAAAACTAAGCAATTTTATATCAGCTCAATCCAAGTAGTTAATCATGATATATATTTCAAAATTTATGAAAAAAAAATAAAAATTTTTGGTCAATCGGTACTGTTTTAACTGTCTAAAATATACCAATTTTAATAAGTTATGATTGTTATCTAACTCGTGCATCCGTAATTTTTAACTTCTACTATTCAAATTTCACCGAAACGTAATTTAGTTGTATCCATTTACGAGTCTTGACTTACTTTACTTGCGTAGTTACTGAATCCAATTTGAACCCGAAAAATGGTTATGATTTAAACCGACCGAACAAACCAACTATACAGTTCGATCCGCATTGTTAACTTCAAGTCTTCAACTATTTGGTTCCTTTTGAACACTAAACAACCCAAAGAGACCACACCTACCTAAGATTGAGAAATCTAAACCAACTTAAAGAAAGTAGTACTAATAACATGCATATGTGTAGCTAATACAACCATTCACTTCCAAAAGTACTAGCTATTTAAGTGTAATGTTCAACTAGCATTTTAATTTTGTATAGTTGTGATGATTTTAATCTCATTTAATTTAAGTAAATGCAATTGAAAACAAACCTACGAAATAAATTTAAAGTTTGATAAAGTGGTATGGGCAAAAGAATAAATAACTGAATGAGATCAAGTGCAATTGTCATTTAGTATGATTTCACAAATGTCATTTACTCATTTATACACAGAAAAAGTAGTTACACTCCAATATCCGAGTGTTGCGGCGGCGGGTAACTTGAAATAAATTTTTTGGTGAATCATGTATTCTAATTTATTACGGAGTATTTTCTTTTTGACAATAAATTTACGGATATCAAGAATTACATGTGACATATTTTAACTCTTTAACTAATTACAGTGTTTTTCATTACACGATTGTGATAATAAATATTTTGTTGAGTTTCGCCGTTCAAAATACCTATTTGATTTATATAAAGCTAAGTTTTATGGATACCAGTGTTAAAAAAACTGTGAAACCAACAAACCGAGCCAACCCGCTCAATCCGAAACCGTAAAAAAACGATAACTAAGAAATCGAATCCGAAAAAACCAGAAATCGATAAACCCTCTTATCCCAGTTCGATTTCGGTTTTTATTTTTAAATACAAATTGACCATGTTTTATATACATGCCATTTTAAACAAATTGATACTGGATTAGAAATATGTGTAGTGGGGTAAAATGTAGAGAAAAATATTTTTTAATTTTAGTTTTATTATTTGTATTTCTTATATTGTAGTTTTTGTGTTTGAATAATTTGTATAATATGCTTTAATATTTGTAGTATCTAATTCTTAGTTTTAATAACTATAACGAAAATAAAAGCGGTGATAATGGAGAAACATCTAACGCTTATTTACGCTAGTACCGAATAACGCATGATAGCGACCGCCATCACTAATTCACTGCACCACAACTTTTAATTTACACAGTATATAGAGTCCCTATGGCTTGACACTACACCTCACATCGCGTTATAAGACATTGCGTAAAAATTACCAGCCAAGTTATATGGAATTTTTTTTTCTTTCTGTTTTTTTGTGTTTTATTGGGTTAAATATGGGGTTTATTATAACTTGAGTGATAGAAGGAAGAGATTTTTAAATTAAGTTCTTATAAGAAAAGAATTCTAAAATAACATCAGTTTTTCTATAAGAGATTTGCTACAACCTCTTACTTTTTCTTCCTATAAATCCTCCTACACACATAATAATATTATATAGTTTTTTCACTCATTCTCTCTCTGCATCCAAAACGTCCATTCTGACATTTATCAACATCCAATGAGTAAGACATTTTATAAGAACAAAATGTAGAAACATTTAGGGTGTGTTTAGTTGGAGAAAAAATTCTCTTTGTTTTCTATCTTTAGTTTTGTAAAAATTTGTAAGCGAAATTTAGGGTGCGTTTAGTTGGTGAAAATCTCTCATTTTTCTAGGAAATTTTTCATGTGAAAATAAAAAATTGAAAATCCGTTTAATCACACCTTTTTCCAACAATTTAAAATAAATAAATAAAATTCTCATTTTCTAAATTTTAACTAAGAAACTGAAAAACTATTCTATCATTATCACTTTTTTATTTCTCATTTTTTTCCCAACTCCAAAAAAGAAAACACATACAACATTCTACCTCTAATCTCTCGTGTCATCCTCCACAGCCCACCGTCGCCGCCACCGCCCGCCATCACCGCCGCCGTCGCAATTTGAGGTAATCTTCTTATCATTTAAAAAAAATGAAAATATAACTCCAACTAAACGGATTTTCAAAATTTTCAACTCTTCTTTAGAGAAGAAAAATCATAACCTTCTTAAAGAATTTAGAAACAGAAAAAGAGGAAAAAATTTCTACAACTAAACGGCACTTTATCCCCACAAAAGACTTTAAAATATAGAAAAAGCGTTTAGTTGATACTTGTATTTTCTATTTTGAAGAAGGGGAGAGAGGATTATAGGTTACAAAAAAAACAACTAAAATTTGTTTTATAGTTTTCCTTATTAAGTTGGAAAATAAAGGATTTTGTATTTTGCAAAATATTTTGTTGAAAAAAATTGATTTAAACACGATTTGTATTTTTCTTGTTTTTCACAAAATATTTTATAGAAAAAAATTATATTTTCCCTAACTAAACGTACTCTTACCATTTTCCTTTCTATAAAACCCGCCCATGATCAACTGATGAAGGATTAATAACCTTGGACACGTGGGATATTAAGTGTGACACAATATTCAAAATCTTAAAAACAAAAACTACTTTCAAGGAGGCAAAAAATCAAAGTAGTTGCCTGGTTAAAAGTAACATCTGTGAGTATGGGTCCCACTGACAAAAGTAAAGTACGATGAATGCTTATTTTTTACACTTTTCACCTTTACTGTGTGTGTAAATGTGTGAAAGAGAAAGTGAGATGTGGTCCATCTAAGCTCGCGTAAAAGTCGAGGGTTTTCCTGCAAAAAAAATACTAAAGAGAGAGGGTGACCATTGTTTTTTCTTTTTTTTACTGTCCAAGTTTTCCTTTTATCGCTACTAGACAGTTGTACTCTGTTGTACATATTCTCATTCATTCAATTCATTTTTTACCCTCTTCAGAGCTTCTTTATATGCGTGGCACACACACATAGATATATTTTTCTCATTTATGGACACAAAATTTAAATCATTAAATAAACATATTTGCTTTTTAAAATAATTTTATTTGTATAAAAAATAATGATAAATCTGATAAACATCACAAATTCTTAAAACTATCAAAATCAAATAATATGTACATATAGTAATTTCGTTTATTAAATTATTAAAAGTTTGTACCACCACGACACAAGTTAAAAAATTACTTAAATAATTACTTCCATTTTAACTAAAAATTAGTTTTGTAAACTTCAATTAAATAGTTATTAACTAAGATTCACCATTTTCAAAAAAAAAAAAAAAAAAAAAAAAAAAAAAAAAAAAAAGTTATTAACTAATGGGCACACTAACAAGCCGTTCAAAAATAAATAAATAAATAACCAGTGGTCCAAAAAATTGTATTTCAAGATCTTAATTAGTTTTCTTTAAATGCATACAGGTCAAATATTAGCTATTCACTTATATTGTTGGGTTGTGCCCATTCGTTATTCTAGTTAGCTTTGCATTGGCTTTGTATATATACATTACATATGGTTTAATAAACGATTCATGGGGATTAACCTAAATTAATATGGTATCAAAGCCTTTACGATCCTCTCCACGAAAACCCTAATTTTTATTTTTATTTTTTTGCCTACTAAGTTGCTTATTCGCCTGCATTCTGCTACTTTCTTTTCTAAAAACCAATAACGCATCACATTAGCTTGCCTACTTCGTTGCTTTCCCTTTTTTTCCAGCTTGCAACTCCTCGTCATAGCATTATGACGGGATCTCCTAACCCTAAGCCACCAATCGATCGGGCATATTCGATCGCTAGCATCAAGGTGTGCATCCCCACCCCTTTGATCTAGACAAATTAAACTACAACTCTTGGACCTCGTTGTTTAAACGATTTTGCAAAGCATATGATGTACTCCATCATCTGGACGTTACCTCCTCAAGCATATCCGCTGCTGACCCATCATATGAATCCAATGATGCATTAGTTGTTATGTGGATCTACTCCACTATTTCGCCTAAGCTTGATGATATGATTGTTGATGACAATGCTACGGCTAATGGTGTTTGGAAACGTCTCACGGAAATCTTTCATGATAATAAGGATGCTCGTTTCGTTCAACTTGACAACGAGATCCGTAACATGGTTATTGGCAACCTTTCCGTGACTGATTTTTTTAAGAACTCAAGTCCAAGGCCGATAGACTTGCTAACCTCGGCTCTAAGGTGAACGATTCGAGTCTCGTTACCTATGCCATTAACGGGGTACGCGATAAATTCCCAGAAGTTGCACGCATCATTCGTCAAAGGGAAAAACTCCCTACGTTTGATGAGATGTGCTTCATGATGCTCCTTGAAGAGAGCGACCTGCTTCATCAACAAACAGCTACAAATGTGTCCCATAACACATCCTCATCTCCCACGGTTCTCCATGTCACACCCACATCTAGTGATCAAGTCAACTCCATGAGCTCGTCGGGTCTGGAAGCTTGTCGCAACTTTCAACGCGGTTCCTGTACATATGGGGCGAGATGTAAGTTTGTTCATGGTATTCACGACACTCGGCCTCGACCTTCCCAACCCACTGTCTCCATTGAACCCTCCACTGGGAAAACCACTGTGACGACCGGTCCAATATTCCTTTTATTAATCAAGCGTGTCCCATGCAACCCCATATGGGATACGTTTTTTGTCAAGCTGGCATTGGACAATCTATGGTTCCGGTCCCACAGCAACGACATGCTACTTACTCCCAATCGTCCCACACAATGCCACAACCTCAACAGGCCCTTATCACATGTACACCGTCTCCAAATCCAGCCCCTTTACAAGCCCAATTAGCAACCCATCAACCTTTTATTTATCACGGACCACAGGCCCAGTGTGTTAGTCCACAAGGGAGTACATACTATTTTCCAAGAAGTAACACTGTTGGGAATTAAAGCTTCTAAGGTGTTAATGCTGCTCAAGATGGTTAAGGCTGCTCTAAAGAATTGAAACTGCTCAGGTATTACAAAGAAAATGCTCAAAGTCATTAATGCTGCTAATACAAGTTTTACTACTGCTGGTGTATTTTACTACTGCTGGTGATGCTGAAGAGTTTCAAGAAAACACACTAAGTAGTTAGTGCTGCCAGACTAAAAGTTAATGCTGTTGGTTCAGAATTACAACTGCTGAAGGATTACTGCTACTAGAGTTAGAGTTAAGACTGCTAGACTCTTAGTTAATGTTGTTAGTGAGATAAACTTGTATAGTCGGTTAGATAATTATAGAAAAGATTCATTAAAGATTTATCTTGTATAGAAAGTTATTGTAAGCCGACTAGGACTCCTTATTCTATAAAAGGAGGTCCTAGGGCATTGAGTTAGATACGTGTTTTTCATATAGCTTCAAGGTTGTAAACCCTAATACTAGGAGAGTATTCGTGTTATTCATTAATAATATTGAAGCTGTTTTGTTTGTTAATCTTGTGTTCTAAATTGTTTTACTGTTACATTACAAAGTCTTCTTAAAGTTAAAGTCTAGATTTCGCATAGACTTTAATATACTCAAAGACAGTTTCTGCATAGTTATTTTAGATTTATCTAAGATAACATAACATTTACAATCTAAGGGATTCGATCAAGTACATAACTGGGATCAACAAGTGGTATCAGAGCTTGTGATCTAGAAGCTGTGATCAAGAAGAACCTATTTAAGCTCGAGATTGTTTAGATCTTACTGAAGACATGGATTCAGACTCTACACATATGGTTACTGCATCAAAGGTTCCAATGTTCAAGGCTAATGAGTATGAGATCTAGAGAATGAGAATTGAGAAGTACATTCAGATGACTGATTTCCAACTCTGGGATATCATTGAGAATGGAAACGAAAAACCAAAAACAACAAAATCTACAGAAGGTGTTTTTACAGTTGTGCCTCTTACAACTGCCGAGGTAAGAGCTCAAAGAAGACTTGAAGTTAAGGCAAGAAGTATGTTAATGATGGCCATTCCTAATGAGCCTCAGTTGAAGTTCAAATCCATTAAAGATGCTAAGTCTCTAATGGAAGCTATTGAAAAGAGGTTTGGAGGTAATGCTGCTACTAAGAAGACAAAGAAAAATCATTTGAAACAGCAATATGAAAACTTTTCTCCTCAAGGTTCTGAGATGCTGGATCAAACTTTTGATCGACTTCAAAAGCTTATAAGTCAATTAGAGATGTTGGGTGAGGTGATCTCTCAGGAATATATGAATCAAAAGTTTTTGAGAAGCCTGTCCTCTTAATGGAACATACATGTTGTTGTGTGGAGAAACAAGGATAATTTAGACACAATGAGCCTGGATGATCTTTACAACAACCTCAAAGTTTATGAACCATATGTCAAAGGGACTAGCTCTAGTTCAAATACACAAAACATGGCTTTTGTGTCCTCCTCAAACAACACTAGCAGTACCAATGAAGCAGTTACTACTGCTCATGGAGTTACTACTGCTAGCACTCAGGTTATTACTGCTAGTTCTACAAACATTGAGAACTTGAGTGATGCTTTTATCTATGCATTCCTGTCTAGTCAATCTAATAATTCTCAGATTGTACATGAGGACTTAGAACAGATTCATCCAGATGATCTTGAAGAGATGGATCTGAAGTGGCAGATGGCTATGTTAACAATGAGGGAAAGGAGATTACTGAAGAATAATGGAAGACAGCTCAAGGTCAATGGGAAAGACAACATGAGGTTTGATAAGTCCAAGGTTGAATGCTACAACTGTCACAAAAAGGGACACTACGCTAGGGAATGCATGACACCAAGGAGCCAAGACTACAAGAATGGAGAAAGCTCAAGGAAAACTGTGCCTGTGGAAGCAACTAATTCCCCAGCTTTGGTATCTTGTGATGGTTTAGGTGGATATGATTGGAGTGACCAAGATGCAGAAGGACCAAACTTTGCTCTTATGGCTTATTCATCTTCCTCTTCAAGCTCTGACTCTGAGGTATCTAATGAATCTGGTTGTTCTTATAAATCTTGATTAGATACTGTTGAGTCACTTAAAGCTCAAAATAATCAACCGATAGAAGATTTAAGAAAGTCTGAGCTAATGTGTCTAGGTTATAAATTAGGACAAGAGTCAGTAGAGAAAAGACTATAATTCTTTAAAACAAATGAGACTAAGTTAATAGAAAAGATTAATGTTTTAAAGAGTGAAATTTATGTTAGAGATGAACTTATTGAAGAGCTTAAAAGAAGAATTGAAGTGGCCAAAAAGGAAAAAGATGTAGCTCAACAGGAAAAACATAACTTTCAATGTAAAGTAAATAGGCTTGAACATGCATTTGAAGGAGTAAATAAGATAATAGAACGCCAACTCATGCTATTACAGGGAAATTTGTGCCTCCTATGAAAGAATTGTCTTGTTTAGTTGAGTCTGCTAATCAGTCTGTAGGTGAGAGTAGTAATGCTAAGTCTAATGAGGAAAAGTATACAGTTGATAGGAAGTATTCTGATGCAGCAATTATTAAAGATTGGGAGTCAGATGATGAGGATAAGGTTGATTTTATACCTAAGGTAGAAAGAAAAACAGTTAAACCTAGTGTTGAAAAGACAAATTTCGTTAAACCTAAATCTCAAGAACAAAATGCTATGAGAACTGTTGAGCAATCTAGGGTACATACTAACAGGCCTAGAGGAAACCAAAGGAATTGGAATGGCATGATGTCTCAAAGATTAGGTAGTCAGTTTGAGATGTTTAACAAGGCTTGTTATTTTTGTGGTAGTTTTGAACATTTGCAGTATGATTGTCATTACTATCAAAAACCTGTGTGGAATTATGCTAAGAGGGTGAGTCACCAAAGTTTTTCTAAAAATACACACCCCTTTGCTAAAAGAAACATAGTTCCAAGAGCAGTACAAATGAGGTCTGGCGTAGTATCATTTAATACTGCAAAGCAAAATGTTTCAAAACCAGCAATATTGATTAATACTGCTAGATCAGTTAGTACTGCTACTACAAAAAGAATAATGAATGGTGCTAATTCAATGACCAATTTTTCAAAAACAGCACATTCCACTGCAAAAAGGCCCATTCAAAAGAATACAGTTGTTAATACTGCTAAGGCAAAAACAGTAGTTAATACTGCTAAGCCAAAAGCAGTATCTAATACTGTTTGTGAAAATCACTTTTATGCTGTTAAGGCCACAACTTGTTGGGTTAGGAAATCAAAAATTAAAGTTTTAGACCATGTTTCCAAACATGACAGTGCATCAATTGTCCTAAAGAAATTTAATTACATTGGTGCACAAGGCATATCCAAGTCAGTAATGGCTTGGGTCCCCAAAAGAAACTGATTTTCTTACTTTATGTGCAGGGCAATCCACAGGTGGAGTTACAAGATCAAGGAGTTATTGACAGTGGATGCTCAAGGCATATGACTGGAAACGTGTCATATCTTACAGATTTTGAGCCAATTGATGAATGATATGTTGCCTTTGGAGATAACTCTAAAGGAGGGAAAATCACAGGCAAAGGTACAATGAAAACTGGTAAATTAGATTTTGAGAATGTGTACTTTGTAAAAGAGCTTAAGTTTAACCTCTTTAGTGTCTCACAAATGTGTGATAAAAAGAACGGTGTTCGTTTTACTAACACTGAATGTTTTGTTTTGTCTCCTAACTTTAAGTTAACTGATGAAAGTCATGTTTTGCTCAAGGTTTCTAGAAAAGACAATATATACAGTGTTGATTTAGAGAACATGGTTCCCAAAGGAGGTTTGACTTGTCTCTTTGCAAATGCTACATCTGATGAATATAGGCTTTGGCATAGAAAGCTTGGACACTTAAATTTCAAAACAATGAATAAATTGGTTAAGGGAAATATTGTAAGAGGTTTACCTCCAAAAGTTTTTAAAAATGATGAAACATGTGTTGCTTGTCAGAAGGGAAAGCAACATAGAGCCTCTTGTAACAATGAACTCAATAAGTCAGCCTTTACATATGTTGCACATGGATTTATTTGGACCAACATTTGTGAAAAGTTTGATGAAAAAGATGTATTGCCTAGTTGTCACAGATGATTTGATGAGGCGAAAAGTGTACCGCTTTTAGGGGGTCATTTAAGCCCTAAATCGTATTTATTTGATAAAATATTACCCTAAATCGTTCCTTTTGTCATTTTAGGTACTTTGGAGAAGAAATCTGGAAAAGGAAGCATTTTGGACGTTTTTGGAGCCTAAAAGTGAAGAAAACGACAAAGTCTCTAAATCTGCTGGAATAGTACCTGTGACGGCGTCAAGCCCCAGTGTGACGCCGTCAACCCTTGACGCGCCAGAGAGGATTTTGGACGATTAAAAGGGGACGGCGTCAAGAAGGCCATCAAGAAACCCTAACCGCGGCGAGGTGACGGCGTCAGCTCTATAACGTGACGCCGTCAGATCTGTTTTCGTATATATATTTTCATAATTTTTAGTCATTAGTGTGCAACTTTGTGAGGAGAAACCCTAAGACGATTTTTCTGCCATTTTTAAGGGTTTTATACCCTTGGATCTCCCATGTTCAATTGAAGATAAGTAATCAATTAATCATTCAATATGTCTATGTGTTGTTTGATTATATCTTGTTCTTGTCTTTTATTTAACATGCTAGGCTAGATTTATCTTGTGTTTGCTTAGATCTAATGAAACCTAATTATTGATTATTGGTTGTTGGTGTGTTATTAATTGTATTGGATGATTGTTTATCGATGTTAGGCTTAAGAAAACTGGCTAACCTCCTATACGGTAACTTGCTTGAACGTCTTAAGAAACATGAACCAATGCGTACTAATGTTTTTATGGTTGTATTTAATGCATGAGCGAATTCTAGTGATCCCATGTTAGGAGCTTCTTAGCCGGCTCGACATAGGAGTGAAGTAGGAGCTTATAGAGTTGGGGAAGTACGTACGCCACCCCACGATTGGTATTAAGGAATACACCCGTCATCCACGCAATTAATACATACTAATCAACCGGTAAAAAATAGTTAGGGAGTAAGGAAGTCTAAGTAAACACATTTCTCTCCATATAAGTTCCACAACCTTTTTATTTTTAGTTATTTTATTTTATTTGCAATTGTAGTTATTTGGGTTAGTTGACTAGCAACTAATTCCGCCCACTCCTTCAAACCCGAGATTTTACTTGCTTTCATAAAAATATAAAAAATACAAAAAGAATCTTCCCTCACCCTTAGACCTATTAGAGTAGTTTTTCAATCCTAACGACACTATTCCCCTAGAGAACGATCAATCCCCCGGTACTTGTCACTACACTATACTACATCAGTCAGGTACACTGCCTGGTGGGGATTGCAAGCCTCTTGAGATCCCTCGAGAGGTAAAACCTGTTGTAAGGTCGCAAAACCACGCATCAAGTTTTTGGCGCCGTTGCCAGGGAGTAGTTATTGCTTAGGTTGAAATTTTATTTTTATTAGGTCTACTCACAAGATTCCTATCAAGTGAGATTTTTTCTTTTTATTTTGTAGCTTTCTCGTAGTCTATCTTTTCTTTGTGATTTTGTTTGTAATTTGCTTCAAATGGACTTTTCACTTAGACTTCTAAGATTGCAAGATATGGTTGAGTGGCTAGAACACTAAGAAGTTCAAAATACCTCATTTAGAGACACCTATGAATCATATGAGCCTTCACCTAGGATAGATTCTTATGAACAACCTCCATGTTTAAGATCTCGTTTTAGTGAGGCCAATAGGAAATGCGACCTAGTTTGCCAAGGAATTATGGAGAGAGCCGTTGCAATAAACCATAAGTTGGATGAAGCACTAGGTTTGCTGTTATCACTACCTAAGAAAACAATTGAGGAGGATTTAGCCAAGCATGATCACATTGATCAAAAAGACCTAGGTTTTATGACCAATGACTTTGAATCTCAAGGAACACATGATGAATCCTTTAGGCAAATTGAACATAAGATTATTGAGGAAGATCCTTATGATTCGGACATTGAAGTTGAGATGCCTAGAGAAGCACGTGAGATACTTAGGAGAATGCTTAGGATAGATTCTACCAAAACAATTGATGAGGATATAGGTGATCTTGACACGTGGAATGATGAGGTAAACACCATAAGCCCACAAAATACTCAACCATCATTTGAGGTACCCACACCGCCCGTGACTTACCCGGAAGAAGTAGAAGAGACTTTAGGAATCTCGATGGAGGTAGAACCCTTGGACCAAGCACAACTAGAGGATATAGGTTTGAACACTTTAGTGATGACCTTACTCTTAGTTCTAGGGAATTTCCTAGTGTTGATGAGCCGGAACCTCAACCTTTACACAACTTTTCATCCTTAGATTTACATCTAGGAGACAAAAGAGGAACCGACCCACCCATAAACCAATATTATCCAGGTAGTTTTAGGATGAAGGAAGCCATTCACTCACCCCCTTCACCTCACGTGGCATATTTCCACCCTAAGGGTGTGTATCGCTACTTCCACCCGCACTTAATCCTAAGTGTAGGGAAAACCTCCCCTATTTCCGTTAAATAAGGGTAGAGTCAGGCTCGTGACTCGAACAAAAACAAGCGCTTCTTGGGAGGCAACCCAAGCTTTATTTGTTTGTTTGTTTGTTTGTTTGATTTTATTTGTTTCCGTATGCAAGTTTAATTGTTATTGTTTGTGCTCATGTTTCAAAGTAAATTGTGAAAATGCTTTATTTTGTTTTTAACTTCGTCTTAACTACATATAAAGGTATTTTGCAAAAGATAAGTGTAAGGGAATCCAAATTTGTTTACAAGAACAAGATTGTACATGAATCACAACAATATTAAATGAGCATGCATACTAGTAATTGTTAGAGTCAAATGCTTGTATCGAGTCATAATGAATATTTTGCAGGATTTCCAGGAAGTGAGGCATAAGTTTTTCCAGAAATTTTCCGGAAACTAACCATAAAATTTCTGCAGGTCACTTCTGACGGCGTCAAGGTTAACACCTGACGGCGTCAAGTGTAAAATTCTGAAAATTTTGCAAGTTTTGTTTTTCTACCGGAGTCATAAAGTTTTTGTTAAATCTTTAGTTTTATAAACTCCAGGAAATCTGCAAATATTCATTCTACAAGCATTATATCCTTAATCGTTTTGTTTTTATTTCTAAGTCTGGAATTACATCTAGTTGTGAGTTTTCTTTGTTCAGGTTGATGCTTTGAGTTTTTTGTATTTGTTTTCTCAGGTTTAACAGGTTATATTGGACAAGAAGATGATTTATATTTCGGAAGGGAAGCTTTCAACGTTCATTTTCTTGGAGGAGGATTTAACCATGTTACCGGATTATCCACATCGAACGAATCAGGGGAGTATTTGTTTTCATTCTTTTACCTTATTTACTTTTACATCCTTTGAATGAACATTGGGGACAATGTTCAGCTTAAGTGTAAGGGGGGGGGGGGGTAAAGTACGATACCTTAGAGAATGCTATTACGCTTGATTTTTCGTTTGTTTAATGGTAGATGTGTAATAAAACTGAGAGAAATACCTGTTAAGGCAATTTTAGTGCCAAATTTAAAATTTTTTACAATATATAGGAGTGAAACTTTGGTCTTAATGAGCGCCTCACGGATAGGAGTTATATGACTAGCACAAAACCGTACCACTAAAAAAATTTTCCACCCCAAATATGTGAGGTTCGCCCCTAGAATTGGTAGGAAAAGCATTTATGCTATGATGTGTGTACCGGTAGCACTTAGATTCTAGAACTTGCGTTAGGACCATTCCAAGGCCACAAGTGAGACTACATTCGTGTAGTTAGATTTACTACATGATAAGAGGCATTAGGATTAACCCATTGTTTTACACCTGTGTTTTTGTTATAATTACATTGGCTACATTGGTCAAGTAATTCTCCCACACCCTTTGCGTTGTACTCATTTTTAGTACACGATACCCCTAGTACACCCCTCAGAGCCTATCTTTTCGTTTCTAACTTTAAGCATTTTACTTAAAGGAAGAATTTGTTTACACCCCACTTAAATGTACACCCAAATCGCCTTAGCCTACCTTGTATGCACTCATTTTTAGTGCATTATTGTGACAACATTTGTTTAAACCCCAAGTTAATTATCTAATTGATTACATGGTTGCTAAGTCGAGTCATATCCTTGTACATATTGTTTTGGGACGATTGGGACTCATGGGTAAAGTACTAGTGTAATGGAGTAATGGGGAAGAACAACATTATTACCCCCATATGTGCTAAATATTTTAAAAGTACTCCAAGTGTTTCGATTATCTTAATTCGAGTCATTAGAATAGTTAATTGTAAAGTTATGTAAAAGTTCAAGTGTAAGGGGGATACAACCCCCCTACGATGTATTATTTTGGATGGTAGGGCAAGAGTGTATGCAAAAAAAAAAAAAAAAAAAAAAACGGACTACCATCCCGTTTCATTTTATGTTTATTTTATCTTTTTGTTATTCTTTTCATTAGCTTAAGTCGAGTCTAGTCTTGGCTTAGCAACGCCATATTGTACATGTAATTAATCAAGATCTTTAACTCGCCACCAGTAAAATATCCTTTATCCAACAAAACCGTGTTTATCATATCCCTACACCTAACGTTATAACCCGTTTAAAAGCCCTCTTTGATAGTTTATCTTAGGTGCTTACGCCTAGTGGAGGAGGTTTTTGATCCTTTCCCAAGCCTATGGTAATCTATTTGCTATGACAGGTAGTGAGAGATATTATTCATTTTCATTTATGAGATATACTTTTATGACACCTGAGAGATGTGAGTATCTAAACACTACTTGTGAGGTGCTAGTTAGTAATCTCCGTGCTTATTATGATTAAAGTGGAACGACTATTTGTTGTAATTACTTTTATATTAGCATTAAACGACCCCTAACTTGTATTTTGATTAGAATAAAAGCGCATTTGCTTGAGGACAAGCAAATCTCAAGTGTAAGGGTATTTGATGAGGCGAAAAGTGTACCGCTTTTAGGGGGTCATTTAAGCCCTAAATCGTATTTATTTGATCAAATATTGCCCTAAATCGTTCCTTTTGTCATTTTAGGTACTTTGGAGAAGAAATCTGGAAAAGGAAGCATTTTGGACATTTTTGGAGCCTAAAAGTGAAGAAAACGACAAAGTCTCTAAATCTGCTGGAATAGTACCTGTGACGGCGTCAAGCCCCAGTGTGACGCCGTCAACCCTTGACGCGCCAGAGAGGATTTTGGACGATTAAAAAGGGACGGCGTCAAGAAGGCCATCAAGAAACCCTAACCGCGGCGAGGTGACGGCGTTAGCTCTATAACGTGACGCCGTCAGATCTGTTTTCCTATATATATTTTCATAATTTTTAGTCATTAGTGTGCAACTTTGTGAGGAGAAACCCTAAGAAGATTTTTCTGCCATTTTTAAGGGTTTTATACCCTTGGATCTCCCATGTTCAATTGAAGATAAGTAATCAATTAATCATTCAATATGTCTATGTGTTGTTTGATTATATCTTGTTCTTGTCTTTTATTTAACATGCTAGGCTAGATTTATCTTGTGTTTGCTTAGATCTAATGAAACCTAATTATTGATTATTGGTTGTTGGTGTGTTATTAATTGTATTGGATGATTGTTTATCAATGTTAGGCTTAAGAAAACTGGCTAACCTCCTATACGGTAACTTGCTTGAACGTCTTAAGAAACATGAACCAATGCGTGCTAAGGTTTTTATGGTTGTATTTAATGCATGAGCGAATTCTAGTGATCCCATGTTAGGAGCTTCTTAGCCGGCTCGACATAGGAGTGAAGTAGGAGCTTATAGAGTTGGGGAAGTACGTACGCCACCCCACGATTGGTATTAAGGAATACACCCGTCATCCACGCAATTAATACATACTAATCAACCGGTAAAAAATAGTTAGGGAGTAAGGAAATCTAAGTAAACACATTTCTCTCCATATAAGTTACACAACCTTTTTATTTTCAGTTATTTTATTTTATTTGCAATTGTAGTTATTTGGGTTAGTTGACTAGCAACTAATTCCGCCCACTCCTTCAAACCCGGGATTTTACTTGCTTTCATAAAAATATAAAAAATAAAAAAAGAATCTTCCCTCACCCTTAGACCTATTAGAGTAGTTTTTCAATCCTAACGACACTATTCCCCTAGAGAACGATCAATCCCCCGGTACTTGCCACTACACTATACTACATCGGTCAGGTACACTGCCTGGTGGGGATTGCAAGCCTCTTGAGATCCCTCGAGAGGTAAAACCTGTTGTAAGGTCGCAAAACCACGCATCATGATTTTAGTAGGTTTACTGGGGTTTTCTTTTTAGCAACTAAAGATGAAACCTGTGGCATTCTTAAGTCTTTCATAACCAAGATAGAAAACCTAGTTAATCATAAGATTAAGGTGATAAGATGTGACAATGGAACTAAATTCAAGAATAGGGATATGAATCAGTTTTGTGAGGTAAAGGGTATTATAAGACATTATAGTGTTGCTAGAACTCCTCAACAAAATGGTGTTGCTGAGAGGAGAAATAGGACACTAATTGAGGCTGCTAGAACAATGTTAGCTGATTCTAAGTTACCTACTACTTTTTGGGCTGAAGCAGTTAATACTGCTTGCTATGTGCAAAATAGAAGTTTAGTAGTTAAGCCTCATAACAAGACCTCTTATGAACTTTTACATGGTAGAGCACCAATGTTAGACTTTTTTAGACCATTTGGGTGTCCTGTTACTATTCTTAATACCATAGATCACTTAGGCAAGTTTGATGGAAAGGCTGATGAAGGATTCTTTGTTAGATACTCACTGAATAGTAAAGCTTTTAGAGTGTTCAATAGTAGAACTAGGTTAGTGGAAGAGAACTTGCATGTTAGGTTTAGTGAGAGTACACCTAATGTTGCAGGAAGTGGACCAAACTGGCTGTTTGACATTGATGCACTAACCAAAACAATGAATTATGAGCCAGTTATTGCAGGTACAGTCTAATGATTTTGCAGGTACAAACACAAGTGAAAGTACAGGTCAAGCTAATAAGGAGACGGGACCTGGAAAAGATTACGTCTTGCTACCTATATGGACTGATGATCCACTTCTCTCAACCCAAGTTCCAAAGAGTTCTGAAGAAGATGAAGATCCAAAAGATGATAAAGAAGATGGTGTTAAGTCTTCAAGTGATGATGAAAAGCAGGATGATGAAGCTCCAGCTGAATATGATGATCAAGTGAAGGATGATAATATTAGTAGTTCTAATGAAGTTAATGTTGTTGGTGATGGTAACAGCATTAACAGCATTAACAAAGATAAAACTGTTAATACTGCTAACAAGGAAGGCATTGCTGATAATGAGGATGAATATCCATTTGATTCAAACATGCCTCCTTTGGTAAATATATATGCAGATATAGATGATGAAGAAGTTGGTGCAGAAGCTGACATAAACAACATGGATGATACTATCCCTGTCAGTTCTATTACAACTACCAGAATTCACAAGGATCATCATAAAGGGCAAGTAATTGGAGATATGAAATCTGCTGTTCAAACAAGAAGGATGACAAAGGATTTGAAGGAACAAGGTTTCTTTGCTAGATCTCTTAAACAGAGAAACAGTCACAAAGACCTTCAAAACTGTTTGTTTGCTTGTTTTCTATCACAAGTAGAATCCAAGAATGCACTTAAAGCATTACAGGATCCAAACTGGGTAGAGGCTATGCAAGAAGAGCTTCTGCAATTTAAACTACAAGAAGGTTGGACTCTGGTAGATTTGCCAAATGGAAAGAGAGAAATTGGTACTAATTGGGTGTTTAGATGTAAAAAGGATGAAAGAGGCATTGTGATTAGGAAAAAGGCAAGATTGGTAGCTCAGGGATACACTCAAGAAGAAGGGATTGACTATGATGAAGTCTTTGCCCCAGTTGCAAGAATTGAAGCTATAAGGTTGTTCTTGGCTTATGCTTCATACAAATATTTTGTGGTGTATCAGATGGATGTGAAGAGTGATATTCTTTATGGGACAATTGAAGAAGAAGTATATGTCTCTCAAACACCTGGATTTGAAGACCCTGACTTTCCTGATAAAGTATATAAGGTGAAAAAAGCACTTTATGGTTTAGATTAAGCTCCCAGAGCTTGGTATGAAAGATTGTCAACATACCTGTTGGACAATGGATTTCACAGAGGCAAGATAGACAAAACTTTGTTTATTAGAAGATACAAAGATGATATCATGCTAGTCCAAGTTTATGTGGATGATATTATTTTTGGTTCAACAAAGAAGGAATTATGCATTGAGTTTGAAACATTGATGCATGAAAGGTTTCAGATGAGTTCTATGGGAGAACTTACTTTCTTTTTGGGATTGCAAGAAAAGCAGAAGGAAGATGGCATATTTATCAGCCAAGATAAGTATGTGGCTGAGATCTTAAAGAAGTTTGGGTACACAGATGTCAAGGCAGCAAGCACACCCATGTTCACTGACAAGCCTTTGCTCAAGGATGAAGATGGTGAAGAAGTGGATGTTCATTTGTATAGATAAATGATTGGTTCCTTGATGTACCTTACTTCTTCAAGACCTGACATCATGTTTGCAGTGTGTGCTTGTGCTAGATACCAAGTCAGTCCTAAAGTTTCACATCTTCATGCTGTGAAAAGAATTTTTAGATACTTAAAGGGTCAACCTAAATTGGGCCTTTGGTATCCAAAAGATTCACCTTTTGATTTGGTAGCATACACTGATAGTGATTATGCTGGAGCAAGCTTGGATAGGAAATCTACAACAGGTGGATGTCAATTTCTTGGGTATAAAGTGATCTCATGGCAGTGCAAGAAACAAACTGTGGTTGCTAATTCCATAACAGAAGCTGAGTATGTGGCTGCTTCAAGTTGTTGTGGACAAGTGCTCTAGATTCAGAATCAATTGCTGGATTATGGGTACAATTTTATGCATACCAAAATATTTATTGATAATAACAGTACTATGTGCATAATTAGAAATCCTGTTTATCTCTAAAAAAACGAAGAATATCGAGATAAGACACCATTTTATTAGAGATTGCAATGAAAAGAAGTTAATTCAAATGGTTAAAATTCATACTGACAATAATGCTGCAGATTTGCTCACAAAGGCCTTTGATGTGGGTAGATTTCAATTTTTGATTGCAAGTATTGGAATGCTAAATATTTAAAATATCTTATCTCTTTGGGTTTTTGTAGCGTTTTGTAAGGATTAGTACTGTTATTAAAGTCATAGAATGTTTCTGCTGCTAAGTATGATTAGTACTGCTAATTATACATAGAACTGCTGGTTTATGTTGCCAGTTATACTTACAACTGCTAAGTATAAATGATGTTGTGATTATTGTGAATTGTGTTATGTTTTGTGTTTTGGTGTTTTTGGACTAATCTTTTGCAGGATAAGCAAAAAGAAGTGATGGAGTGCTAATTAATAAGCTGGTTGGGGTGGAAACTAAGTTAATGCTGCTAAGCATAAGTTAGTGCCGCTAAGCCTAACTTAATGTTGCTAGGTTTCTGTTGCTAAGTTTGAGAGTGCAGGGTACTGTTTTATAACTTCAAACGATTAAGGGTTTATATCCTTCAATTGTTCACAAAAGTAATTTTATCCGATTAAAACCTCTCTCAAACAAAACCCTAATTTGTTTTTATCATTTAATTGCAAAACCCAACAAAGCCCTACACAATTTTTCAAAAATACACAATGTCGAATCTTTCTTTTGCCAACCAACACAATATGGTAGCATTTTTGCAAAAGCCCAAAGAAAGTGAAGGGTTTACTTAAATCATTGATTTTCTTAATGCTATCCATATAAGGTATGCATTAACAGTCAACCCTACTATATATATTTCCCAAATTAAACAGTTTTGGTCTTCTACCAAAATCAAAACTATTGATAGGGAACAACAGATACATGCCCTTGTAGATGGGCAGGAAATTCTCATTACTGAGACATCTGTTAGGCAAGTTCTTAACCTAGCAGATGCTAATAGAATTGATAATCTTCCTAATTCTATAATTTTTGAAAACCTTGCACTGATGGGGTATGTTAGGAAAAATGATTCTTTAAAAATTTTCAAATCCTACTTCTCCCCACAGTGGAAATTCTTAATCCACACTATCTTGTAGTATCTTAGTCCAAAGACAACTGGTTGGAATGAATTTAGCAGCAATATGGCTTCTGCTATAATCAGCTTGGCTAAAAATCAAAGATTCAATTTTTCAAAATTAATTTTTGATAGTGTGGTTAAGGGCTTGGATAGTTCATCAAACAAAATTTTCTTATATCCAAGGTTTATACAACTTCTTATGGACAACCAGTTTTCTGAAAAGAAAACTCATAAAAAGATTTATGAGGCTCCCTTTCATACTAGAAAGATTTTTGCAAACATGAAAAGGGAGGGAAAATATTTTTCTGGCATAGTAACACCATTGTTTCAAACAATGTTGGAACTAAGTCAAAATCAGGGTGAAGGTTCAGTAATCCCAACTGAAGCCCATCACACACCCACAATTTTACCATCATCATCTCAACCCAAAAAGACCTATACCCGTAGGATCACAGAGAAAAAAGGGCACTCAGCTACCTTGGGCTAGTGCTGGTATGGATGCAGATGAGGTTACCCATGAGGAGATGGGAGGTAGTTTAGAAAGGGTTGCCACTACTGCTTCTAGCTTAAAAGCAGAACAGGTCAGTGGTAACATCCATAAGACCCAATCTAAGGCAACTTCTAATGAATCACGTTCCTATGGAACTGATTCAGGTGAAGGAATCCCCAAGCGCCAAGAAACCATGGGGGGCACAAGTGCTCATCCTAGGGATGAGACTGTGTCTAAAATGCCCAGTGATCCACCTCTCAGGATAGGTAACACAATCCGAAGTGGTGAGGGCAGTATGCAACTTATTAATGAATTGATGGAAACTTGTACAAAACTGTCACAGGAGGTTCTTGATCTCAAGCAAACTACAACTTCTCAGGGTGATGAAATTACAAGGTTGAAGAGAAGGGTTAGATATCTTAAAGGAAGACAGAGGTCAAGAACACAAAAGCTCAAAAGGTTACACAAAGTGGGTACAACTGCTAGAATTGAGCCCTCAGATAGTGAAGATGTTCTCAAAGTTTTGAAAGAGGATGCTCCCAAACAGGGGGAAGTGAGAGCATGGCTACAGGGGAGGATCAGGAGATGAATGAGCAGTTGGTGAATGAGTTTGTTGTTGCAGATCAACAGGGCAATGAAGCAATTATAGATGATGCTGCTAAGTCTGTTACAACTGCTGGTGTTGATATTGAGAAGATGGTTGAAGTGGCTAAAGTGTTGGTTGATGCTGCTACACTTAATACTACTGATGTTGAAGTTAATACTGCTGGGCTAGAAGTTAATGCTGCTAGTGCTGCAGACAAAGTTAATGCTGCTACAGACAAAGTTAGTACTGCTAAAACATCAAAAGAGGAAGAGATCACTATTACTCAAGCTCTTAAGGAATTAAGAAGTTTAAGACCACCAGCAAAAGGTGTAGTGATCAAGGAGCCATCTACAACAACAACAACAACAACAACAACAACAACAACAACAACTATCAAACCACCATCACAGGACAAAAGCAAAAGCATTATGATTGAAGAGCCTGTGGTGAAAACTCTATCAAAGACAGCTCAACTCTTGGCTGATGAAGAACTAGCAAGACAGGTGCAAGCTGAGCTTATTGCTGAAGAAGAAAAGGAAAGAAGAGAGCAAGCTCAAAAAGAAGAAGAAGCAAGTCTTGCAGAGATTAATTCCTAGGATGACATGCAAGCAAAATGTGAAGCAGATCACATGTTAGCCCAGAGGATGTGGCAAGACGAACAGGAAGAGTTATCCTTAGAAGAAAAAACAAAGTTCTTCATGGAATTCTTAGCTAAGCAGAAGAAATTCTTTGCTTAAAAGAGGACTGAAGCTAAGAGGAACAAACCACCTACCATAGCACAGCAAAAGCAAATTATGATGACTTATCTAAAAATTATGGGTGGATGGAAGTCTGCTCAGTTTAAGGGTATGAGTTATAACAGAATTAAACAAGAGTTTGACATAGTTTTTAGAAGGGTGAACACCTTTATCGCTATTAATGAAGATGAGGTGGTGTGGAGTTCTAAGAAAGCAAAGAATGCAGATGAAAGTGGTTCTCAAAGAACTGGAGCATTGTTAGAAGCTAAGAGCAGTAAGAAACAGAAGTTGGAGCAGAAAGCAGATAAACAAACTGAGGATGACCAAGAAGATGATGACCAAGATAGAGCTCAAATGCAAGAATTGATAGTGATTGCTTCTGATCATGAAGAGGAGTGATATCGCTTGAAACGCGTCACAAGTCAAACCTCTCACGAAGAAAAGTCAACTCGCGACGGCTTAACGCGAAAATTGATTATAATACCGGATAAGCGAATACCCGGGTCGAGGTCCCAACGAGGTGTGAAATTGAGGATATCGTTTGAGGTTCGGAATTAAAATGCTTGAAAAGACGATGGTTTTTTTGGTTTTTAATATCTAATAAAACAAATTTTAGAAACGCGAATCGAAAAACTAAAACCGAACATAAACGTCAAATACTATAAAAACTAACCCTACGAATACCAAAATACAATTTTCCTACGTCCTAAATGACAAAAGAAAATTTAAAAAAAAAAAGAATTATATTTTTTTGACTTTTAAATAATTAAATACGAATTAAAAACTAATTTAAACTAATTAAATTATTAAAAATATTAAAACTATTCAGAAAAATCTGGAAATTTTTGTGAAATAACTTTACACTAAAGCAGTCCTAGGAAAAATAAGAAAGGTGAAAATGCTTTCTAGAATAAGCAGAAAATAAGCCAACAGCCTAAAATAGCTAAAATAACAAAAGGTGTTAAATAAAAAAGCTAAGGAAACTAATACTGAAATAAGTCCCTAGGGCAGCTGGTTAAGGTGTTGGGTGTGTGAGCAAGAGGTCCCAGGTTCGAACCTGGGCACCTCTTTTTTTTCTGAAACTATTTTTTTTTTATTTTTCTTTTTGAAAACTCATTAAGCACATTACCATAAACAATTTTCAGAACTACCACTTTTACTGAATACTAATGAAAAAGCTAGAAATAAGCTTAAAAGGGCTGTTATCATGAAAAGAGCTTAAGCTTATACTAAGGGGCTGATTAAGCTATAACTGAGCTACTATGGGACTGAAACAAGCTGGAAAACTATTAATAAGCTAAAATGACAACTAATAAGCCACAAATACTAATGCAATAAGCACATGGAAATTACAAAATAAGCTAAAAGCTTACTGAAGTCTGCTGAGATACCTAGGCACAGGGCAAAAATGGAGTTTTTAAAGCCGCTAATAAGCACTCAAAAGCTAATTTTAAAAATCTAAAAAAAAATATAGATAACTAGACAAGCCAGCCAACTATATCTATGCCAAATATGAGCTTATTACAACTTAAATTGAAGCTATGAAAAATCCACCAAAAGCTGCAAAAATGGGAAATGCAGTCTGCTAATGCAGGTTTTTGGTAAATCTACTCTGGGCTTAAGGACACTTAACAAGGAACTCAGGATAATCTTAAATGACTAAATGAATTCCAAAAACACCAAAAATTAAGGGCTTAAACTTGCTGATCCTAGAATAAGCTTATTAGAACAGTGCACACTCTACAATTACACTAAACCATTCAAAACCTTGAAATCCTTAAAAACAGGCAAAGAGCTTCTACTAACAATTACTATAATCTAAATTATTCAAGATTAAACCTTAAACTCATGCATATGAACAGTGGAGACCAATTTGACCCAGTTTGACCTATAATGCCAAACACCACTTTAAATACTGATAAAACTAAGTAAGGCCAGAACAAGCTTGGTTTTCTGAGGACTAATGTTCTACCAACTATATTAAGGCTGAAACAACAAAAAGCAATCACGCTTTAGTACTGAAATAAGCTAAATAAGTAGTTTGACCAAAGTTGACTTTTTAAGAAAAACTTAAAATTGCATTAACTGAAAATTAAAATTACATAACTGGAAGTAAATAATAATGAAAATTAAAAGTTACCCTAAATAAAAGCTAAAATAAAACCTGCCTTTAAAGGCTACAATGACTAACTATTTATATTAAAACTAAGACTAAGGTTTTCAGCCTCTTTGTGCTTCATTTGTGAGAGAATACACTTCTATGCTTCTTGGGAGTAAATCCCATCCGTTGGATTAACTTGGAGATGATCTCAGCCCTTTAATTGACTTTTGGCGCCCAAATGGTTTGGATTGCCAGCGTGGAGGAGTGGGGAAGGGTACTAACACATGGGTTTTGAGGGGTAGGGCTGCTGGGCATGTGTTGGGAAGTGGAGGGGAGACAATAATGTTGGAGAAGTACAGTCATGGGGAGTTGGGTTTTTTTTTTGGCGGGAATTGGGAAAAGAAGAAGGAGAAGTTGATTGTGGTCAACTGGTGGGATGTTTTAACTAAATAAAAGACAGGATTGGGTTTATTATTCATTTTGGGCTTTTGGGTTTATTATGTGGTGATAGGCTGGGTTAAAGGGTTAGAGGGTTAGAGGGTAATTTGGTTAAAGGGTTTAGGTGGTTTAGGATTAGGGATGGAATTGGTTTAAACCTTGAGGGCCAATCTTGTAAATTCCGAAAATCCAGGGACCTTGGCTGCCAATATTTGAAAAATAAATCCAATGACCATTTGTGTTGTTTTGATATTTTTGGAGTTGAATTTGACTTTTGACTTTGACTTTTGATCAAATTGCACAATTGTTGTCGAGTCGATCAAAAAATGCCCGTTTTTGCTCCGTTTTCAATCCTTTGTACCTGAAACACATAAAAACACAAAACCAAGGATATCTGCAGTAATATTTGGGTGTTTTTGGTCGTTTTCTAGTCTAGATGGGTATAAAATGATGAGTATTTACACACTCATCAAATCCCCCACACTAAACTATTGCTAGTCTCTAGCAATCCGATCATATGAAGTAATGAAAGGATCAAAAGAATTCCAAGTATACCCCGTTTTGACTTTTTATTTGATGCGAGAAATTTAAACTAGAACATAAATAAATAACATGCTTGATTTTCAAAAATGGTATCATGGAACGGGATTCACACAAAATGGGTGTCTCCAGGGAATTGAAATCGTCATCCTCTTTTTATACTCCCAACTAAGCTTAAACTAAATGTGCAAATGTTTTTGTAAAATGCTAACACTACTTATACTAATAATCTATGTAAGCCGAGACTTAACTTTTCACTCCCATATTTATTCAAGTTAGGTGACTGTGCTTGATTTTCAAAATTTTAATCACAAAAATCGACGTTTTTTTAAGATTTTGACTAATACTAGTTGAAAGATAAATTTAAAATTCACAACAAGCAAGTTTCAAAACACATCAAAACTTATTTCATTTTGCAATATCATTCCATTTTTTCATTTTGCAATATCATTCCATTTTATTTTATTTTTTTCTTTTCATTTTTTTTTCATCATTTTTTCTTTTTTTTTCTTTTTTTTTTTTTACTTGTGCAACATAAACTAACGGAGTTTCACGGGAACCAAGACCTTACACCTTCCTGGAATAAAGGATCCAAGGGCCGTTACAACGGAGAGTTCCAAGACCTTAACGCCTTTCAGAATTAAGGGTCCAAGGGCCGGTGTAAGAGGGTAGCCAAGACCTAAACGCCTTCTGGAAATAAGGATCCAAGGGCCGATCTTGAACCTTAGCTTTTTAGCACATTTATTTATTACTTAACTTTTGCAACTTTCAAGCAACGTCTCACTTTCATTTTGCATTATTATGACATATGCTTGTTCCGAAGTTTAAATAAAGCTTTGAACTAGTATTTTTTAAAATCGTATTAAAAAAATGATTTTGTATGTTCAAACGTTTGAAAATAAGCACTTATTAAGTCAGATTAGGAACTTATGGGAGAAAAAGCCATAGATTATTTATATATGCTCTAAAGAGAACTGTAACACCCCCAAATTTTAAGTATAGCAGCGGAAGACAAATTGGGGTATTACCGAGAGGATCGAAGTCATAATTATAGAATGAAATTTAAAAGAAACATTTTAAAATATCATAGGTCCAAATCCAAATTCAGTTACAATCGAACATATCAGAGTGCTAGAAAATCCTTTAAAGGATATAATGTTTTAACTGAATTTGACACTTTATTTTACACCATAGTTTTAAAGATAGTTGAATGCCCGCTCCTTGCCTCGATCGCTCCGCCAGTTCCCTGAGATACATGCTTAAAAAGTCAACAAAATGTTGAGTGAAATCATGGAGTTTAGAGTTTAATAATCAGTTCGATTCACAAGTAGAATTGCATCGGGAATGCAATCAGTTTAAAAGTTGATATTGCAGTATATATATTGCCCTAAGTCTCATGACACGCAAACGTTAACAAAGTACCGTATAAACGGAGGTGTTCATCAAGTTAATGATGAAAGTTTTTGCCCTCGTGTAATAGGTGATTTGCCAATTCCTATTTTTCTCAAATATAATGCATCGCGACTAATACGACTAGCAAATAGCATTCCGTCAAAGTATTAGTGGGATAGGTCGTCAACCTCTAATAGATCTATTCATTATATTCGCGTTCACATACTTGTGATTAATGGCTTATGATAAAGGGTCTTATGGCAACATGGTAACTTAGGCATATATCAAGTCAGGTAGCATACAGAAAATACTTGTGATCTGTTTATAGCATGTATCCCCCTCACGAGGTTTGAAAATACAAAAGCTTTAAAAGTGAGGCCATGACTCACCTTAAGTGTTTCTGGTGATGGTGGAAATAACTTTGAGGTAATTATGATAACAACTTCAATACGAGACCTGGTAAATATAAATGTCTGAGAGTCTAACTAAATACTAGTGGTGTTCATGAGATGACTGGTGAATGTATGAGTGTTATGAAATGTTAACTCGAAATGTTCCTAGTGTTACTAAGCATCAAAAGTTAAATAATATGCAAAATAAATGTGTAAAATGCATATGAAGTGCCAATATGATGAAAATGGAAAATGAAATAGGTATGTCAAGTTGTAATAGTAGATCCTTGTTCTTTCTATCTTTTTCACTTTTTACCCTAACGGTGTTTGCGTTACGTCGTTAGTCCTTCGTCAAGTCCAAAGTTCAAACATAGTCCAAAACTGTCCCATATATACATATAAGGCTTGGAGTTAAGTCAATGGTCAATTTAGGTCCTGTACAAACTGTTATCACAGTTTCAGTCCACAAGTTTCATGGTTTTACACTTTTAGTCCTTCTAGTTAGGTCGCGTTACATTTTTAGTCCAAAAATGACAAAAAGGTACAGAAAATTATGGCGATTTTTCCTAAGGCTTATTTAAGTGGTTCTCAACTTATTTCAACTGCTTATTCGATTATTTGCTTATTTTAAATACAAATGGGCCTTTAACGAGCCATTTAGTGGCCCGTTAGGTGTTTATGATCCATGGGCCTTGGTGAGGGTTTGGGCTATTAAAAGGGTCTATTTTTCCTTCAAAAGCTTATCTTGAAACTGCCATTAAGCTAGCTTATGCATAGCTTATTAAAACACCCTTTGGGCTTTACAGCCCATGCGTTATATATATTAAGGTTTTTCCAAAACGATTTTGGTGAAACACTTTGGTTAGATTAAAAGGTCGAATCGTGGGTTTTAGGGCATGTTGTAGAAATGAAAAAAAAGTAGTTTGCTAGCTCGTTTAATGAGTCGTGTAACGAATTCGTGAGTTACATGTCGATCTTCTAGGCCTCGTGGAGCCTTTTTTTTTTTAATACTAAGCACTTAGCATATATTTTGATATGTTTTAACTATAGGTCATGTGTGTGATGTTAGGGTATTTGAGATAATACATTGTGTGATCCGTGGAGTTGAGAGGTGTGTGAGAGGTGTTTCGTTAGGGTCTCACATGAACTCATCGTCCTTTGCATGTTTCAAATCATCTAAATATGTTCGTATAATACATGAGGAGACATACGTTCGAATGGAACTAGTATGAATGATGCATGGTATGAGATATTAACATGTATGTGTATGATTTTATGCGTTCTAGTTACACGAGTTGGTCATTACATGGGTTCTCTCTTTCATTTTAACGTGGTATGTAGCAAGAGAAAAATATGATACGTTCGAATATATATATATATATATATATATATATATATATATATATATATATATATATATATATATATATATATATATATATATATATATATATATATATATGTGTGTGTGTGTGTGTGTGTGTGTGTGTGTGTGTGTCATGCATGAGTAACGATCTAACGTGCAAAGAGTAGAGAGATTATGGGCACATACCACACCTTTAGAAAGGTGGTGATGAAAGCTGGGGTGTCCGAATGAGGCACAAAGAATGATGCAAAAGGAATGGGGGCAGTCTCACCAAGCTTCGAATACGTTTTATACGTATTCCTTCTTCACTCGTCTGCTCCCAAACTCATGACAAGAGGCTACTGATCTTTTTAAGGAATGTTTGAGTGTGAAAGAAAATGAAATGTGGGTAGGGTAGAGTGGGAATGAAAGGGGTCTTCTTATAGAGCAACTATCTAACGTATGTAGACTTCTTGACTTTCAAAGGCTATCATTGGTCTCCACTGTGGATGACCAGTGGTTTGAGAGGACACATGGGTTTATTTCTGACAATAGAAGATCATGATAGATATCTTTGGAGTCATGTGGTTTGTATTTTTGTTTCTTGTAATGTATATACTCGTTTTGTATTAATATGGGTGTCAAGGTGGAACTAACGAGCCACCGACCTATCCTGTAGTCAATTCCTTCCTTTAAGTATCATAATGTGTTAATAATGTTATTAGAAGATCGTAGGAAAAAGCGGGGTTCGAAATGGTCGCGTTTTGCAATTTTTATGTTTGTGTATGATGCGAGTATGGGACGATCATTATGGCCTCCGTTACTGTGGTGATACGCGATATTCATGGCTGGGAGTTTGCACCGAGATAGTTTGCTAGGTGGTGATTACAATGGTGTAAAAACATGTGTAGGTCGTGTTTGATATTATCAAGATACGAGGGCGTTTATGGGGCATGGTTGTGATCGAGTTTATAAGGAACAAAGAAAAAAAAAGAAGAAAGGTGGTAATGGGCTGGTGTGACGGGCTGTGTTGATGTTGATGGTGGGCCGAGAAGTGAGAGGCCCGGCTTGGGGTTGTAGTTTAGAATTAATGAAATAATTAGGTTAGGTGTAATTAGTGTAATTGATTATAGTTAAATGTATTTTGTTTAAAACGAGTTTAGGGTAATGTAAGTAGTGACATTTGATGTCATTAGGGAAAAGTGGTGTCGTGATCGAATTGTGTCTCGAGTTCGTGTCGTTATTTAATATGAACTTGTGAAATGTAACGTGTTAAGAATAATAATATGAGAAAAGTTCAAATTTCCCCATAAAAATGAGTTTTATTAAACGGTAATACAAGATTATCATTAATCGTTGAGATTTATTACAATGGTTTTTCGTAGGATCTTACAGTACTCCTCCCTCATTCTGAATTCCGTCCCGGAATTCAAGTCTAGAGTAGCTAACGAGAGTGGTTTACGAGAATAAATGTGGGTATTTTTCACGGATTTGGTCTTCGCGTTCCCATGTGTATGTTGGTCCTCTCTTGGAGTTCCATCTAAGTTTTACAATAGGGATACGGTTCTGCTTAAGTCGCTTTACTTCCCTATCCATTATCTCTACTGGTTCCTCTGTGAACACCAGTTTGTCGTCCAGTTTAATTTCTTTCAGTGGAATGACGAGAGTCTCATCTGACAAGCATTTCTTAAGTTGGGATACGTGGAAGGTAGGGTGTACCCTATTGAGTTCTTCTGGGAGTTCTAATCTATAATCAACTGGGCCAACTTTTTCAAGGATCTTGAAAGGCCCAATGTACCTTGGGATTAGCTTCCCACGCTTCTCGAAGCGTATCATCCCTTTCCAAGGAGAAACTTTCAGCATGACTCTATCCCCAACTTCAAACTCCATGGGTTTTCTTCTCACATCTGCGTAGCTCTTCTGTCTATCACGAGCGGCTTGAAGGCGTTGTTTGATTTTTTATATCTTCTCTATTGTGTCGTGGATCAATTCTGGTCCGGTAAGTTGCATGTCTCCAACTTCTGACCAACAAACAAGCGATCTGCACTTTCTTCCGTAAAGTGCCTCGAAAGGGGCTGCTTTTAAACTAGCGTGATAGCTATTGTTGTAGGAGAACTCGACTAATGGCAAGTGTTTATCCCAACCTTTTCCGAAGTCGATGACACATGCTCGAAGCATATCCTCTAAGGTTTGGATTGTCCTTTCACTTTGTCCATCAGTTTGTAGATGATAGGCGGTGCTCATATCCAGACGGGTACCGAGAGCTTTCTGTAGAGATTGCCAAAATCCTGAGGTGAAACGGCTGTCTCTGTCCGAGATGATGGAGATTGGGACTCCATGTCGGATTATGATCTCTTTGAAGTATAACTGAGCGAGTGTATCCATCTCGTCAGTTTCTTTGATAGGTAGGAAGTGAGCTGATTTGGTCAAACGGTCGATGATAACCCAGATTGTGTCTAATCCGGTCGAAGTTCTTGGTAATTTGGTAATAAAATCCATGGTGATTCTTTCCCATTTCCAGACTGGTAACTCAGGTTGCACAAGCAGTCCTGACGGTTTCTGGCTTTCTGCCTTGACTCTCGAACAAGTCAAACATTTTCCAACATACGTTGCTATGTCAGCTTTCATGTTTGGCCACCAGTAGAGTTGTTTAAGATCTTGATACATCTTATTGGATCCGGGGTGGATGGAATACTTGGACTTGTGAGACTCATGCATAATATGATCTCGAATACCTCCGTAAAGGGGAATCCAACATCTATTCTTGAAACATAATATTCCATCGGCTCTTTTTACGAATCCGTGCTCACTTTCTGGCATGCCATCGATCTTTTCGTGAGGCCGGTTCTCTTCCTGAAGAGGTTCCGATTGGGCTATGAGGATTTGAGATGGAAGTGGTGAATAGATTGTCATTCCTAACGATCGAACTCTAAGAGGTTTGATCCTTTCTTTTCTGCTTAACGCGTCGGCCACAACATTCGCCTTACCGGGGTGGTAGCGAATTTCACAATCGTAGTCGTTGAGTAGTTCCAACCAGCGACGCTGTCTCATGTTTAGTTCCTTCTGATCTAGTATGTGTTGGAGACTCTTGTGGTCGGTGAAAACCGTGCACTTTGTACCGTATAGGTAATGTCTCCATATCTTAAGAGCGAATACCACTGCTCCTAGTTCTAAATCATGAGTGGTATAGTTTTCCTCATTTTTCTTGAGCTGTCGAGAAGCATAAGCTATGACTTTGTTTCTTTGTATTAGCACTGCACCTAAACCGTGATGAGATGCGTCACAATACACTACAAAGTCGTTGCTTCCATCCGGTAGTGCTAAAATTGGTGCTTCACAGAGCTTTTGCTTGAGAAGCTGGAATGCTGATTCCTGTTTCTCTCCCCAGATGTATTTCTTGTTCTTCTGGGTGAGTTCTGTTAAAGGTTTTGCGATTTTGGAAAAGCCTTCTATAAACCTTCGATAATAGCCAGCGAGTCCTAGGAATTGAATAAAGCCATTTAAGAATGCACTTTTGACATCCATTTGGAATAATTTAAAATCATGTGCACATGCATATGCAAGTAGTATTCTAATAGACTCAAGTCTAGCTACGGGTGCAAATGTTTCATCGTAATCTATTCCTTCTTGTTGATTGTAGCCTTGTGCTACTAGTCTAGCTTTGTTTCTAGATACTATGCCATTTTCATCCATTTTATTTCTAAAAACCCATTTGGTACCAATTATGGTTTAATTTTTAGGTTGAGGAACTAATGTCCAAACGTCATTCCTAATAAATTGATTTAATTCTTCTTGCATCGCAATGACCCAAGATTCATCTTTTATTGCTTCATTTATATTTTTAGGTTCTATTGTTGAAACGAAACAAAAGAAATTACTTTCATTTTGAGCTTTAGATCTTAATGTTCTTTCATTGAGTTTCCCGATGACGTTTTCTAATGGATGAATTTTGTCTTCTTTGATGTTGACTAAATCTCTTTTTATTGGTTCATCTTCTTTATCATTTTCAACATTTTCCTGATTATCAACCATTTGGTTTTCAACTAAGTCATCATCTACCAAAGGTGATGTCTTAGAGGGAGGTGGACATTCATCGAATGTTACATTTAATGATTCCTCGACTCTTGAGGTTTCCTTGTTCAAAACTATGTATGCTTTACTAGTTTGTGAATATCCTAGAAATACACCTTCATACGACTTTGGGTCGAATTTGGTGAGATAATCCTTAGTGTTTAAAATAAAGCACTTGCTTCCAAACACTCTAAAATATCCTAAAGTAGGCTTTTTACCTCGATAAAGTTCATAAGGAGTTTTATTTAAAAATGGTCTAATTAAAACACTATTTAGGATATATGTGGAAGTATCTACTGCGTGACACCAAAACTTTTGAGGTATGTTTTGTTCATTTAACATAGTTCTACTCATTTCTTGAATTGTCCTATTTTTCCGTTCTACTACACCATCAGATTGTGGAGTTCGAGGAGCCGAGAAATTATGAGTTATTCCATTTTTATCACAGAATGTTCCGAATTGGATTTCATTGTCAAATTCTCGACCATGGTCAGTTCTAATAGATACTATGTTACATCCTAGTTGATTTTGAATTTTCTTGCTTAGAATTTCAAATTTATCAAAGGCCTCATTTTTGGTTTTCAAAAATTTAGTCCACGTATACCAAGAATAATCATCTACTATAACTAATGTGTAAAAATTACCTCCATAACTTTGTATAGCCGACGGGCCAAACAAATCCATATGTAACAATTCTAGACATCTAGATGTAGATACCATATTTTTAGCCTTATGGCTATTATGCACTTGTTTCCCAATTTTGCAAGCATCACAAAAGTGTTGGTCATATCTTAACTTAGGTAGGTTCCTAACAAGTTCTTTGGATGATAAGGATTGAATTAACCTCATATTGGCGTGACCTAAACGTCGATGCCATAAGGTTGAGTTTTCGTCCAGAGAAGTAAGACAAAGCTTGTCTTTTGGTGTTTTATCTAATTTCATAACATATACGTTATTCTTTAAGACACCTTTTCCTACTGTTATGCCATCTTTAAGTATTTTACTTCCATTTTCACTGAAAAGGACGTTATACTTTTTACGGCACAATTGACTTATACTAAGTAAGTTAAAACCTAAATTATCAACATGAGCAACATCATCAATAGAGAGAGAGTCATGAGAGATTGTACCTTTTCCGATGATTTTACTTTTAAGCTTGCTACCAAATGTGACATTACCTCCGTCGTACACTTGGTAAGTGGAGAAAAGGCTTTTGTTTCCCGTCATGTGTCTTGAACACCCACTATCTTTGATCCACTCATCAGGTTCAAGTTCAACTTTTAAGCACACCTCTTCTGTGTCATGAGCCATAAGGGCAACTTCGTTGTTTTTAGGCTCATCATCATCTCCTTCACTATCACTCCAAGCTCCACTAACGAATGCTTTTTGAGACTTGTTCTTTGGAGGCTTTGGACATTCACCTATAAAGTGACCGGAATCACCACATCTATAGCACTTCCTATCTAACTTGCCCTTTTTATCATCACGGTCTTTTCGTAAAGATTTCTTTTCTTCACGAGGTGGTTTTACAAACTTTCCTCGTCTTCTGAAGAACTTCTTGAAATCTCTTACGGCCATGGCATATTCTTCGTCTTCGCTATTTGAACAAGAGTCTTCATCATCACTTGATTCAACTCTAGCTTTCAAGGCAATGGACTTTATTTTCTCCTTCTTCCCTTTAACTATTTCTGAATCCTTTTCCATCACCATTTCGTGAACTTTGAGATTTCCTATGAGCTCATCAAGTGTCATGCTTGAGAGATCCTTGGATTCTTCAATAGCCATCACCTTTGCTCTCCACTTAGGATGAAGTGCTCTAAGAAATTTCCTGACAAAGTTCTAACTAGAAAAAGATTCGTCAAGTGCTTTAAGAGATGTAATAATAGTATTAAACTTAGCAAAAGCACCATCAATGGTCTCATCTTCAGAGATAACAAATTGTTCATATTGTTGAACAAGAAGATCAATTTTGTTATCTTTGACTTGTGAGTTCCCTTGATGAGTGATAATAAGAGATTGCCAAATATCTTTAGCCGTTTTGCACATAAAAACTCTTTCATATTCTTTCTTAGGTAAGGCATTGTAAAGCATCATTTTGGCTTCATTGTTTTTGGCAATCAACTTTTTTTGCTCATCACTGTGACGAGTAAGAGAAGCTCCTACATCCCGACCACCCGAAATATCATTACTAATGGGCTTGTAATCACCCTCAACAATAATATATCACAGATCTATGTCCTTTGACTTTACATATGTCTCAAAGCGATTCTTCCAATATATAAAGCAATTTGGTTCAAATAGAGGTGGTCTTTGCATAGATTGTCCTTCTTTAAAGTTTTCAAAATCCATGGATCGTTTTAAGTTTTAAAATACAATATATTTTAAAAGTCTTAAGTAACGTAGCTCTTGATGCCAATTGTGGAAAACTAGAAGGGGGGGGGGTTGAATAGTTTTACCGATTAAAATTAATTCGCTTTGTTACTTTATGTTAATTCAAAGGAAACAAGCTCAGACAAGTATTCACACAATATATATGAAACGTAAAGAGAGGAAAGATCAAACCACACAACACAGATGTTTATAGTGGTTCGGCTACAAGAACTCTCTTCCTTGCCCTACTCCACTCCTCGAGCCTCTAACTCGAGAGTTATCCTTCACTAAGAAACAAACTCTCTTCTAGGTGGAGAAAACATTTACACGTTGCTTACTTCCTTTTCTGGTACTAAGCTAAACACCGAGTTCTACTTCAGGGCAGAACTAACCCAACGTCACCTATACAATTACCGACACTAAGCTAAATGTCGAGTTCTTTCACAAGGGTACAACCACTCCCTACACTCTTTGTGTTTTGAGGACTAAAACACTAACCACACTCACTGAGATAAATGATATAAATAATGATGTGTGAATTACACAAAGATCACACAGTAACTATACTAAAGGTTTACACTTCTGTGTTGAACCTTGATGCTTAATCTTCTTTGCTACAAAAGATAGATCAAATGATATGAATGAATGATGTTAGTAATATGAATGAGTATGTACTTTAGCTATATGAGTGATGAGAAGGCCAAGTGATCAACTTGCTATTTATAGGTAAGCTGATACACACTCGACGGATCCGGCGGATCCCTTAAAAGGGATCCGTCCTTTATGTCGAAGGGATCCGCGTGTATGCCAGAGGTAAGACAGCTAAGAGATTTTCCAAATCTCTCCATATCTTTGTGTTGTCATATCAAGATCATCCAATGTCAACTATCTTACTTGAAGATCTATCCAAGATATTACAAGATCTTACCAAGATTATATGTATGATGCATGCCATGATGTCATTGTATCATTTAAGAAATAAAGTTTCCTTTTAAGGAAATAACCATGTATATGTATGAAATGTATTTCCAAGTAAACTTGTAAAATGTGTTCTTAAAGATACTTTAGCTAGTATTTATAATTTGCTTAAAGATATACTTTGTAATTGTCATTAACAAAACTAAGCAAAGATCGTAAAATATAAATAACGTTTTTGGGACGATATTTGTATTAACAGTCGTGTTTGATATTATCAAGATACGAGGGCGTTTATGGGGCATGGTTGTGATCGAGTTTATAAGGAACAAAGAAAAAATAGAAGAAAGGTGGTAATGGGCTGGTGTGACGGGCTGTGTTGATGTTGATGGTGGGCCGAGAAGTGAGAGGCCCGGCCTGGGGTTGTAGTTTAGAATTAATGAAATAATTAGGTTAGGTGTAATTAGTGTAATTAATTATAGTTAAATGTATTTTGTTTAAAACGAGTTTAGGGTAATGTAAGTAGTTACATTTGATGTCATTAGGGAAAAGTGGTGTCGTGATCGAATTGTGTCTCGAGTTCGTGTCGTTATTTAATATGAACTTGTGAAATGTAACGTGTTAAGAATAATAATATGAGAAAAGTTCAAATTTCCCCATAAAAATGAGTTTTATTAAACGGTAATACAAAATTATCATTAATCGTCGAGATTTATTACAAGGGTTTTTCGTAGGATCTTACAAGAACCAACTACTCTATGCTTAGCATTTTCATTTGCACAAATCGTAAAAACTTAGTCTAAACATTAAGGAAGCAGCCAGATCAACACTCTGGCAGAGTTGGGATTCCCTTTGTTCTAACCTAATCAAGACTAAACACTTCTTTTTTATTGCAATTTCTTATCTAAAAACAACAAAAAATTTAAAAATTTTGGTCAAAACGGGGGTACTAGGGCACTAGAAGGTACACATGTGACAAAACTCGCGAGAATTCCCCCCACACTTAGAATTGAATATTGCCCTCAATATTCAAAGTACCGGCTATTATGCCGCCACTTAGAACGTAAAAAGGTAATACTAATAGCCAAGTGTGAAACAGAAATCTCTATTTTTCGCAAAAAATGTTGAAAAGATATCCCTAGATAAACGTTAGTAATAAGATCGGATATTGGGCGGCTGGATTGAAAACAGGCGCATCAATTATCACGATCTAAGGGAAACCTGCAAACAAGAGCAAACAACACACAAAACAAAGCACAGTAGAGGAATTCCCCCACACTTAGTTGTTAGAAAGTAGAAAGAAGACAGATGAGTGTGTAAATACTCATCATTTCATACCCATAATAGACACAAAAATGACTTAAAACACTGAATTATACTGCAGATATCCTTGGTTTGTGTTTTATGTGTCTCAGGTACTGAAGGATTGAAAACAAAATGAAAACGAGCATTTTTGGATCGACTCGACAATAATTGTGCATTTGATCAAGTAAAGATGAAAGTCAAAGACAGAGTCAAAGTCAACCCCCAAAATCCCAAAATGACACAAATGGTCCCTGGGAATAATTTCTATTTTTGGCAGCTATAGTCCTTGGATTTTCAAAATATTACAGCATTGGTCCTCAAAGATTAAACCCAAATCCATTTCTATCCTAAAATAACTAAACCCAGCTGCTAAATTAAACCCAGTCCAAACCCACACTTAAAATAAACCCAACCGACACTTAATCTAAACCCAGCCCAACCAAAACATTTCCCAAGCCCAATCCCACCAATAACCCAACCCGACCCCTTAGTTAACCCAGAAGGTTTGACCTTCGGTCAAATTCTTCTTCTTCAATACCACCCCGCCAAAATACCATACCACCATACCCACAGGTTTCTCTGCATCCCCCATCACACCACCCTCCTCCTTCCTAATACACTTCACCTAAAAGCCAAGAAGCATTTATTGCTTCTTCCTCCCCCCCAAGTTACCTGTACACAAGTGGGTTTCCCACTCACCCTTTTTGGCGCCAAAATCAGTTTGAAGGGCTGAGATCACTTCAAAGCAATCCAATGGGTGGGATTTGCTCGGAATTGAGGAGAGAGTCTTTTTGGATAGCTATATAAAGAAATGAAGACACAGAGAGAAGACTGTCCTTGTTTTTAGACCAATTCGTAGTGTAACTTATTTTTAAGTCAAAATTTAGAATAAGCTTTTAGTTGTAATCCATCTCATGTTATTGTAATTTCATATTTCAGTTTCAATTTCAGTTTCAAAAACCTTTGTACCATTTCAGTCTTAATTCAAGTTCATGTTAAATCAGTGAGATAAATCAGTTGTTACTTAAAGTTTAAAAGCCTTTCTTTCTTGTTTAATAAGTTAACATAAGCCTGTGACAGCTTATTGTCAGCTTATTATTGCTTAATTCAGTTCTAATTGTGAAATTTCCAAAAAAGTCAACATCAGTCAAAGTGCTTATTTACTGCTTATTTCTTGCTTTTTATGCTTATTGATAGTTGTAACTGCTTTTTATATTGTCTTGTAGTTTAAATGTAGTTAGGATTTCATTTGTTCAGTTCTCACTTGAAAAATCTCATAAAAACCAAAAAATAGCTTAATAATAGGACTGCTTATTATATTGCTTAATTCTGTTAGAAAATTGTTTTTTAGTGCTCATCCTAGCTAGTTGTTAATCTATCTTTCCAAAGCTTAGCTTTAAATCCCTGTTATCTTTGAAAATCCAATACAACTCTTTTTAAAGGGGTGTTTAGTTTAAGCTTATTCAAGGGTCTAACTAGCTTGTCACTGTACATTTGCCATTAGCCTAAGTTTGATCTTGCATTAAATAGAGTAAATAAGCTGTTTCTAACTTCTCTTGAGCCAATTTGGTAGGTTTCACAGTTTTAAGTCCACTGCTCTAATCTTAGAACTTGAACTGTCATAATAAGCCATAATTAGCCATAAGCTCTTTTGGACCTTTTTCTTTGTGTTTCTGAGTCTCTTTAGGTCAGTTTAATTGATTCACAAAAGATTGGATAAGTCTCTTTTGGTTTGTGCATGTTCCCATCTTAACTGATCACTCAGACTGCATGTGCATAAGTTGCTAATCTCAGCTTTTTCCTTGCTTCATAAATGCTTATTCCCTTGTGCTCACTTCATGATTTTTGGTTTACAAATAGGTTATAGTACTAGCTTTTAAGATCTAATCTGGTATTGCACTTTTCAGCTTGTTTCATAGCTTAAAATTTGTCTGAAATAAGCCCACTTGAACCTGTCCAAGCCTGCAACTAGTTTTTGGTTCCTAGACCATCTGATCTAGGGCCCAATTGGATAAGCAATTGACAGTAAAATTTGAGCCTTTTTGGTTTTAGTGTAGCCTATAGTACTAGGAAGGTTTTGCCCCCCATAAGTTCCCACTTTTCTGCTTATTTATCAGCTTATTTTGATCTGCAAGTAGGTGGTTTTAACTGTCATTTCTGCATAATTAGTGAATCTGCCCAAGTGCTTATTGGCTTATTTCCTTAGGTTATTTAAGCTTATTCAGTTGTTTTATGCTTAATTAAGTTGTTTGAACTATTTCTGAGCCTTTGGTAATTTTTAGAGCTTTTTAGCTTATTTTTGTGCTTATTTCCCAACTGCTTATTAGCCCATTAGCTTATTAGGGTTTAGATAACTTTTGATTTTATTTTTCCTAGACTCAGAATAATATTTTAGATTTACCTTGAATTTTTCAGATTTTTCCCAAGTCGTTTACTATTTTTAATCCTTTTAATTAGATTAAAACAGTTTTTAATTCATAATAAAAAAATATAAAAATCAGAAAAATATAAATCTTTTTTCTAAAATTTTATTTTATTATTTAGGATTTAAGAAAAATAATATTGCACTTGTAGGATTTGTTTTTATAGATTTCACTTTTTAATTCCGTTTTAGAATTCCCGTACCGCGTTTTTAATTTAAATTGTTTAAACCTTAATTTTCCCGTGAGAATTTGTTTCTCATTTCTTTATTAGAATAAACAAGCAAAATTTCATATCATCAGTCACTCTAATCCAAACCTTACATGATTGTCCATTCCATTCTCGCTGGGACACGACCCGGGTAATCACTTACCTGGTATCACACATATCACAACGTGAGTTTTTGCAAGTTAGCCTTTTTCCTAAAGGGTTAATTTGTCTTTATTCACGTGTATCCGTCTCAGAATATTTATATATCTATTTAGCACGGATCAAAGACAGAAACATGGGTTGTCACCCATGTGGTGCTAATGTTTTTGTTAACCGAGTCACTAGCTTGACTCGACCCCAAATTCATTTGTCCATGGGGGAGCAAGTGGAAGAGAAAATCTCCATCGGACTTTCATTCAAAATGTTTGGATAAACATTGAAGTACTTGAAAGTTCCACTCCGATGAGATACACCCGGCTCAAAAGAATGATAAATTGAGATGTCGGGGTCAAAAACTTTGTCCTCATTTCCAAAGGAGAGAAGGAAGGGACAAGCTACCTTATAAGCACAGAAAGGTAGAAAAACTCGAACGACATATGTGAAGTCGATATAATGGCGATCCACAAAGGGCAATGTCACATATGTCGGAGAAAGAATGTCCGTATGAATCTCGGGATTAGGAATTGAGGTCATATCATCAAGTTTATGAGTAAAAGAGTCCTTGACCTCATTGTTCTCTAACTCTTCATCAAAGAGAGGATTTATTTTGCTAGAAAAGTACTCGTCATCAAATTCAAAAAGAGAATTTGAATAGACTTCGAGACTTTCGTTTGAAATGTCCTCATCAGAAAGTGATTCGTCATCACTAGAGGAAAAATCATTATTTGAATTGAAAAGAGGGTTAGAGAAAATCCCGGAAGAATCCTCTGAAGTGTCAAGAGGATAGTCATCATAAAAAGACCAATCACTATCACTGTCGGATGTATCCTCGGACTCACTTGGGATTGGGATAAGGTCCTCAGCACTAGACTTTATGAATTCGTCCGATTCCTTTTCAGGAATAGTGCTAGAATGCTCATCCCCCATAATGAGAGAGTCCTCGGAGTCCAAAGTTGGAAAGAATGATGTGATTGCAATAGACTGAGGGAGTTGAGAAATAATTTCACACTCTCCTCGTCGTCCTCCTCATCATTATTGCTAGCATAAATGGCTTTTATATGTTCCATTTGTTCTTCTGCTAGCAATTCTGCAATACTTTTGTCCTTCTGCCTTTTCTGGACAGGTGTGATTGCAGGTGAAGAATTCTCATAATATTCCTTTATTTGAATAGTATCCTCATCATCTTCATCGAGAATGGCAGCCCTAAGAAATTTGGCACGCGTTTCCGCTGCTCGTTCTTCGGCTAGCAATTCTGCCATAGATTTTTCATGAGGATGACTGATGGAATGCTGTGGGGGTTGGACATTGTCAAAACCAGGAGTATTATACCAAGGATTTGGTTCTTGATCCCACGGTTGACATTGATAATCGTCATGAAGACCCCCATAATTTGCACAAGGAATATTCAGAGCATTTTGAAACGATGTATCATTGAAGTTTGGATAACACGGTTCTTGCTCAAATGAATTCTGAGGAAAGTAGCTGAAATCGTTCTGAAAATTTGAATAAGTGAATGTATTTTCGATTTCAGAAGTGGAACACATGCAAAGTCCGTGAGTAAACTCACATCCTTTGCAAAAACATCGTTCACAAAGTGAATTGTCTCCCAACGAATCTCCACATACACAGCAATTTTGCTGTTTGAGTGAAGATGGATGGGGTTGTGGAGGGTGTTCGGAAAAACTTTGAGAATTATTGATGGAATTAAGCTCTCTTTTAAGGGCTACTTCACACCAATAACAAGATCCTCTTGGGTTGTGATTTCCACACCGCTCACACGCACACTTTGAACAACGAAGATTGTCAATCAACGGGCTTTTACAATCAAAACAGTGATAGCCCGGTGACGACATAAGAATTAAACATAAATGAGGGTTAAGAAGATAGAATCAAACGGTTTAAGAGGATGAGGAAAATATTTTTGGGTTTTTTGGTTTTTCAACTTTTTTTGGATTTTTGGATAAAAAATATTCAAAAGATAAAAACGTAACTTCACGAGGAAGGATCTCCAGGTCACAAATCGTCAAACCGTAACGATATTGTCGCAACACACCTCCTTGGCAGCGGCGCCATTTTAATATCGCTTGAAACGCGTCACAAGTCAAACCTCTCACGAAGAAAAGTCAACTCACGACGGCTTAACGCGAAAATCGATTATAATACCGGATAAGCGAATACCCGGGTCGAGGTCCCAACGAGGTGTGAAATTGAGGATATCATTTGAGGTTCGGAATTAAAATGCTTGAAAAGACGAGGGTTTTTTTGGTTTTTAATATCTAATAAAACAAATTTTAGAAACGCGAATCGAAAAACTAAAAACGAACATAAACGTCAAATACTATAAAAACTAACCCTACGAATACCAAAATACAATTTTCCTACGTCCTAAATGACAAAAGAAAATTTTTAAAAAAAGAATTATATTTTTTTGACTTTTAAATAATTAAATACGAATTAAAAACTAATTTAAATTAATTAAATTATTAAAAATATTAAAACTATTCAGAAAAATCTGGAAATTTTTGTGAAATAACTTTACACTAAAGCAGTCCTAGGAAAAATAAGAAAGGTGAAAATGCTTTTTAGAATAAGCAGAAAATAAGCCAACAGCCTAAAATAGCTAAAATAACAAAAGGTGTTAAATAAAAAAGCTAAGGAAACTAATACTGAAATAAGTCCCTAGGGCAGCTGGTTAAGGTGTTGGGTGTGTGAGCAAGAGGTCCCAGGTTCGAACCTGGGCACCTCTTTTTTTTTCTGAAACTATTTTTTTTTTCTTTTTGAAAACTCATTAAGCACATCACCATAAACAATTTTCAGAACTACCACTTTTACTGAATACTAATGAAAAAGCTAGAAATAAGCTTAAAAGGGCTGTTATCATGAAAAGAGCTTAAGCTTATACTAAGGGGCTGATTAAGCTATGACTGAGCTACTATGGGACTGAAACAAGCTGGAAAACTATTAATAAGCTAAAATGACAACTAATAAGCCACAAATACTAATGCAATAAGCACACAGAAATTACAAAATAAGCTAAAAGCTTACTGAAGTCTGCTGAGATACCTAGGCACAGGGCAAAAATGGAGTTTTTAAAGCCACTAATAAGCACTCAAAAGCTAATTTTAAAAATCTAAAATAATATATAGATAACTAGACAAGCCAGCCAACTATATCTATGCCAAATATGAGCTTATTACAACTTAAATTGAAGCTATGAAAAATCCACCAAAAGCTGCAAAAATGGGAAATGCAGTCTGCTAATGCAGGTTTTTGGTAAATCTACTCTGGGCTTAAGGACACTTAACAAGGAACTCAGGATAATCTTAAATGACTAAATGAATTCTAAAAACACCAAAAATTAAGGGCTTAAACTTGCTGATCCTAGAATAAGCTTATTAGAACAGTGCACACTCTACAATTACACTAAACCATTCAAAACCTTGAAATCCTTAAAAACAGGCAAAGAGCTTCTACTAACAATTACTATAAGCTAAATTATTCAAGCTTAAACCTTAAACTCATGCACATGAACAGTGGAGACCAATTTGACCCAGTTTGACCTATAATGCCAAACACCACTTTAAATACTGATAAATCTAAGTAAGGCCAGAACAAGCTTGGTTTTCTGAGGACTAATGTTCTACCAACTATATTAAGGCTGAAACAACAAAAAGCAATCACGCTTTAGTACTGAAATAAGCTAAATAAGCAGTTTGACCGAAGTTGACTTTTTAAGAAAAACTTAAAATTGCATTAACTGAAAATTAAAATTACATAACTGGAAGTAAATAACAATGAAAATTAAAAGTTACCTAAATAAAAGCTAAAATAAAACCTGCCTTTAAAGGCTACAATGACTAACTATTTATATTAAAACTAAGACTAAGGTTTTCAGCCTCTTTGTGCTTCATTTGTGAGAGAATACACTTCTGTGCTTCTTGGGAGTAAATCCCATCCGTTGGATTAACTTGGAGATTACCTCAGCCCTTTAATTGACTTTTTGCGCCCAAATGGTGTGGATTGCCAGCGTGGAGGAGTGGGGAAGGGTACTAACACATGGGTTTTGAGGGGTAGGGTTGTTGGGTAGGTGTTGGGAAGTGGAGGGGAGACAATAATGTTGGAGAAGTACAGTCATGGGGAGTTGGGTTTTTTTTTTGGCGGGAATTGGGAAAAGAAGAAGGAGAAGTTGACTGTGGTCAACTGGTGGGATGTTTTAACTAAATAAAAGACGGGATTGGGTTTATTATTCATTTTGGGCTTTTGGGTTTATTATGTGGTGATGGGCTGGGTTAAAGGGTTAGAGGGTTAGAGGGTAATTTGGCTAAAGGGTTTAGGTTGTTTAGGATTAGGGATGGAATTGGTTTAAACCTTAAGGGCCAATCTTGTAAATTCCGAAAATCCAGGGACCTAGGCTGCCAATATCTGAAAAATAAATCCAAGGACCATTTGTGTTGTTTTGATATTTTTGGAGTTGAATTTGACTTTTGACTTTGACTTTTGATCAAATTGCACAATTGTTGTCGAGTCGATCAAAAAATGCCCGTTTTTGCTCCGTTTTCAATCCTTTGTACCTGAAACATATAAAAACACAAAACCAAGGATATCCGCAGTAATATTTGGGTGTTTTTGGTTGTTTTCTAGTCTAAATGGGTATAAAAATGATGAGTATTTACACACTCATCAAGGAGATAGTTGATGTTGTTCCTTTAAAGGCAAAACTTCCTATTATTGATTGGAAGTGTGGCTTTCATGGAAAAACTTCTTGGTATTATATAGTGAGAGTTGGAGGAAAATCTCTAAGGTTTAAATTCTTTGGTCATTGATGGGCGTGCGTTGGAGTAAAGTTTTGGCAGTTTTAATGCCTACTCAAGTTTTAAATTTATATTTAGCCGACTTATCAATAACACACACACTTAACGAGCAGTGTACCCGGTCAGTATTTTAATATCCTAACGCAAGGGGGTTTCAGCCTGAGAGACTGGCACGGTTTGTTTGCAATTAAATAATAAAATAAACCAATAGGCACGAATCAGCAAGTAGCACACACGTACACAGATAGATACTCGAGACAATAAGAGGGCTGTCCTTATGATTAAGTAGATTGTCACTTGTTTTATTGATAGCTTTATATGAAGTGTATGTAGTTAACCCTTTCTCGTTGGTCCTAATCTTATCGGCGAGTAAACCCTTAATGATTACTTATGTCTAAAAGTTATTCCTAAGTGATCAATTTAGTAATAACCGTGGGAGCCACATTATGTCCCGCAGTCAAATGCCCGCAAGCCACTAATAAACACAGAGGTTATCAATGCACTAATAAGTAGTAACCAAAGACATCAACATATAAACTTTAATTGATGGGAAAGCAAGTATTAAAGGGAGTGCAATCTTTCGTTGTCACATTACACAAGCCACCAATCCTGATGAATTAAAGTTTGCTAACACAATAAAACAAAACTACTTAATGAATTAAATACATGCAGCACCTTCTTACAGCTCTTGTATCTTTGATTTGGGTGTGTCTTGTGCTGCCTCCTTGACTGAATTCGTCCTTTGTTTCTCCTGTTCGGACTTAGGTTATAATATAATGCGTACGAAATTCGTCTGGTCTTGGGGTATTTATAGTTTCTGTCTGAGGGAAGATGCGGCGCATCTAAGGAGTAGATGCGGCGCATGTACTTAAGTTCGCGTGGGGTCCAAGATTATAATATTCAGGAATATTCGTACACCGCCAGAAGATGCGGCGTAACTCCATGATTAGATGCGGCGCATGTCCTCTTGTATCTTGGATCGTATCTGGTGATATCTTAATAGAGATGCGGCGCATGTCGAGAGTGAGATGCGGCGCATCTGGAGCAGATTAGTCTTGATCTTCTTCATTTCAGTAGACTCTTCACATTATGCATGTTTTGCTCCATTATTAGTCCAAAATCGCCAAGTTTCACCAAATGCTTGTTTTTACCTGAGAATTACAAAATTAAACGATTAAGTATCAATCCTCATACATAATATAGTAAAACAAGTCAAATTAATAGGATAAATGATAGTAATAAAATGTACTTATTTGAGTTCATCAAATATCCCCCCACTTGAACTTTACTTGTCCCCAAGTAAACCTTAGAATTTCTCTTATGAAAATGTATCCTAAAAGATGTTAGGATTTATTTTTATGTTTAAGCATGTATTCGTTTATTTCATAATCACACAACTAAACACTTTAACGAATTAGAAGTATAATAAAATAATTTTGATAAAAGCAAATCTAATCGTTTAACTGTCCAGTCGCGACGAATATTCTATCATAAGCTTGGCAAGTATACACATCTCCTCCACTAAAGCTAAGGAATAACAAGTCTAAAGCGGTAAAAAGGGTTTTTAGGCTTAAGGGTTAATTATTCTCTTTCACTATCGATCTCAAATTCCAGAAAAGGCGACAAAATCACAAATACATGATCGAATCCACGAACACAATACTTGCAATTGCTCAAATCCTTAACTCGAATAGGCTAAAGATAGGTCCAAACTTCACCAATAATAATATATCAAAAAGGGCGACAAAATCATAAATACATAGCCGAATCCACGACTACGATACTTAAGATTGCTCAAATCCCTAATCTCAATAAATCAAAGGTTTGGTTGGGAAAAGAACAATATAGGGTATGGATAACATTTGGGATATAAATTGGTGTAAAAATAAAAATAAACAAAACAAATAAATTAAAATCCTAAGTGTGGTTAATCACTATCCCAACCATCCCATGAATAAGACTCATATCATCGAATAACTCACGCTTTAACACTTGAAACACATGCTTTAGGTAGACACGAATTATACTCAACAAAATCTTAATCAAAGAATAAACCTTAATTGGCGTTCCCATAACTGCCAACTCCCATTCAATCCATAGATATAGTACAACAAATAGTGGTGATATCGACCACTTACATAACTTTACATAAGTTGGTTAAAACTAACTTCCAACTTTTCTTTCTTTCTTTTTCTTTTCTTATTTTTTCGATTTTTTTTTTTTTTTTTTTTTTTTTTTTTTTTTTTTTTTTTTTTTTTTTTTAACATCAACATAAACATAGATGTGTAAAATTTCACCACATCACTATAATGATAATTCTGGATAATTTTTTCATACTTTTCATACTTCAGAAATAACGCTAATAGTGAAAGTAGTAAACACACGAAAAATAAACTCAAAAATATACAATATTTACTTTCACTCCAATTGCATTGTGCAATTTCCCGACCTAACCAAAGATAATGAATTACGCACGCAAACACATGTAATGTAAGGAAACACACTTTTCCTATAGCAATTAACCAACGACGGATTCTAATCTACAGGGTAGGCTAAGGTGTAAGGGTGTAACGAAACATTTTAAACATAGGTGTAAGAAACGAAAGGAATGGCTCTGAGTGTTTTTCTAGGGGTATCTTACTCTAAAAATGAGAGTAACAAAAGGTTTATACGGGGGTTAACTAACCAGTGTAGTTAGTTAATAACACATAACATATAAAGGCTATTTGGGTGTAATCCTAGAATTTTACCAATTTAGACAAGTCATTCCAATTATATAAAATAATACTCATTATGGTGGTCTCGAATAGTATACAAGCCAAGTTCTAAAGTTTACAAGTCACCGGCACACTCATAGATTTGTGAATTTTGAAAAATCACAATTTTTGAAAATAACGTCATGTGTGCAGCTATGCAACTTAGATCTTAAACAAAAACATGCTAAAAAATTTTAAGTTTGATATATTAAGCACATTTTAAGCATAATTTTTGAAAAAGTTTAGGACAAGTAAATGTTAAGTGTTCTAATTCTCCAATCCCCCCACTTAAGTTAAACAACGTCCTCGTTGTTTGTATAAAAGGTTAAAAACTGGAAAATAAAAGAATTAGAACAGAAAAACTCCCCTGATATTTGCTCGGTATGATCCTCCATTAGTATAAGAGCAAAAATCATCTTTCTTGTGGATGAGAACGTTAAAGCTTCATACTTGATGTATCCACAGGAAATCCAGGAAACTATAATACCACCAATACTTTTAAAACACACCTAAGATAAGAAAGGTTCAAACTTGCATAATACATTAGTAGTTAGATAAAAATAAAACTTAAAAATTAAAACTGAAAATCATCAGGTCAGTCGATGCGCCGTATCTTATGGAAGAAGATACGCCGTATCGAGCCTGGAATAAATACGTATCAGAATAAAAGATGCGCCGCATCCTTAACCAGGGATGCGCCGCATTAAAAATAAACTGATAAATAGTTTTAAAGTCGGAAATAAAAATGCAGAAAAATTAAAATAAGATATGACCATTGCAGGAGATGCGTCGCATCTCAGAATTGAGATGCGCCGTATCCTCATGCGGCCTGACTGACTCGACACAGAAAACAGAATAATAAAAGATAAATCCTCCGGGTTGTCTCCCGGTAAGCACTTGTCTTTATTCCAGAGTCTTCAAGTTAGACTCACGTTCAGCTCTTTAATATCGATCATTGAAGGAGTCGGAAACATCGCGCTCCTTCATTGCCAATTCAGTAATATTGAACACTCCAAGCTCGTCCTTAATTTTCACGCCGTTCTTCTTTAATATCTGTATAAACAAAGTCCTGTCCCTTTCGGGCAGAGATGACAAAATGATAGACGGGAAATTCTTATTATCATATAGGCACAAATAAGCAAGGTGGGGTGGTAGTTCAATAAACACATCATTGTTCAAATTCGTTTTCTCAACTATTCTCCTACGTTTATTAATTACTACACAATCATACCACTCATCATCAGAATCATTAACAACATTGCGTCTAAGTTCGGTAGGTACATTAAGGTCAATGAATTCCTCAAAGTTCTCATGATTAGGATTAGTTGAGTTGTTTTGAATCAATGTTTCTCCCATAAGTCTAGCTTCAAGATCGAGGTCCATACGCTCTCTTAATCCTAGCACATAAACACCTCTAATTATGCTTTTAACCGGATCTTGGCACTTATAGACTAGTTTATTATTCCCTACCCTTAATGAGATTTTTCTCTTAAACACATCAATCTTAGCATGGGCAGTAGACAAGAAAGGTCTTCCGAGGATTAAAGGAATCTTAACATCCTCGGGCATGTCTAGTATAACAAAGTCTACGGGAAAAATAAACTGCTCAATCATAACTAGCACATTATTAGCAATCCCTTCAGGTCGTTTTACCGTTTTATCAGCCAATTCAATAAGTAACTTAGTTGGTGCTAATTTTCCTAGTCCTAGGGTAGCGAATGTCTTAAGAGGCATAACACTAACACTAGCTCCTAAGTCAGCTAACACATTATTGAAAGATATATTATTAATAGAACAAGGTAGAGTAAAACTTCCTGGGTCTCTTTCTTTATGAGGCAAGGCATTTGAGTCGGTTGCAGGGCTCTCTTCTTTCATTGTTGCCTTGATCTCCTCTTCAATCTTTGTCTTCTCTTTTAGTAGTCTCCTTAAGCTGATTGAAGAATTAAAGAAAAATTCGGGTCTTGCACCATCATTACCATTCATCGATCTTCTAGGTATATTAGGAGTGACTTCTTCAGTGGTGCTTATGGCCTTGACATGATCTCTTGGGTTGGTTTCAGTTGAGCTCGGTAAACTTCCATATCCCCTTTCTTGAAGAACTTTGCTCATTTGACCAATTTGTTGTTCCAATGCTTTGATCGAAGCCCCTTGATTTCTTGTAGTAGTGTCCGTTGAAGCTCGAATTTCTTTGATCATAGTAGTATTCTCTTCATGTCTTTTAGCAGCATCGGCCATAATTTGCTTTAAAGTATCGTCTAAAGTCTGCCTCCTCTCTTGATAAGCGGGATTGAAGTTGTTCTTTTGATAGAATCCCGGACTAGCTTCCCTAAATCTTGCTGAAGGTCGGAATGGTTGTCCAAATTGGGTGTAATATGCTTCTTCAAATGTCTCACTTTCATTCTTGTTCGGGCAATCTTTAGTGTAGTGAGTTCCTTCGCACTTTTCACATCCAACTTGGGCAGCATACGCTCTTTCATCACGCTTCTTCATTTCTCTACTAATTTTATCCAATTGAGCTTGAATAGCAGCAATCCCGTCGAAATTAGTGCTGCTCTTAGATCTAGTAGAGGTCCCATCGTGCCACTTCTGAGAATGATCAGCAGCTTCTTGGATCGCTTTCCTAGCATTAGTTGCACTCATTTGAGTTACAGCTCCTTTAGCATCCAAAATCTGTCTAGTTGGCACGTCCAGTCCCTGATAAAACAATATTATCTCCTGCATAGGGGTTAGATAGTGTTGAGGACATTTTATCAATAAATCTTTAAATCGTTCCCAAGCTTGATAAAGGGTTTCATCAGGCTCTTGCTTGAAACTATTGATAGCCTCCATCTTTTTAGCAGTCTTAGCAGGTGGACAATATCTCTTCAGGAATTTGCTCTTCAAACCTTCCCATGTAGTGATTGAACTAGCAGGTTCATTCCTTAGCCACTTGTTAGCAGCTCCTTTTAGTGAGATTGGAAAGATTCTTAGCATGAGTTGATCGGTATTGACTCCTTCTGAAGTAAACAAATCTGCAATCTCCAGGACCTTTTCAACATGCTCATTAGCATCCTCTTGTTCCGTCCCACTGAAAGCATTCTCTCTGAGCTCTTTGAGAAACTGACCCTTCAACTCAAATTTTGACTTATCATCAAACTTAGGTCTAGCAACTCCTGAAGTGTAATCAGCACGGGTATTGTTCATGTATTCCTCCATAGTAGTGTTTTCGCCCATTGTTTCTGTTTCAACTTCCTCTTTCTCTTCAGAAAAGTAATCAAGCTCGAGTGAACTTGAAAGATCAAAGCTTCTTGTGTTGAAAAGCCTTTTAAGCGAATGTAGGGCTCGTTCAGGATCTTCAAAAGGTTGAATCAAGTTCTTCGTAGAACTCCTGGTCATGCACTTCCTGAAATCAACACAAAAGCATCAGTAGGGTATGCCCAAGAAAGTAATATATCAGAAAATCAACAACGAAAACGGAATACGAAAAATTAAAGTTACTGATATCTGCAGACGATGCGCCGTATCCGAAAAGTTGGATACGCCGTATCTTATAATCGTTAAAATTTAATCAGACTTTATCCAGAAAATAGATACGCCGCTTTATAATTTAAGAATGCGCCGTATCGAATTAATTAATCAAAAATCAACTTATCTAATTAAAATTAAATGCGTCGTATTAACGAAAGTTAATGCGCCGTATTTTCGTTACGTTTAAAAATAAAAGATTTTTGATTCAGAAAGATGCGCCGTATCGACAGAGATCGATACGCCGTATCTGTTTAATAATTCGCAAACTGTTTTTAATTAAAATAATAGATACGCCGTATCTGCTAAAGCAGATGCGTCGTATGGCGTTAACGTTTAGAAAAATTTTTTTTTATCAAAAACAGATACGCCGTATCTGCAAAAGCAGATGCGTCGTATTACTTTATTGCTTTTTAAAAAAAAAATCGTATTAAAAACAGATACGCCGTATCTTGGGGAAAAGATGCGTCGTATCGAATTAATTAAACGCGTTGTATTTTTAAAAATTAAACGCAATACGCCGTATCTGAGAGATCAGATGCGCCGTATCGTTTGATTTAGCACAGTACAACGATAGCAGAACAGAAAAATACGAAAAATAAAAACAAAATAAAACACACAAACAAAAATAAACACACAAAAATAAAAATAAAAGCAAACAATTAACACACAGTACAAAAATATGCAAAATAGTACAATGATGCAATTAATCTAATAAAAAGAAAATCCTAATTAAAATACTAATCAAATTAACAGATAATAACAATTCACTCCCCGGCAACGGCGCCAAAAACTTGATGGGCGTGCGTTGGAGTAAAGTTTTGGCAGTTTTAATGCCTACTCAAGTTTTAAATTTATATTTAGTCGACTTATCAATAACACACACACTTAACGAGCAGTGTACCCGGTCAGTATGAAGATAATGGTAAGTAGAGTGTCGATCACTAAGAGTGGAACGTATTATCTCGTTATTCTAATCAGTATTTTAATATCCTAACGCAAGGGGGTTTCAGCCTGAGAGACTGGCACGGTTTGTTTGCAATTAAATAATAAAATAAACCAATAGGCACGAATCAGCAAGTAGCACACACGTACACAGATAGATACTCGAGACAATAAGAGGGCTGTCCTTATGATTAAGTAGATTGTCACTTGTTTTATTGATAGCTTTATATGAAGTGTATGTAGTTAACCCTTTCTCGTTGGTCCTAATCTTATCGGCGAGTAAACCCTTAATGATTACTTATGTCTAAAAGTTATTCCTAAGTGATCAATTTAGTAATAACCGTAGGAGCCACATTATGTCCCGCAGTCAAATGCCCGCAAGCCACTAATAAACACAGAGGTTATCAATGCACTAATAAGTAGTAACCAAAGACATCAACATATAAACTTTAATTGATGGGAAAGCAAGTATTAAAGGGAGTGCAATCTTTCGTTGTCACATTACACAAGCCACCAATCCTGATGAATTAAAGTTTGCTAACACAATAAAACAAAACTACTTAATGAATTAAATACATGCAGCACCTTCTTACAGCTCTTGTATCTTTGATTTGGGTGTGTCTTGTGCTGCCTCCTTGACTGAATTCGTCCTTTGTTTCTCCTGTTCGGACTTAGGTTATAATATAATGCATACGAAATTCGTCTGGTCTTGGGGTATTTATAGTTTCTGTCTGAGGGAAGATGCGGCGCATCTAAGGAGTAGATGCGGCGCATGTACTTAAGTTCGCGTGGGGTCCAAGATTATAATATTCAGGAATATTCGTACACCGCCAGAAGATGCGGCGTAACTCCATGATTAGATGCGGCGCATGTCCTCTTGTATCTTGGATCGTATCTGGTGATATCTTAATAGAGATGCGGCGCATGTCGAGAGTGAGATGCGGCGCATCTGGAGCAGATTAGTCTTGATCTTCTTCATTTCAGTAGACTCTTCACATTATGCATGTTTTGCTCCATTATTAGTCCAAAATCGCCAAGTTTCACCAAATGCTTGTTTTTACCTGAGAATTACAAAAGTAAACGATTAAGTATCAATCCTCATACATAATATAGTAAAACAAGTCAAATTAATAGGATAAATGATAGTAATAAAATGTACTTATTTGAGTTCATCAGTCATATGCTTAGAAACTTTGATAGAGAAGACTTAGAAACCTTATGGAAGCTGGTCAAGGACAAGTATTGGAATACAATGCCAGAAGATATCTTGGATTGGGTTCTTTGGGGTGACTTGAAAGTTATGTTTGAACCTCATCATGAAGATAGAGTTTGGCATGATCAGTTTCAGAATAGAGTTATAAGTTGGAAGTTGTATCAATCTTGTGGAGTTCATATAGTGGCTATGAGTGGACTTCAAGTATATATGTTGGTTGAAAAAGACTATCATTTGAGTCCTGTTAGGAATATGAATATTCAGCTGAAGACTCGGTCACCCCGAGTAATTATTAGTACATCATAGCTCATAGGATTATCAGTAATATTATTAGTAGCTTAGTTATTATTATTAGTATTGTGGAGTGGGTCGGGTCTTTACCCTCTGTCAGCTCACTCTACAGCCCGCTAGGGGCATAATATGTAGTAAGTATAAATACCCCTTCCCTTGCAAGGGAAGGGTTGGAACTCTCATTATTTTCAATCTAATACACATAGTGTTTCTCTCACTAGAAGTTCCCACTTTCTTTCTCTAAGCTTTCTTTCATTCGACCCAAATCTAAGCCTCAAACAAGTGTTTCTTGCATTGTGAATACCCTACAATTGGTATCAGAGCCATGGTTAGGTCCATGAGAGTTGGTATTCACGGATTTGTGTAGTTTTTGAGGTTTTTTTGGTTCGATTTGTTAAGTTACATTTATTTCATTTTGTGCTTTGTTTAGTGATTAAAAGTTGTTATACCTTGTACTTTCTAGCTTAGGAATAGTATAAGAGTAGTATTTGGTGCTTGGATTCACAGATTTAAGATTTGTGTGGCATTTTTGGGTGATTCGAGTGGTTTTTATCCAAGTGTTCTTGGGTGCGGTTTGTGTATTTTGGACGTGTTCTTGAACGCGGTTTGTGTCCCATCGAGAACGCGGCTTGTCCTATTACTAGTTTAGGCAAAAGGACAAACAGCATTGAAAGCGACGTGTTTGGAAGTTTGTGCCAACGCGGTTTGTCTCTAAGGTGCATACGCGGTTTGTGTCTACGCGGTTTTATCTCTGCAGTGTGAACTCGGTTTGTGTCAACGCGGTTTGTCTCTGCAGTGTGAACTCGGTTTGTGTCAACGCGGTTTGTATCTCCAGCGTGAACTCGGTTTGTGTCTACACGGTTTGTCTCAGCAGCGTGAACTCGGTTTGTGTCTACGCGGTTTGTCTCTAACGTGTGTATGCGGTTTGTATCAACGCGGTTTGTCTCTCCAGCGTGAACTCGGTTTGTGTCTACGCGGTTTGTCTTTGCAGCGTGTAATCGGTTTGTATCAACGCGGTTTGTCTCTCCAGCGTGAACTCGGTTTGTGTCTACGCGGTTTGTCTCTGCAGTGTGAACTCGGTTTGTGTCTACACGGTTTGTCTAGGCGGTTTGTATCCTCAAGAGTGCTATTTGTCTAGGCGGTTTGTGTCTTGGTGATTTTAGAAATTCCCGCGAAAGATTCGATTTCTCGGTTAAATCACAAGATCTGTAAAATCCCGTAGTTACTATGGCTACCACATCTAACACATCATCAGAAGATATTCAAGCAGCAGGATCTGACACTCGTCCACCTATGCTAGATAGGACGGATTATGAGTCTTGGGCACAACGGATAAGACTTTACTGCTTGGGAAAAGATAATGGAGTTAACATTCTTAAGTCAATTGACGATGGACCATATCAGATGGGTACCACCAGAGATGTTGTTACAACTGGTGAAGATGGGACTGTGACTTGGGGCATAGACAGACCTAGAAACTACAATGATCTTAATGAAGAAGAAAAGAAGAGGTATGATGCCGACATTAGAGCCTCTGATGAACTCAAATAAGTACATTTTATTACTATCATTTATCCTATTAATTTGACTTGTTTTACTATATTATGTATGAGGATTGATACTTAATCGTTTACTTTTGTAATTCTCAGGTAAAAACAAGCATTTGGTGAAACTTAGCAATTTTGGACTAATTATGGAGCAAAACATGCATAAAGTTAAGAGTCTACTGAAATGAAGAAGATCAAGACTAATCTGCTCCAGATGCGCCGCATCTCACTCATGACATGCGCCGCATCTCTATCAAGATATCACCAGATACGATCCAAGATACAAGAGGACATGCGCCGCATCTAATCATGGAGTTACGCCGCATCTTCTGGCGGTGTACGAATATTCCTGAATATTATAATCTTGGACCCCACGCGAAGTTAAGTCAATGCGCCGCATCTACTTAATAGATGCGCCGCATCTTCCCTCAGACAGAAACTATAAATACCCCAAGACCAGACGAATTTCGTACGCAATATATTAGATTCGAAGACCGAACAGGAGAAACCTAGGACGAATTCAGTCAAGGAGGCAGCACAAGACACACCCAAATCAAAGATACAAGAGCTGTAAGAAGGTGCTGCATGTGTTTAATTCATTAAGTAGTTTTGTTTTATTGTGTTAGCAAACTTTAATTCATCAGGATTGGTGGCTTGTGTAATGTGACAACGAAAGATTGCACTCCCTTTAATACTTGCTTTCCCATCAATTAAAGTTTATATGTTGATGTCTTTGGTTACTACTTATTAGTGCATTGATAACCTCTGTGTTTATTAGTGGCTTGCGGGCATTTGACTGCGGAAAATAATGTGGCTCCCACGGTTATTACTAAATTGATCACTTAGGAATAACTTTTAGACATAAGTAATCATTAAGGGTTTACTCGCCGATAAGCTTAGGACCAACGAGAAAGGATTAACTACATACACTTCATATAAAGCTATCAATAAAACAAGTGACAATCTACTTAATTATAAGGACAGCCCTCTTATTGTCTCAAGTATCTATCTGTGTACGTGTGTGCTACTTGCTGATTCGTGCCTATTGGTTTATTTTATTATTTAATTGCAAACAAACCGTGCCAGTCTCTCAGGCTGAAACCCCCTTGCGTTAGGATATTAAAATACTGATTAGAATAACGAGATAATACGTTCCACTCCTAGTGATCGACACTCTACTTACCAATATATTCATACTGACCGGGTACACTGCTCGTTAAGTGTGTGTGTTATTGATAAGTCGGCTAAATATAAATTTAAAACTTGAGTAGGCATTAAAATTGTTAAAACTATACTACGACACCGCACGCATCAGCCTCAAACATAGTCATTCAAGGTCTTCCAAAGGATGTATACAAGCTCATCAATTTCAACACTGAAGCCAAAGCTGTGTGGGACAACGTTAAAATGTTGTTGGCAGGGTCAGAACTCACAAAGGAAGATCGTGAGTCACAGCTGTATGATGAGTTCGAGCATTTCAAAATGAACCCAGGAGAGAATATCACAGACTACTATGTGAGATTTCATAAGTTGGTGAATGATATGAGGATGATCAGAATGACTATGCCCAATATCCAACTAAACTCAAAGTTTGTGAACAACATGACTCCTGAATGGGACAGATTTGTTACTGCTGTCAAACTCAACAAAGGTTTAAGGGATACCAACTATGAACAGCTGTATGCTTACCTGCAACAACATGAGAAGCATGATGTCTACGATCGGGTGCTGAGAGAAAAGTTTAATCCTTCAACTACAAATGATCCACTGGCGTTCATGACAAATGTTCAACCGACAATCCAATCATCTTCCAACCCAAGCTATCATCAACTTCACTCACAAGTACCTGCTATGAGTTCTCAACTTGACTCAGGCTACTCTCAGACCGACAAAATGATTGACAACCTCACCAATCAAGTATCATTACTGGTTCAACAGTTTCAAGCATCACTCCCTCAGACCAACAATCAGTTAAGGAATTCATCCAACCCACGCAATCTAGCAATGGTGGAGGATGGGAAAATTGTGGTTCAGAATGTGCAAGGGAGAGCTGGTAGAAACATGGGTCGAGGTTATGTGCAGAATAGAGCAGGGAATGCCAATCAGGGTCAAGGGAAACAGATCAAGTGTTATAATTGTGGGGGGCTTGGACACATTGCTAGAAACTGCAATCAACCTAAACGTCCTCAGAACTCAGATTACTTCAAAGACAAGATGCTGTTAATGCAAGCTCAAGAGAATGGAGCTGTATTGGATGAGGAAGAGTTATTGTTCTTGGCAGGAGATGGAGGAAATACTTTTGATGAAGATGTGGATGAGAAACCTGTTCAGGATCTAGCACTTAATGATCCTAACATCTTCAAGGCAGATGACTGTGATGCATTTGACTCTGATGTAGATGATGAACCTACGGCTCAAACAATCTTCATGGCTAACTTGTCTTCCCTGGTCTCATCTCCCGTCAAGCTGGCCCTTCTAATGCATCAGTGATATCTGAGGTACTAAAAATTTATGACACATATAATATAGTCGAGGGACAAAAGAATCCCGAAGAAGTACATCAGGCAAATGTTTCTGACTCAAGTAATGTTGACATGGAAAATAGCAATATTATTTCATATGAACAGTATTTGAATCACAACAACTCGCCTGATGTACCAAATGGTGAATCTTTTGTCAATAATGATGTTTGTGTTATAAGTAATGTATGTGCCTTAGATAATGCGTGTAATATAGATGATGCATGTGAGCGCCATGAGAACCAATTGCCTGTCCCTGATGATAACTTGATCACTAGACTAAACATCTATAAAGAACAAGTGGCTATGTACGAACAGCGTGCTAAGTTTGAGCTTAATGAACGTGAGCAGAAATTAGAAGGTAAAATGAGTACACTTATTAAAGAGTCTAGAGTGAGAGAAGAAACATTAAAATTAGAGTTGAGTTCTTTGAAAAGTCAGCTAGAACAGTCTGTCAAACAGAAACAGGAAGCACAAAAGTGTGTAACTACACTTAAGCAAGAATTCAAAGAAAAAGAAACAACTCTTTTAAATGATTTCTCTAGACTCAAGACATTAAAAAATAAGCTTGAAGATAAGTTGTACACACAAAATCAAACCATACAAACTGCTCAAATGATTCATAAGCACAGAAAGTTGAGTGATAAGCATAGTAAAATCATGATAGGTGAACCCAAGTCAACCATCCTTAGGGACATGAAAGTAGTTCAACCAGCTCTATATGATGGTACTGTGATGCTTATGCCTATTCATGACCCGCCTGAGCTTCTCTACACTAAAGAGGAAGAGGAGATGAGTGAGAGAAAAAAGGAAAGAATGAATGAGAAAATGAGGGATCCCGAGTGCGTAGTCAGACGAATAATAATCAAACCCCATGACTATGGTGAGGAAAATCGTTTGACTGTGTTTGCTCCTCAAAAGAAGTTAACACCTGAACAGATTTTCTGGAAACAAGATAATGAAAGACTTAAGGTAGAAAAACTTAAGGCCAACACCCCTCTCATTAGAAAAGTTGCGTCCATAACGGTGTATCCTCCCAATACACCTAGGAATTTGGTGCCTTTATCTCTTCCCACTGAATGTAAAACCTTTATTAGCTTATATGTGCTTTGGCAACTGTTTGTTGATTTCGATAAAACATGCAAGAAGAGAATCACATCCTCTGGTATTACTAAGGGGGAAAGGTGTTTTGAACATGCTAAAAGGTGTTACTTAACTGAGGTCATGCCATTCTTTAAACTACTTAAAGAACACTTTGAAGGGTTGCAAACTGCCCTTAAAGCCGAAATAAAAGAAATGGAAGTAGTGTTTAAAGATATGGAAAATGAGGTGAATGAATATGCAATAGAACTTAAGAGTCGAGAGATTGAAAGAAAAAACATACTCATTTCTAACGACAACTTGATTGCTAAATGTATTGCACAAGATGTATTTTACACTGTCACTGATTCTGCATTGTCTGCTTGTCAATTTAATGAGTATGCTATTGCGTTAAATGTCACCCAGAATCGTGTTGTTGAGCTTGAGGGGGAGAATTTAAAATTGCTTGAAAAAATTCAAAATGATGACCATGATAATATGGTTAAAAGTTTTTCAAAGTTAGAAGTTGAGTATCTTAATTTGCAATTGAAACATCAACATTTAAATGAAAAACATAAAATATCAAATGACAAGACATCCTTGGATGCTCCTGAATTTGATACTTATTTTGAATTAAGCAAACGAGATGAGACAATTCAAGCTCACACGAACACGATTCGACTGCTGAGGGCCCAAATTGCCCAATTGAAATCCAACAAGTGTGAAGTGTATGGCACCAATAAACCTTCGTCTTCAGATTCTCAGAATTTTCAATATCAAAACACCATAAATAAGTTACATTATGAAAATGAGTGTTTTCGAGAAGAAAATTCAAAGGTTAAACAACATTTCAAAGAGTTATATGATTCTATTAAAGTTACAAGAAGCAATCACAATGATCAAATAACCTCTTTGACAAATGAAATTGAGAATCTTAAGGCTCGGGTGAAAGGTAAAATGCCATGCACCACTTGTAATTGTGATGCACCAATGGCTACTGATAGTAAAAAGTATGATGTTGATGTTGGGCGTATTCCATTTAAGCTTAGAAATAACAGCTTTGCCCATCAAACATATCTCGATCATCTTAGAGAGGGCCTTGACACACTTCGTGAGGTAGTTGAAGAGGATAGGACTGATAAGCCACTTGATAGGGCAGTTGTCTATGCCTGCAAACTCACGAAAAGAATTCAGGAAAACTTAGAATATGCCATAGGCTCAATTCCTAAGTTTAGCAGCCATAGAGATAGATTTGTTGCATCATCATCTACTGTTGAGAACAAGCATGTAGCCTTTGATCTACCACCAAAAACATCAGAACCCAACACATCTTTATCAGGAAGGCATGTGACAGAAAAACAAACTAATGTTTCCTTTGATGCTTCTACAGGAGTAAAAAGTGACACCCAAGCTAGCGAGTCAAGGTCTAGAGAAAATGCAAGAAAGGATAGGACTGCGCCAGCTAAGAATGATCACTTGAAGAATGTAGAAGCCCAACCTAGGAACAATAAGTTTGCAATGAGTAGGATGAATCGTGTTGATTCTAGTATCAAAAGTACTGTAATTAATTCGAATTCTAATGCTATCTGTAAAACATGCGACAATTGCTTAATTTCTGCTAATCATGATGATTGTGTTGTGTCTTTCTTGATGTCTTCTGCATCACCCCATGTTAAGAATGGTAGGATTACTGAAGCATGCAAGAAAGTTTGGAAAGCAACAGGAAAAACATTTGCTAGCGTAGGATATCAATGGAGACCCACTGGAAGGAAATTCAATTTAGGAAAATAGTGCACGTTACCTAAAATGAATAAGCATAAAATTGTGAAAGTTAAGGAATGGAGACCCACTGGAAGGAAATTCAATTTAGGAAAACAAAGACCATTACCTAAAATGAATATGCATAAAATAGTGAAGAATAAGGAATGGAGACCAACTGGTAGAATCCTGTCTTTAGTGTCACAATGCCTTCCATCTAGGTCTTGTCCTGCCTCTAGTTCTGTCTCCTCAGTAAAGACAGTAGCATCTGTGAAATCTGTGGTTCCAGAATATGTGTGTGCTGACCAAACGGACCCCAATTGCACTTGGGGATCCACATTTTTCAGTTATCCATTGTTGTCTGGTTTCAAATGCAGGTCGTACAAATCGTCCTGTGGTATTTGGACTCAGGCTGCTCAAAACATATGACTGGGGATCGCTCACGGCTCAAGAACTTCGTGAAAAAATTTATCGGGACAGTTAGATTTGGGAACGACCAATTTGGTGCTATTATGGGTTATGGAGATTATGTGTTTGGTAACAGTGTAATCTCAAGGGTATATTATGTGGAAGGACTAGGGCACAATCTGTTTTCTGTGGTTCAATTTTGTGATTCAGATCTGGAAGTGGCTTTCAGAAAGCATACATGTTTCGTCAGAGAATTGGATGGTATAGATCTCCTCAAGGGCAGTCGGGGCACCAATCTATACACCATATCAATTGAAGAAATGTTGAAGTCCTCTCCCATATGCTTGCTTTCTAAAGCCTCTAAAACAAAATCATGGCTGTGGCATCGTCGTTTGAACCACTTGAATTTCGGTACCATAAATAATCTTTCCCGTAAAGATCTTGTTAGAGGGATGCCCAGACTGAAATATGAGAAAGATCATCTCTGCTCTGCATGCCAACTGGGTAAAAGAAAGAAACAAACCCACAAGCCTAAAACCATCAACACCAACTTGGAAGTTCTTCATACCCTCCACATGGACTTGTGCGGTCCAATGAGAATACAAACCATAAATGGAAAGAAGTACGTTCTGGTGATAGTAGATGATTATTCTCGGTTCACATGGGTAAAGTTTTTGAGAACCAAGGACGAAACTCCAGAGGTTATCATTAAACTGATAAAACAGCTGCAAGTAAGGCTCGATAAAACTGTCAGAATCATCCGCACTGATAATGGTACTGAGTTTGTTAACCAACAACTCCGTAATTTTTATGAAAGTATTGGCATCACACATCAGAAAAGTATCCCTCGCACTCCTCAACAGAACGGAGTGGTTGAACGAAGGAACCGTACTCTGGTAGAAGCTGCAAGAACTATGCTTATATTTTCAAAGGCACCGATGTTTCTATGGGCAGAGGCTATTGCAACAGCATGTTACACTCAAAACCGATCCCTAATTCATCCTGTTCATGAGAAGACTCCCTTCGAGTTAATTCATAACAAGAAACCAGATCTCTCTTTTCTCCGTGTGTTTGGTGCACTTTGTTATCCAACTAACGATAGTCAAGACTTGGGAAAGTTAAGAGCTAAAGCAGATGTAGGTATTTTTGTTGGATACGCACCAGACAGTAAAGGGTTTCGAATCTACAATAAGAGAACCCGTAAAATCATGGAAACCATTCATGTTACGTTCGATGAGCTGAGTGAGCAACCTGCTTCAGGACAAATTAGTTCTGGACCCGATCTTAACCTTTTGTCACCTGGACCCATTAGTTCAGGACTTGTACAGAATTCCACGCCTGCGGATTCTTATGTGCCACCTACATGTGAGGAGTTGAAGAAGTTATTCGATCCTATGTTTGATGAATACCTTGAGCCAACGAATGGAAACATCCCGAGTGAACCTACTATACTTCCTATGGCTGAGGTTCCAGCCCCACAAGGCTCAGAAGGCCCTACAGCTTCAGTATCAGTCAGTCACAATGCTCCAGCTGCCAGTCAATCGCCTTCGTCATCAAACGCTCTATCTTCTCCAGTAATGCAAGAATCTTCAAATAATCATTCTTTGGAAGTTAATCCTTTTGCTCCTGTTGATGAGGTTCCTTTTGAAAACATATTTGCTCCTGAACATTCATCAGACACACCCTCACTTAAAGAACACAGCACTGCTACGTCTGTTCATAACCCTCAACCTCACGACCATCTCAGGAAATGGACCAGTGATCATCCAATCGACAACATCATAGGCAATCCCTCACGTCCAGTATCCACACGTAATCAACTAGCCACTGATGCACTATGGTGCTTCTTCAATTCCGTACTGTCCAAAGTCGAACCAAAAGATGCCAAAGAAGCAATGACTAAATATTGCTGGTTCCAGGCTATGCAGGATGAAATCCATGAATTTGATCGACTTGAAGTATGGGAATTAGTGCCTCCTCCAGAGCTTGCAATGATCATTGCTTTAAAGTGGATCTTCAAAGTGAAGCTTGATGAGTATGGTGATGTCTTAAAGAACAAGGCATGGCTAGTTGCTAAAGGGTTTAGACAAGAAGTGGGCATTGATTTTGAAGAATCGTTTGCTCCGGTTGCTAGAATTGAAGCTATAAGAATCTTCCTGGCAAATGCTGCTAGTCGTAATATGATAGCCTACCAGATGGATGTCAAAACGGCATTCTTGAATGGTGACTTAAAGGAAGAAGTTTATGTGAGTCAACCAGAAGGATTCATGGATGCTGAACACCCTACTCATGTTTACCGCCTGAAGAAGGCTCTTTATGGGTTAAAACAGGCGCCAAGGGCATGGTACGATACATTGTCCAAGTTCCTCCTAGTGAACGAATTCTCCAAGGGTGTTGTTGATCCCACACTATTCACCAGGAAGTCAAGAAACCATCTACTACTAGTTCAGATATATGTAGATGATATCATCTTTGCTTCAACAGATCCTAGTGAATGTGATAGTTTTTCAAAGGAGATGAATTCCAAGTTCCAAATGTCCATGATGGGACAAATGTCATTCTTCTTAGGATTACAAGTTTCTCAAAGTCCCGGAGGCATATTCATTAATCAATCCAAATACGCCAACGAGATCTTGAAAAAGTTTGGATTCTATTCAAGTGAACCTGTTGACACTCCCATGGTTGATAGAACGAAGCTGGATGAAGATCCTTCAGGGATTCCAGTAGATATAACAAAGTATCGAAGCATTATTGGATCTTTGATGTACATCACGGCTAGCAGACCAGATCTTCTGTTTGCTGTGTGTATGTGTGCTTGGTATCAATCCAGACCAACCAAGAAGCATGTTGAAGCAGTGAAAAGGATCTTCCGATATCTTCAAGGCACGGTTCATATGGGTCTCTAGTATCCTAAGGACACTGCAATGGAGTTAACGGCTTACGCGGATGCTGATCATGCGAGATGTCAAGACACTCGTCGAAGTACTTCAGGAGGAGCTCAGTTTTTAGGGGAAAAGTTGGTTAGTTGGTCTTCTAAGAAGCAGATGAGTACTTCCATATCATCTACTAAAGCTGAGTACATTGCCATGTCTGCTTGTTATGCACAAATCCTTTGGATGCGATCACAACTTTCGGACTATGGATTCTCATACAACAAAATTCCCCTATATTGTGACAACAAAAGCGCCATTGCTCTTTGTTGTAACAATGTTCAGCACTCCAGGTCTAAACACATCGACATCAGGCATCACTTCATCAGGGAACAGGTGGAAAAAGGAATTGTGGAACTATACTTCGTGAGGACAGAGTTTTAGTTAGCTGACATCTTCACCAAGGCCCTCCCAAGAGAAAGGTTTCAGTTTATTCTCCCACGCCTTGGCATGAAAAGCATGACTCCTGAAACCCTCAAGTGTCTTCAGGAGGAAAAGGAGGAGTAAAGGATTTTCTTCTTATATCCTTGTACATAGTTGTATATATCTTAAATCAAAAAGAAAAATACAAAAATATAAAACCTATAAAAACCATAAAAATCGAAAAATCAGAAAATACCAAAAATAGTCCTACCTAGGCATGTCTTCTGTTTATCGATAACATTTACGGATCTAGAAATGTCATTCAATAATGACACGGATCCTTAAATGAAGCTCGAGCAGAAGTTATACTAATCAGTTATAACATGTCTTAATGGCTTGCAGTTACTTCATACTGCAACCCGCGCTGTACAATGGGGAAAGCATGTCGCCAAAAAGACAGTTGTTCCTCCAACCGGGTGATGTTCACCTGGGCATGGATTATTTTATATCCATGTTTCCCTGACTTGATGTACGTTTCAGTGCGTCTTGTCGTGCATAAGAAGAGAAGTCTTCTTTTCATCAGACTCTTTATGCTGTTTGATTCTTCTAGAGAGTCTTGATGTTACACAAGGTGGTAAATTGAATTAAATTTTCACAAATACCCGTCGCTCAATTGAATGACTACAGCTCTTTTAATGGAAAATGGGTCATTAATTGAGGGGGAGCATATTTGTTCAAATTTCCGAGACCTTGCCAAATTTGTGCAACATCAGCAGTGACACTCTCTTGGTGTTTCAAGGGAAGCATAGTATGCTTCAAAATCAGAATACATTTAAACCTGACCACATTTTCTCCCAAATTTTCTAAACTAATTTAAATCACTTGGGATCACAAATCTCAAATGGTTTGAAATTTTTGATCGGGGGAGAGAATGTGATTTAAATAGGCACATTTAAATAGGAAATTCTGATAAAATGTGATGATTTGGAAGTTAATGTAAGCTCTCCCGTATGTGCCAAACCATTTTGCATATCAAGGCACATATTGAGGGGGAGCAAAATGTTTTGGTCATAAACGCAAGCTCTTCCATATGTGCGAAAATCTTTCTTATATCGATGCACATATTGAGGGGGAGCAAATGGTTTTAACAAAACAAAGGATTTGGCATCTCACGTGAGCAAGGCTCAGACTTCACCAATGAATTGACGAAACTTGAATTGCCATCAATTGAAAGGATACGTCTTGGCCGGGTAATAATTTCAAGCTGGTCTAACCAGTGATGTAAGCGTGTCTCGAAAAAGATGTATCTGAGTAGAGTGTACCATTTCGAGAAACTTTCTGTGGACTTGACCAGGCCGGGTAATAATTTCAAGCTAGTCTAACTAGTGATGTAAGCGTGTCTCGAATCGGTCATGTTCACTGAAAGTGGATCAATTCAAAAAGTGCGAGCTCTACCTAACATGTGCAAATTTATAAAACTATCACTCGAGCACATGTTGAGGGGGAGCATTTGAAAAATATAAAACTCTCAAGTGTTTGCTATAATGTGTTTTGAAATCATGAACACTTTGAGAGATTTTTCAAAGATTTGGTTTGGCAATTGTGGAAGAACACCAAAGACCGACCATTGTATTTCATATAATGGAGTTATAAGGATGGTATGGTTAGGTACAAGTTCCCACGATCCCGCCAGAGCCGGAGGGATCTACCCAGGGATAATCCACTAGTTAGTGTAGAAGTCCTTAGGTATGATTAAAAAGGAGAAAAGTGAATGAGGGAATAGTGCTGACTGAGATGGAGCTAACACTGGAACAAACCCAACAAGGTGTTAGTTATGAAGTCTCGGTAAGCACTGAAGGGGTTGAAGAATGAAAAAGAATTGTAAAGAGAAAGGGTGAAAAGAAATAACCCTCCTTACAACTTAGGCATAAACCGGGTCAATACATATGCTGTCAGAATCACTTAGTTGATTGCTGGCATTGAAGACAAAGTATCATGGACCCAGTGATACGCTGCACAACCCTCCCTAGCCACTCAAGGTCCCTCAAAGGACTCTTGTTTCAATTTTCACGGAGTTCAATACATTTCTATCGTCTCTCTCACTCCGAGTTAGATGATATTGAAAAGGTGGCAGTCCTCTCCAGCCTCCGCTCACTAAATCAAATCGCACTATCGAGTCTAGAGCCACGAGATGCATAATAAGATCTCATAGGGACACGAATTATTTCTACACTGGTTGTTCAACATTAAGGACACCAGTTGTAAACTCATGAGTCCTACGCAGATCTTAGCAATCTGCCAGAACATTTATGAGAGAATTTACTAATGTAATTCTCAATGATTGAATGGAAATTCCTGCCAGGGTCAACATCAAGCAGCCCTGAAAGCAGGTCACTTCGGTAATTCCTCGTGGATTACGCTTAGTGGTCGCGGCGGTTTCAACCTGTCTACAGTCGTGGAGTGATCTCCAGCGACTCACCTAATCGTTGATTTACTACGGTAAAATCTTAAAAAGCCCTCTGTGGGTTTTCGATTAGGAACGGTCATGGTAAGGATTAGAGAGAGTTTTCACACTATGCTGTTGACTATCTCGAAGTCCAAACTTGTAAGTACCCATTGAATTATTGCTAACTATCGTATGCAGGAATCTCTGGCGGTTGTAGCAGTGGAATGCTGTAGCTGGTTGCTGTTGTAGCTGGTTGCAGAAAAGATGCCAATCCATCACCACATGTTCACTCTACCACATCATCATCAAAGAAGTCATGATCAACCAAAAGACCTTCAACACAGCTTCTGCTAACTCTGATGCTAAAGATCATGACCCTGATTAGTGTGAGCATGTCGGTTCTAAGTATATTTCATCACATGGAGACCTACTACTAAAAGATGACTTGGAGACTCAAGTGGGATGATACTCTCAAAGATTACTCAAAGTTCATCCAAGACAAAAGAGAAGTCATCTTCAGATCACTGATGTTTGCACAACAATCTATGACATTGAAGATTCAATGACTACGAGCTATGATGTCAAGATCCAAGGAAGAAGTGCTGAAATTCAGAACATTACTTCTGGGGTGACCTCCCTTAGGGGGAGATTGTTAGGAATATGAATATTCAGCTGAAGACTCGGTCACCCCGAGTAATTATTAGTACATCATAGCTCATAGGATTATCAGTAATATTATTAGTAGCTTAGTTATTATTATTAGTATTGTGGAGTGGGTCGGGTCTTTACCCTCTGTCAGCTCACTCTACAGCCCGCTAGGGGCATAATATGTAGTAAGTATAAATACCCCTTCCCTTGCAAGGGAAGGGTTGGAACTCTCATTATTTTCAATCTAATACACATAGTGTTTCTCTCACTAGAAGTTCCCACTTTCTCTCTCTAAGCTTTCTTTCATTCGATCCAAATCTAAGCCTCAAACAAGTGTTTCTTGCATTGTGAATACCCTACAAGTCCTGCCATAGTTACTCAGATGCTGGATCCATCTCAAGTTAGACTTCAAATAGATAGTTTTGATGAAATGGTTTATCAATTACTTAAGAAGATGGAGAGGATTCTCAAGCCAAAGGAGAAGAAAAAGAAGTGAAGTGTTTGGAAGCATCCTCCTGGTGATGGTTTATGCTTTAAATGAAACTTGATGATTTTAGGTGAAAATATCAAGTTTAGGGGAGGATTGTTGAGAATTAAAGCTTCCAAGGTGTTAATGCTGCTCAAGATGGTTAAGGCTGCTCTAAGGAATTGCAACTACTCAGGTATTACAAAGAAAATGCTCAAAGTCATTAATGCTGCTAATACAAGTTTTACTACTGCTGGTGATGCTGAAGAGTTTCAAGAAAACACACTAAGTAGTTAGTGCTGCCAGACTAAAAGTTAATGCTGTTGGTTCAGAATTACAACTGCTGAAGGATTACTGCTGCTAGAGTTAGAGTTAAGACTGCTAGACTCTTAGTTAATGTTGTTAGTGAGATAAACTTGTATAGTCGGTTAGATAATTATAGGAAAGATTCATTAAATATTTATCTTGTATAGAAAGTTATTGTAAGCCGACTAAGACTCCTTATTCTATAAAAGGAGGTCCTAGGGCATTGAGTGTTAGACCCGTTTCCCGGGTGTTGGGACCCCACCTAGATGAAAGTGGATAAAGACCTTACGTGATTGGCCAGTCAACGAATGTTGCGTTGTGGTCAAACCCGATAGTCAAAACATGTGTTATAAAGTTAATGTGGCTAATATAGAAAGAATGAAACTTGAGGGGCTATTATTGCCAAAGGACCAAAGTGCTTTCCTACATATGAAGTAATCTCTAGAAAAGCTTGGAATTAGTTAGAAGACTCTCCTGGAGTCGGTTTGTATAGAGAAAAGAGAGGGAAAGATCTACTGCTCCATCAATCGAGCCTATTCTAGCAATCTTCAAGTGTTCCAATCATTAAGAACCATTAATTTGGTTAATCCCATCATAAGTAAGTGTGTTTCCCTTAATTTTGAATTAGGGTTTATGTACCCAATTTGGGAAAATAGGGTAAATGGTGTTTTGAAGCTAAATGAAGAAGAGTATGATGAATATGGAGTAAGTATTATGATGGGTTAAGTTAATAAGTTTATGAGCTTGATTATCATATAATCAATGTATGATTATGTGATGATTATAAGAGTTTAGAGATGAAATATGGTTAGATTAACTATTGTATTAGTTATTGATTATGTGTTAATAAGTGTTTATGATGATGATTGATTCAAGGTGATTATGATGATGTTGATGATGATGATAAGGTTGAGGATGAGGCTTGATATGCTTAGCTTGGAGCTAAGGTAAGTAAAATGACGATGACATGTATTATATAGATTTCTAACATATATGTGTTATGTATGTTGTATGTCAAGTGATATGGACTTGAGTTATGCTTATGTGATGTGATGAATATAGGTTATGTGATGAGATAATGTTATGTGATAGATGAGATGTGGAATAGTAAGCCGTAAAGTAAGTGTTTGATGTGTATGATGCTTATATGTTTGATTGAAGTATAATTGTATGTCATAGTCATTTGACTTACTAAGCCGTTGTGCTTACGGTTTAGTTGTCTAACCGTTTTGTAGGTTGGCGTGCGTATATGGATAAGTTGGATATATGGGTTAAGGTTTGGTTATGCGGAAGGATAGAATATTGGTAAGAATGTAGAGCTTAGGTAGATACCGGGCTCATGTAAAGTTTGTACCCCCGTGAGTCAAGTAATGCTTTGAAATGAGTAGTCAAGTGTTAAATTGTATGTCAAAAGTTGTGTAGCGAGTTGGAAGTCTTTTGGTAAGTCAAAGCATGTTTTAAGTGTTTGTAATGAAAGTTAAAAGGGGCGTTTGGTTTAAGCGTAAACGTACCCATTTTGGATAGTAAACGGGTCAAGTGTTATTGGAACACGTTTGATATGTTAAATTATTGATGTTGGTCAAGTTTGGTGCAAATCGGAAGTCGTATGTGTTGTTTGTAGTGAAAATGTGTCAAAATGGGTTATTTGCATAACCCGTCTCATTTGTAAAAGTACCCCTTCGGGGTGTCGTTCGGTAAATGTTTTTGTATGAAAATGAGCCCATTGATACACCAAATGAATCTAGAAAGTTTGGTTAAGTTTCGAGTTCGGGAAGTCGGGTTTCCGGCCGGGGATTTTGGAAAAAAGGCATTCTGATGAACAGTAACTGCGGCTGGCAGATTTTCCAGATTTTGGTAAACTTTGAAAAATCATATCTTTTAATCCGTAAGTCGTCACGGGTCGCGCCACCTATCGTTTCGAAGGTAATTGAATGTACTTTCATCTAAAAATAGTATCAAGTCCTGAATGTGTATGCATTTCTGTCAGATTGTAAAAGAGTACAGCGGGTCAGTTTTGGTTCTAGTATTCCCGCGCAAAAAGTTTTTAAATTTTGGTCTAAGCGGGCACGGGGCGTAACAAATTGGTATCAGAGCTTCAGTTTAAGTGAATTAGGTTTCCTTTAGGTTGCCTAGACTTAAACCACTTGTAGAAATGATTGGACGTAAGTGTTAGTTGCGCGGAAACTAATTGCTAAGTGTTAGGCGGATTATGTTTTATGTTAGTTGAGCCTATTGATAATTGTTAGGAACACGTTTTAAATATTTATAAGTCTTGTTCATTTAGATTAAATGTTGCACGTTAAGGACTATATTGTTTGTAATTATGGTCCGGTCCATTAGTAGTCCATGGACCGGCCACATTAGTTAAATTATTCTAGAAACATGTAAGGGAATATTCTTAGCATTATTCCCCTCACATTGCCTATAAATAGAAGGCATGGGATGCATTATCATTGTTGGTTTTTCATGCATTGTGCGAAAGCTATGCTTGTGTGTAATTCGATCTATTGAAAGCCTTCCATTCTTCTTATTCTCTTCTTATTCTCTCTTCTCTAGTTTGCTTATTAGCTTATGTGTCTTTATACGTAGCTTAATCTAGTGTAGTGGTACGTGTGCTTATTAGTCATATCGAGCGTGTGTTTGAGATATCATCGTGACCTACAATAATAGATGATGTATGCTTATAATAGTGTTGTTGTGTATGAGATACAAGTCCATGGGGACTTGAGATGCTTAAATGATTAGTTGGCCGTGCACCTCGGTTGGTGCCGGTGTTGGTATTGCGATTATGTGAGGTAAGTCCGTGGGGACTTGAGATGTTTATATGATTAGATAGCCGCGCACCTCGGTTGGTGTCGGTGATTGTTTTGCAATTATGTGATTGTATGATAGAGTTATAGTATGGAATGTGAGTAGCAAGGCTAACAGGTATTAGAGACGGGATTGGTAAGTGGACTAAGGTTCATGAGGCCTTAGTTATAAGGTAGCCTATTGCTTGCGGCTAGTTAGATGTTGATTCTTAGACAAAGATTAATTATGCGATGCGTTATATGATGCCATGGACTTCATGTTTTGCTTATGTTATGAATGTTTTTAACACTTTTCGGATAAGTGTTAAGTATTATGATATGATTGCTTATGTGATGATTAAGTCTATGGTAGTTTATTGTATGTTGAGTTTTATGTGGTGTGCTTGAGAGCACGATTGTATAGAAGTGTATGAAGTGAGATAGACGCATTGGAATGCGTGTTATGTGTTGACCTAGTTGAGGTCGGTAAAATTAAAAAGAACACATCGACATGTGAAATAAGAAAAGATAAGTATGGTAAGTGTTGGATAAAGCATAAATGCTTTGAAAGCGTGATATAAAGTAAGGTATGAATATTGAAATATGTTTGTAGCTTGATGATAAGAAAGACAAGATTGTTATGATAACGAATAGATGCTTGAAGGCATGAAATCTTTATATGCTAAACTAAAACGAGAAAGTTAAAGTGTATAGTTAAAGCATGATGAAGTCATGTGTATATAAAACATGATAATTAGAAAGTGCTAGTGATATATGGTTAAGCGTGATGAGTAGAAGCGATGAATGAGATATAGATCGCACTAAAAGTCATAAGTGACTTGAAGTATACTAGAAAGAAATGTAAAACATGAATATAACCATGTTAGTATACATTTGGAATGTGTATGATGAGATTGCGAAAGTGTTATAGAAAAAACCTATGTAAGGTTTATATGCGTGAAAGTTGAATAGACTAAATGAAGTGACAGTATGAGTTGAAAATATGGTCAACAAGGGTTGACAGGTATAGTAAAAGTGTGTTGTAAGAACACGTAGAAATGTGTAAGTTGTAATGGATAAGCAGTACATATAAATTTTCTAAAATAAAGATGGCACATAGCGAGTGTGTGAGTCAACTTGGGGTTGACGAATGAAAGATAAGTTGCATTGTGAGAATGCAAATATGATATATGGACAAGTGTTATATAGAAACTTGTCGAGATGATAGTAAATGTGATAGTGAATATTGAAATTGCTTAAGGCAATGAAAACTGAATAAATGATAGTGTGTGCCTAATTATAAAAGTGCATGAAAGATAAAGCGAGTAAAGATGATAAGACAGATATAGCTTGGATCCAATGCTCTAGTTTTGGCATCCTTTGGGATGGCCTAGCTTACCTTTTTGGCATGATTGTTAGCTTGCCTTCATTGGCATGGATGTTAGCTTGCCTTCATTGGCATGGTTGTTAGCTTACCTTCGCGGCATGGTTGTTAGCTTGCCTTTCATGGCATGTTGTTTAGCTTGCCTTTACGGCGTGGATGTTAGCTTGCCTTATGGCATGGATGTTAGCTTGCCTTACGGCATGGATGTTTAGCTTGCCTTTACGGCATGGTTGTCAGCTTGCCTTACGGCGTGGATGTTTAGCTTGCCTTTATGGCATGGTGATTAGCTTGCCTTTATGGCATGGATGAAAGTTAATAAGATTGGATCCAAGGCTAGAAAAGATGGAAAGTAAAGTAAGTACGAATGTTATGTTGGAAGCATATGAGTAGGACGGTTTATGGTTTCTTGATTTAAATGGATTGGGACGCCTTTTCATTTAAATGAAGAATTATAAATCGCCGAACCATAAGTTTATAATTCCTTGTTTACATAGATTGGGACGCCTTTTTATGTAAATAAAGAGTTATAAATGAGTGGACTTATGTGTAGCCGATATGACATAAGTACGGATAGTGATATGAGAAGGTGAAAACTAAAACATGTTAAACGTCATAAGAAAAGATAAATATGAATTAAACTGATAGCAGTGTTAAGGTCATGTGTGAAACCTTAAGAAAGACGTCTAAAATGAATTGTGCATTAAATTGATAAGTTAATTGGTGAGTATTTTCAAGATGTGATAAGAAAGTTTACGTAAGTGATGCATGATTAAGAATTTTGAAAGGTGCCGTTTGTATGGTACTTTGTATATTTTGAATTAAGTTGCCAGTTTTTTGATATTGATATGTGTTAGTACTATGTGAAATGCGAAATTGGCCGGTAAATGATGTTATGTCATGCTAGTGCAGGGGTGTATAATGTGAAATAGTGATGAAGTTTGACTTATATAGTTAATTACGTTGGTTTTCTAGTTATCGAAAGTTTTGTTCACATCTTAACGTTAAAACTCTTGTTTGTGTTGAAAATAGCTTTGAGATCGTTAAAATTTCACTAATCTTCATCGGTTTTCATAGTTTCTACGTTAACAAAGCTTAATATTCATCAAATCTTTTGATTACTAATCGTTTAAAGTCAAAAACAATCGGGTTTCTTGGTTATTTAGACGATTTGGTGTAATCCGTATTATTAGCGTGATCGGTTAAAATCAAGTCATATTTATTTCCAAGGAAACACAAGTGAAGTATGTGTATTCCCGGGTCGTTATCCCCGATGAGAGTTGAATGGAATTTGTGAGATCGGGTTTGTGAATCGTGTTTGAGATATAAAAATTTGAGAGATTTTGAATTTGGATTACAACTGCGTAAAACAATAAGTAGGCTAGGAAATAAAATACAACTAAAAACAATTAACGTAATTAAAAACGTAAACGTGCTAAACTAAAACATGAAATCTACGAAATATAAATCCTATGGGTTTCAAATTAATTTTCCTAACTTCTAAATTATAAAAGAAAATTTTAGAAAAAAGAAAAATATTTTTTTTTTGACTTTTTAATTTTTTTTATTACGAATTAAAAACTATTTAAACTAAATTAATTAGAGAAAAATAGCAAATGAAAAATAAAAATTATGAAAAGTTTTCAGTAATTAAATTATACTATAACTAATTTATGAAAATTGTTTGGAGCGGAAAAAGCTACTGAATAAGCAGTTTAAAAGCAGAACAGTTTAATAAGCTAGGATTAGAAAAACAAGATTAAATAAAAACTATTGCTAAGGTTAACTGATAAAGTTGGCTAGGGCAGATGGAATGGATGTGGATTTGCCGGCCGACAGACCTGGGTTCGAATCCCAGGCTGGTCAGTTTTTGTTTTTAATTTTTTTCTTGGTTTGTATTTTTAAACTTAAACCAACAAGTGAAACAAACTAATTTTAAAACTGAAAATCTTTTTATACTAAGAGGATAGCTCAAAACAGCTCTGAATCAGTTTTGAAAACTTAAAAAGGAACTTAAATAAGCAAAGAAAAAGAACTACTAAAAGCTATTAATAAGCTCAAACTTGGGAATAAGCTAAAGCAATAAACCAATGGACTGTCGAAGCTAATAAAGAAGCTATTCTAAACTATTCTCCACAAACACAAACACTAAGATCAGAACAACAAAAGCAGAACAACAAGAGCAGTAATTCTAAACTATTCTCCACAAACACAAACAATAACCATAATCCGATCCAAATCAAACTCGAACAAGAACATTCACCACATAAGCACTAAACAACTAAACCATAAAAAATACGCAGTAACAAGAACGAACTAAGCAGAAGCAGTAAATAAAATGAAAATCAATAAGAACTAACCAACTGAAATAAACCTTAACTAAGCAGAAGCAGAAGAACTAACTAAAGCAATAAACTTGGACTTATATTAAAATAAAGAGTAAAAGTTACATCCGAATTAAAGAAATACAAATTACCTTCCTAATAGCTAAACTAAAATCTACTGCTTAATGAAAATAAATAAAAAACATACCGAATTTTTTAAAGCTAAATTAATCCTCCCTACAACAATGACATCCCTACTCTATTTATACTACTAAAAAAAAAGAAGAATAAATAACTCCGGTCCTCCTTTTGTGTTTTTCATGTGAGATAAATCTTCACAAAAAGTTACTTGTGCTTCTTTGCTGACTTTCCCCGCCGTTGGATTAAAAATAGATGATCACAGCCCTTTGTTTTGGTCTTGGTGCCCACTAACTCACACGGATAGGTGAGGTGGATGATGGGGAGGTATAAGGGGAAGGGTTTTGGTGTTGGGGAGAAGAGAAGTGGGTAAAATGGTGAAAGTTTTGGGGATAGGTGGTTTGTCTGGTTGTGTGTTCTTGGCGGGATAGGGAAGAAGACAAGGTGGTGTTGGCTGCTTGTGTTAGGGATTTTGACTATTTGTTTTGGGGATGTTGACTATTCTTATTTCCCGGTGTTTAGTAGAAATGTGGGTCGGGTTTCTTTAGTCGTGGGCTAGGTTTAAGCTTTTGTGTATGGGCTGGTGTGGATAATGGGAGAGTGGGCTGTGTGTTTAAATGTTAGTGTGGATCCGGTTGTGGTATGGATTAGGGAATTAGAGGGTTAGTTAAGGATAGAAACCAAGGACCAATCTTGTAAAGTTGTCAAAAATCAAGGACCAAATCTGCCAAATCTTCAAAGCTAATCCAGGGACCAAAATTGCCAAGCTTATTATTCCAAGGACCAAAAATTTATTTTTTTTTTATTATTTTTTTTTTATTTTTTTAAGCTTGAGGGACTAGACTTGCCATTTATGCAAATTTTGTTTGTTTTTCAAACGTTTTCAATCATTTTGCATATGGAATACAAAAACACATCTCAAAGATATTTTTAACATTTTTTTGATCGTTTTAAAGTGTTTTTGGTTGTTTTGACTCAAAAATTGGACGAAAAGATATGTGTAAAACGACACATATCAAATCCCCCACACTGAGCAATTGCTAGTCCCTAGCAATTTTTTTCAAAAATTGATGGATGTATCTCTTTACCAGAAGCCATCACCTCTGGAGTAGCCAAATGTTTCAGTTCAAGTAAGAACTATGGTACACTGATAACCATATGATTTTGAGCAAATCACCAGCTGCCAACGGATTTGGTTTGTCTTTACCAGAAGCCGTTTGCTTCTGGACTAGCCAACTCTTAGATAAAACCACTTATTATCTTTGGTGAGCTGATGACCAATTATGGTTTTCCAACTGCCTTTACCACAAGCCATAATCTTGCGGGCTAGCCAACTCTTCATCTTTTTAGGATATGGTGAGTCGAATACCATACAATTTTTGGCAAATTGTAAGCCGTAAACGGATTTGATATATCTTTACCAAGAACCGTTTGCTCTTGGATTAGCCAATCCTTTTGTGTGTTAGACATGGTGGACTGATAACCATTTGTTGTGTAATTGCAAAACACTTACACCAAAAAAAATTTTTGGCCAAAAACGGGGGGAATTAGATGGTTTATATACGTGATTAAATTCGTGAGAATTCCCCCCACACTAGAAATGAATATTGTCCTCAATATTCAAAGTACCGGCTGTTATGCCGAAACTGAGAACGTAAAAGGGAAATATTACGGGCCATTTATTTTATTTTTGTGGTTTAAATTTTTTTTTTTTTTTTTTTTTTTTTTTTTTTTTTTTTTTGAAATTTATGTACAACATCGGGGGCATCTCCCCCACATAGGGTGGTAGAAAGTAGAAAGAAGTCAGAAATATGGGTGAAAACCCATATGGTGTGCTACTATTTTTGTTAACCGAGTCGCTAGCTTGACTCGACCCCGAATTCATTTGTCCATGGGGAAGCAAGTGGAAACCAATCTCAATCGGACTTTCATTCAAATTGTTTGGATAAACATTTGAACATGAGAAAGTTCCACACCGATGAGATAAAACCCGCGGTATTTCAATAGAAGAAACTATTAAGGGTGATACCGGGGTCAAATATGGTGTCCTCACTCCCGTAGGAGAAAAGGGAAAGAGCAATCACACCATATGTGATGAAGAGAAGCAAGATCTTTATTATTATCATGTAAAACTCTTCATCATCAGAAGCATCATCGGCTTCAACGGGAGGGAGGGTTGGGATTCAATCTTCAAGAAGTAAATCTTTGAACACACCTCCCCCCACACTAGAATCATCCTCCAGATCAAAACAAAAATGATCATATTCAGGAGGAGATATCACATGAGGGAGTTCAACTGAGAACTCCTCATGATATCGATCATTTTTATCAAAATGAAATACATCATACTCGGGAAGAGACATATAAGAATGGGAAATGATATTTACACTTCCCGTCTCTTCCAAATGATCGATATCAAAACGAAAGGCTTCATAAGCCGAGAGTGAATAATCCGGATGAGGAGTGGGATTGCCACTTCTCTCCTCTTGATCATTAAACACAAAACTCTCAAATTCGGGAAAAGCATCCTCGAGCTCGAGCTCGGAAGGATAAGACGGCTTTTCCACAACAACATCATCCTTTGGGGGGAGAGCAAACAATGGTTCATCAAAAATCATTTTTTCTAAAATCGGGCCATCTCCCCCCGGATCAACATCGGGCTCAACAATTTGAGCATCAAACAAGAAGACCTCGAACTCTTCTTTAGAAATATCACTTTCCTCAAACGGAGGAGAAGAGTCGGAAATGAGTGATGCGGAAGTAAGAGTGGGATTTTTGGCAATATCAATACGACAAACCGATTCTGAAGGTGGGGCAAGTGGTGTGCTCTTAGAGCTAGCAGTTTTTACCACTTCCGTTGTATCCTCAGATTCGTGTTCATCGTAATCAAAAACACTCTTAACTTCTGCATTACAACTTTTGAACCATTCATTTGAACCAGGGGCTATGTTTGTTGCTTTGAGCTCAGAACGTTTTTGTGCAACACTTTTGACCGTGAACCTTGAAAGTTTTGAATCAATTTTTTCAGATTTTTTATCAATAGTAGCAACGTTGCAATTTGACCCCTGATTAATGTTGAACGTGATCTCTTCATTTTCAACACGAATGGTTAATTCTTCGGCGTACACATCAATAAGAGCACGACTCGTTCTTAGAAAAGCTCTACCCAAAATGAGTGGAACTCGTGGATCGGCATCAAAGTCTACAACAACAAAATCTGTGGGAAATTGGAACTTTCCCACTTTCAAGACAACATCCTCGGCTATTCCAAGCGGATAAGTAGTGGTACGATCCGCTAGCTCGAGTGTCATGCACGTGGATGTAAGCTTTGGAAGAGATAGTTTTTTCCATATCGAGAGTGGCATGAGGTTAATACTTGCGCCAAGATCGGCCAAGGCGGAGCATTTCACCATCCCCGAGAAATCACACGGGATTAAGAACTTACCGGGGTCTCCAAGCTTTTCGGGAAGCTTCTTGAGGATGACCGCCGAGCATTGCTCGTTTAATGGGGTTTTTGCCATATCGACTAACTTATCCTTGTTGCTTAACAACCCTTTGAGTGTAGTTGCAAACTTTGGCATGAGAACGAGAGCATCAGCAAAGCTTATGTCGAAGTGCATCTCATTGAAGATTTGGAAGAACTTTTCCATTTGTGCATTGTTTTTCTCTTTAAGCTTTTGATCATTAAGCCTTGAAGGATATGGTATTGAAGGCTTTGGATTTTTCTTCGGAACATCGGGTTCCGGAATTGGAGTTTGGACTTTTGGAGGTTGGGTGACCGGAGGTTGGACGTGTGCGGTACTTCGTGAGCTTGTGGAATGCACCTTGTCCGTTGTCTCCTCGGTCTCAATTTCAACTACCTTTGGAGGAAGAGAAGAAGAGGTAGTTGGAATTTTGGGTCCATTATATTGGACACCACTCCTTGTTGTGATCGCCTTCACATCGCCCCTCGGGTTAGCGATCGTGGTGCTAGGAAGAGTTCCTGAGCCCGAGGGTCGATCATTTAAAGACTTTCTGATTTCATTTATTTGAGTGGCCATCAACCGATTGGTTTCATTTTGGGATATCATGAATTGTTTCAATAATTCCTCCGTGGACGTTTGATTTTGGTTTAAACCTTGGTCTTGATTAAAATTTTGTCCACGGTTTTGAACATTTCCCAAATTTTGATTGAAATTTTGACCACGGTTTTGATTTCCTTGAAAACCTTGGTGATTACCTTGGTTTTGAAAACCTTGATTTTGGAAACCTTGGTTTTGGAAATTTTGGTTCACCCGACCTTGGTTTTGGTTAAATTGGGCATTTCGGTTTTGCCCATTTGGATTTTGGGGGTTGAAACCGGGTGGTCCAAGATAATTGTTGGAGCGATAGCTTAGAAGATTACGGTCTCCTTGGGGTTGGTAAGAATTACCTCCCGAATTGTAGGATCCCGAAGCAGCATAAACGCTCTCTTGAGTGTTGCCATTGGTGGCTGGACACTCGAAATATGGGTGTGGACCACCACATGTTACACAGCTTTGATTCACCACATTTGCTTGTTGAGTTTGGTTTTGAAGATTATTTTGATGTAGCCTCAAAACAGCAGTGGATAAATCATCCATTCTTTTAGTGAGTGAAGCTATCTCGGATGAAGAGTCCGTAGTGATAGATTTAGATGACTCACTCCTCTCGGCGGAGGAATCCCAATAATTGTGGTGGGCGGTCATGTTTTCAATTAAATCATAGCACTCTTCGGGTCGCCTTTTCATAAAGGTACCACCGGCCGCAGCATTGATCGTTTCACGATGTCGTAATGTTAAACCATTATAGAATGTGTCTATTATGGTAACAAGCAACATATTATGATTAGGACATCGATCAATAGATAGCTTATAACGTTCACAAGCTTCGAATAAAGATTCATCGGGAAGCTGGCGAAAGTTGCTTATATCATTCCTTAATTTCGTCACCATTGATGGTGGGAAATATTTTGCCAAGAATTTTGAAGTCATTTCATCGAAACTATGAATTGAATTCTTGGGAAGACGATCAAACCAAGCGGTGGCATGATGCGTCAATGAATAAGGAAAAAGATACAAGCGAAGGGCGTCATCGGTGACACCTTGTTGTTTCATGCTTTGGGTTACCGTGATGAATTTATCGAGATGCTTGTTTGCATCTTCACCCGGCAAACCATGAAATTGGCACGAAGTTTGAACTTGTTGGATCATATGATGTTTAAGTCCAAAATCCGCGGCTTGGATATTGACGGGAGCAATAGGTCCGCCCCGTCCTTGCATGGTCGGTTGGCACAACTCCTCCATTGTTCGGAGATCGGGAGCTGGCCCATTATTACCCGCGTTATTATCAGCAGCCATATTCTCAACGTCTTGAAAATCAAGACGTCGATTTCGGCGAATAATTCTTTCGGGATTAGAAACGGGTGAACAAAGATTGGGTGTGGAAGAACGGGTGCTCATGCACCAATAAAACAACAAAAGTTTAAAAACAAATTTTTGAAAATGAAAATCTTTTTTTTTTTTTTTAAGGATAATTACACAATATATATTTTTGTGATCGATTCGTTAATCGAAACTCGTTTCTCACAAAATTACTCGCAGAGTGGCGGAGAAGCAAAGGTGGGCAATAAATGCTCCTTAAAAACCCGCCTCTTTCGGTTTGTCAATTTAATGTCAAACCATCCTTAAACCACTTGTATAGGTTGTAATTTCAAGATAATCCGAAAAACAATTAACTCACGATTCGTTTTGTTGGAAATTCGGAATGGTTTACAACACTTCAAAGAAGTGAGGATGTTTATTTTATTTTCTTTTGTTTTTGTAAAACACCTTAGACAAAGTGTTTTTTTTTTTTTTTTTTTTTTATTTGTATGTTAATATGACAACAATTAAAACAAGATCGAGGCAACACGACAGTGAACTTAAACCAATAATCACAAGATGAATGGCTTCTTTGAAAAAGGTACACCACTCACAAGGATACAAAGGCAAGTTTTAATCTTTAGTTTGGGAACTTATTATGTCTGTACCCCCAGTTAGGTAGTACTCTGTCTTGATTCTCGACGGTAAATTTTTATTGTTGTTATTATTAAACAAAGAGGGGTTTTTTTTTTTTTTTTTTTTTTTTTTTTTTTTTTTTTTTAGAAAATATACACAAATATACTATAAACCTTCACGAAGAAAGTTTATAAAACACGATTTGACAAACGAGATTTTAAAAATTCGCTACAGCCCTCCCCGGCAGCGGCGCCAAAATTTGATCGGTTAAAATCAAGTCATATTTATTTCCAAGGAAACACAAGTGAAGTATGTGTATTCCCGGGTCGTTATCCCCGATGAGAGTTGAATGGAATTTGTGAGATCGGGTTTGTGAATCGTGTTTGAGATATAAAAATTTGAGAGATTTTGAATTTGGATTACAACTGCGTAAAACAATAAGTAGGCTAGGAAATAAAATACAACTAAAAACAATTAACGTAATTAAAAACGTAAACGTGCTAAACTAAAACATGAAATCTACGAAATATAAATCCTATGGGTTTCAAATTAATTTTCCTAACTTCTAAATTATAAAAGAAAATTTTAGAAAAAAGAAAAATATTTTTTTTTGACTTTTAATTTTTTTTATTACGAATTAAAAACTATTTAAACTAAATTAATTAGAGAAAAATAGCAAATGAAAAATAAAAATTATGAAAAGTTTTCAGTAATTAAATTATACTATAACTAATTTATGAAAATTGTTTGGAGCGGAAAAAGCTACTGAATAAGCAGTTTAAAAGCAGAACAGTTTAATAAGCTAGGATTAGAAAAACAAGATTAAATAAAAACTATTGCTAAGGTTAACTGATAAAGTTGGCTAGGGCAGATGGAATGGATGTGGATTTGCCGGCCGACAGACCTGGGTTCGAATCCCAGGCTGGTCAGTTTTTGTTTTTAATTTTTTTCTTGGTTTGTATTTTTAAACTTAAACCAACAAGTGAAACAAACTAATTTTAAAACTGAAAATCTTTTTATACTAAGAGGATAGCTCAAAACAGCTCTGAATCAGTTTTGAAAACTTAAAAAGGAACTTAAATAAGCAAAGAAAAAGAACTACTAAAAGCTATTAATAAGCTCAAACTTGGGAATAAGCTAAAGCAATAAACCAATGGACTGTCGAAGCTAATAAAGAAGCTATTCTAAACTATTCTCCACAAACACAAACACTAAGATCAGAACAACAAAAGCAGAACAACAAGAGCAGTAATTCTAAACTATTCTCCACAAACACAAACAATAACCATAATCCGATCCAAATCAAACTCGAACAAGAACATTCACCACATAAGCACTAAACAACTAAACCATAAAAAATACGCAGTAACAAGAACGAACTAAGCAGAAGCAGTAAATAAAATGAAAATCAATAAGAACTAACCAACTGAAATAAACCTTAACTAAGCAGAAGCAGAAGAACTAACTAAAGCAATAAACTTGGACTTATATTAAAATAAAGAGTAAAAGTTACATCCGAATTAAAGAAATACAAATTACCTTCCTAATAGCTAAACTAAAATCTACTGCTTAATGAAAATAAATAAAAAACATACCGAATTTTTTAAAGCTAAATTAATCCTCCCTACAACAATGACATCCCTACTCTATTTATACTACTAAAAAAAAAGAAGAATAAATAACTCCGGTCCTCCTTTTGTGTTTTTCATGTGAGATAAATCTTCACAAAAAGTTACTTGTGCTTCTTTGCTGACTTTCCCCGCCGTTGGATTAAAAATAGATGATCACAGCCCTTTGTTTTGGTCTTGGTGCCCACTAACTCACACGGATAGGTGAGGTGGATGATGGGGAGGTATAAGGGGAAGGGTTTTGGTGTTGGGGAGAAGAGAAGTGGGTAAAATGGTGAAAGTTTTGGGGATAGGTGGTTTGTCTGGTTGTGTGTTCTTGGCGGGATAGGGAAGAAGACAAGGTGGTGTTGGCTGCTTGTGTTAGGGATTTTGACTATTTGTTTTGGGGATGTTGACTATTCTTATTTCCCGGTGTTTAGTAGAAATGTGGGTCGGGTTTCTTTAGTCGTGGGCTAGGTTTAAGCTTTTGTGTATGGGCTGGTGTGGATAATGGGAGAGTGGGCTGTGTGTTTAAATGTTAGTGTGGATCCGGTTGTGGTATGGATTAGGGAATTAGAGGGTTAGTTAAGGATAGAAACCAAGGACCAATCTTGTAAAGTTGTCAAAAATCAAGGACCAAATCTGCCAAATCTTCAAAGCTAATCCAGGGACCAAAATTGCCAAGCTTATTATTCCAAGGACCAAAAATTTATTTTTTTTTTATTATTTTTTTTTATTTTTTTAAGCTTGAGGGACTAGACTTGCCATTTATGCAAATTTTGTTTGTTTTTCAAACGTTTTCAATCATTTTGCATATGGAATACAAAAACACATCTCAAAGATATTTTTAACATTTTTTTGATCGTTTTAAAGTGTTTTTGGTTGTTTTGACTCGAAAATTGGACGAAAAGATATGTGTAAAACGACACATATCATAGCGTCTTGGAAAAGTTGATGAAAAGTGATATTTTTGGTTTCTGAGTGAACTTCGACAAGTTAGGGTTTTATCGCAGTTGCAATCCAGATAACTGAGGGTTTTATCGCAGTTCGAATCAAGATAAGTTAGGGTTTCATCGCATTTGGGAGATCTTCAATTATCGACATTGGGACTCAGTATTGTACTTTCTTGTATTAGAAAGTAGTAATACTTCGACTTGGTTGCTTCTCTTCGACTTGGCTCTGATACCACTTGTAGGTCACGATGATATCTCAAACACACGCTCGATATGACTAATAAGCACACGTACCACTACACTAGAATAAGCTACGTATAAAGACACATAAGCTAATAAGCAAACTAGAGAAGAGAGAATAAGAAGAGAATAAGAAGAATGGAAGGCTTTCAATAGATCGAATTACACACAAGCATAGCTTTCGCACAATGCATGAAAAACCAACAATGATAATGCATCCCATGCCTTCTATTTATAGGCAATGGGAGGGGAATAATGCTAAGAATATTCCCTTACATGTTTCTAGAATAATTTAACTAATGTGGCCGGTCCATGGACTACTAATGGACCGGACCATAATTACAAACAATATAGTCCTTAACGTGCAACATTTAATCTAAATGAACAAGACATGTAAATATTTAAAACGTGTTCCTAACAATCTCCCCCTAAGTCTTGATCATCAATGTTGCTCGACGTCTTCTTTGCTTCTTTGGCTTCCGACGTCTTTATAATCTTTGTTTCTTTGTTCTTGTATAATGATGATATGATGTTGTCTCGATCTGCCAATTTCCAACGTCTTCACGTCTTCTCCATCATGCTCATATGTCTTTGACTTGTTTTCTGCAACTGGTTCTCACTTTTCAATCTTAAAACATGAGAAAGGTTGAAGTGCTTAAACTTTAGACTTTACTATGACATATGTTGAACTTTTGATGTTACTGAGTCTTTGAGAGAACATTTCTTCAAGATATGAACATGATGGAGTCTTGATGGTCGAACTCCAGCTCCTCAGCAGCAGCAGCAGCAACAACAGCAGCAACAGCACGAACCAACCGGTACTTACAGGCTCAGATTTGAGATCATCAACAGCATAGTGTGAAGACTTTCTCAAATCCTAACCCAGACCGTTCTGAACCGGATTCCCCCGAAAGGGATTACACGGACACACCGAAGTGCACCCACGATTCAGTGAGTCGCTGGAGATCACCCCACGACTGTAGACCGTTTGGAGCAAACACTAAGCGTAACCCACAAGAAGTTACCGAAGTGACCTGCTGACAGAGTTGTTTGATGTTGCTCTGGCAGGATTTCCATTCAATCATTGATAATCACAATTGTGACTTCTCATGAATGTTCTCGGCAGATTGCTGAGATCTGCGAAGGACACTTTCTTAATTTTACATCTGCTGCCCATGATTAGAACAACAGAGTAATACTAAGTGTACCTAAGAGATCTTTTATGAATCTCATGGCTCTAGACTCAATTAGTGCACGTTTGTTTGGTCATCGGAGGCGTAGAGCAGATTGCCTCCTTTTCAATATCAACACTCTCGTAATGAGAGGTCGATAGATTATGAAGGGTTCTCCGTGTGAATGAAACAAATGTCTTTTGAGAGACACTTGAGTGGCTTAGAAGGTTTATTAGTGCGTCACTGGGTCCATGACGTCTTTAGTCTTCAATACCGGTGATGCTCATCAACCAGTAGATTATGAATTGAACCCGGTGTCTGCCCTAAGGTTGAACAAATGGAGGGCTATTTCTTTTCACCCTTTTCTTTACTTTTCTTTTTAATTCTTCAACCCCTTCTTTCTCCGTTCATTCATTTTCTCCTTTTTTATATCATACCTAGGACTTTCTAGTTCTAAACTATTGGTATTGTCCTTGGGTAGATCCCTCCGGCTCTGGCGGATCATAGGACGGTTTTCCCTAACCTTAGTCACCTTATAACTCCATGACTATCCTAATGATGCCATAAACCAAACCATTGAAAATCTCTCAAAGTGTCGATAATTGTAAAGACATTTTGTTGACACCTTGAGAGTTTGATGATTTTCAGAAATACTCCCCCTTAACATGTGCGCATAAGTATTAAATTTTGAAATTTGCACATGCCGGAAGGAGTTGGCACTTTTGAATTGATTGACTTTCAATGAACCTGATCGTTGCGAGACACGCTTACATCACCAGATAAACTGGCTTGAAATTATTACCCATCCAGATCAGATTCAAAGATTATCGCTCGAAATCGGTACATTCTACTCAGACACATCCTTTGCGAGACACGCTTACATCACCAGTTAAACTGGCTTGAAATTATTACCCGTCCGGGACATGTCCTTTCGACTACTGACTTTCCTATTCGTCAATTCGAGAGTCAATTTTGAGTTTGAGCACACGAGATTCCAGCAATTGAGACATCATATTTTAATCATCTTTTACTTCTCCCCCTCAAAAATAGCATACTCATGATGTTTTTGGAAAACGTTTATGATTAAAATATGCTGTTTTTGAGTTTTAGGGAAGAATTTCAAGAACATTTATAATTCTTTGAACAAAGATTATATTTTCAAATACTCCCCCTTAATAAGGGAATATTTGTCCTTATGAGCAGAATGTTTGAAAAACGTTGGAAAACATTCTGGTTTTAATTCTGCTCATAAGTAAGAAGCTTTCGCTCCTTTTTCAGGATTGAGGCACTGAGGCGTACCTCAGGGTCCTTTCTTTGAGGTCCGGGTTGTACACTGTTATGTGTGCACAAGCCGTAATGCACAGGCCAATGTGAAGGAAGAATTAGAAAAGAATAATGTATCATGATACTAAATTCTTACATCAACCGCCTTTGCCAAAAGTTGTGAACACTGGGTCAGTCCTCTGGAATAATCTGATAGCAAAAGGTGGACGACCCCCAACATAGCTTTCTAGCCTCCTCATCTGATCCCGATGGTATAACCGTTCTTCAATCTTCCGAATAAATTCCTTGACTTGTTGCAGCTCCTTTGAATTCCATCTTCTTGATTTACCCAACGCCGAATCTCGAACCCGATTAGCTAACTGATGCGTGGTTTTGCCACCTTACAACAGGTTTTACCTCTCGAGGGATCTCAAGAGGCTTGCAATCCCCACCATGTAGTGTACCTGACCGATGTAGTATAGTGAAGTGGCAAGTATCGGGGGATTGATCGTTCTCTTGGGGAATAGTGTCGTTAGGATTGAAAAACTACTCTAATAGGTCTAAGGGTGAGGGAAGATTCTTTTTGTATTTTTATATTTTATGAAAGCAAATAAAATCTCGGGTTTGAAGGAGTGGGCGGAATTAGTTGCTAGTCAACTAACCCAAATTACTACAAATGCAAATAAAATAAAATAACTGAAAATGAAAAGGTTGTGAAACTTATGTGGAGAGAAATGTGTTTACTTAGATTTCCTTACTCCCTAACTATCTTTTACCGGTTGATTAGTGTGTATTAATTGCGTGGATGACGGGTGTATTCCTTAATACCAATCGTGGGGTGGCGTACGTACTTCCCCAACTCTACAAGCTCCTACTTCACTCCTATGTCGAGCCGGCTAGGAAGCTCCTAACATGGGATCACTAGAATTCGCTCATGCATTAAATACAACCATAATAACCTTAGTACGCATTGGTTCATGTTTCTTAAGACGTTCAAGCAAGTTACCGTATAGGAGGTTAGCCAGTTTTCTTAAGCCTAACATCGATAAACAATCACCCAATACAATTAATAACACACCAACAACTAATAATCAATAGTTAGGTTTCATTAGATCTAAGCAAACACAAGATAAATCTAGGCTAGCATGTTAATCAAAAGACAAGAACAAGATATAATCAAACAACACATAGACATATTGATTGATTAAGTGATTACTTATCTTCAATTAAACATGGGAGATCCAAGGGTATGAAAACCCTTAAAAATGGCAGAAATTCGTCTTAGGGTTTCTCCTCACAAAGTTGCACACACTAATGACAAAAAATTGCAAAACTATATATAGAACTTAGTGGCTGACGGCGTCACGTTATAGATCTTGACGCCGTCACCTCGCCGTGTCTAGGGTTCCCGGATGGTCTTCCTGACGCCGTCCCTCTTTAGTCCTCCAAAATCCTCCCTGGCTTATCAAGGCTTGACGCCGTCAGAATAAAGCTTGACGCCGTCTCTCTTTAGCTTAAACCGTGACGACCTTGATCACTTCAAAGGGTGACGCCGTCAGACTTCCTTTGTAAAACTCCCTGGCTTATCATGTGTATTTTTCATATCCACCTCTTTTGCCAAGCCATGACGCTATCAGGAGCAATCCTTGACGCCGTCAAGTGTACTTTTCCCGCAGCTTTGGAGACTTTGTCGTTTTCTTCACTTTTATGCTCCAAAAACGTCCAAAATGCTTCCTTTTCCAGATTTCTTCTCCAAAGTACCTAAAATGACAAAAGGAACGATTTAGGGCAATATTTGATTAAATAAATACGATTTAGGGCTTAAATGACCCCCTAAAAGCTTTACACTTTTCGCTTCATCAAATACCCTTACACTTGAGATTTGCTTGTCCTCAAGCAAATGCGCTTTTATTCTAATCAAAATACAAGTTAGGGGTCATTTAACGCTAATATAAAAGTAATTACAACAAATAGTCGTTCCACTTTAATCATAATAAGCACGGAGATTACAAACTAGCACCTCACAAGTAGTGTTTAGATACTCACATCTCTCAGGTGTCATCAAAATAAATCTCATAAATGAAAACGGATAATATCTCTCACTACCTGTCATAGCAAATAGATTACCATAGGCTTGGGAAAGGATCAAAAACCTTCTCCACTAGGCGTAAGCACCTAAGATAAACTATCAAAGAGGGCTTTTAAACGGGTTATAACGTTAGGTGTAGGGATATGATAAACACGGATTTGTTGGATAAGGGATATTTTACTGGTGGCGAGTTAAAGATCTTGATTAATTATATGTACAATATGGCGTTGCTAAGCCAAGACTAGACTCGACTTAAGCTAAAAAACAAAATAACAAAAACATAAAATAAAACGGGATGGTAGTCCGTATGTTTTTTCTACTTTTCTTTTTCTCATTTTTTTTGTATTTTTCTTGATTTTTTCGATTTTTTTTTTTTTTTTTTTTTTTCATACACTCTTGCCCTACCATCCAAAATAATACATCATAGGGGCGTTGCATCCCCTTACACTTGAACTTTTACATAACTTTACAAATAACTATTCTAATGACTCGAATTAAGATAATCGAAACACTTGGAGTACTTTAAAATATTAACGTACATATGGGGGTAATAAATGATGTTCTTCCCCATTACTCCATTACACTAGTACTTTACCCATAAGTCCCAATCGTCCCAAAACAATATGTACAAGGATATGACTCGACTTACCAACCATGTAATCAATTAGATAATTAACTAAGGGTTTAAACAAATGTTGTCACAATAATGCACTAAAGATGAGTGCATACAAGGTAGGCTAAGGCGATTTGGGTGTACATTTAAGTGGGGTGTAAACAAATTCTTCCTTTAAGTAAAATGCTTAAAGGTCGAAACGAAAAGATAGGCTCTGAGGGGTGTACTAGGGGTATCGTGTACTAAAAATGAGTACAACGCCTAGGGTGTGGGAGAATTACTTGACCAATGTAGCCAATGTAATTATAACAAAAACACAGGTGTAAAACAATGGGTTAATCCTAATGCCTCTTATCATGTAGTAAATCTAACTAGACGAATGTAGTCTCACTTGTGGCCTCGAAATGGTCCTAACGCAAGTTCTAGAATCTAAGTGCTACCGGTACACACATCATAGCATAAATGCTTTTCCTACCAATTCTAGGGGCGAACCTCACATATTTGGGGTGGAAAATATTTTAGTGGTACGGTTTTTGTGCTAGTCCTATAACTCCTATCCGTGAGACGCTCATTAAGATCAAAGTTTCACTCCTAAATGTTGTAAAAAAATTTAAATTTGGCACTAAAATTGCCCTAACATGTATTTATCTCAGTTTTATTACACATCTACCATCAAACAAACGAAAAATCAAGCGTAATAGCATTCTCTAAAGTATCGTACTTTACCCCCCTTACACTTAAGATGAACATTGTCCCCAATGTTCAAATAACAAGATGTAAAAGTATAAGGTAAAAGAATGAAATCAAATACTCCCCTGATTCGTTTGGTGGATAAAGAGGTGACATGGTTAGATCTTCTTCCAAGAGAAAGTAGAAGCTCCAAGACTAATGCATCGCCATAAGCTTGATTCCCCATACATCTCCTTGTCCAAAATAACCTGTTAAACCTGAGAAAACAAACACGAAAACCTGCATAACATCGGCGGGATAAATTCTATATAAGGATATAATGCTTGTGGAATGATAATTTTGCAGATTCCTGGAGTTTATAAGTTAGAGATTTAATCAAAACTTTTTATGAAAACAAAACTTTCAAAAATTTCAGAAAATTAAAACCTGACGCCGTCAGGTTGTAATGCCTGACGCCGTCAGAAATGATCTGACAGAATTCTCATGTTAAGTTTCCGGAAAATTTCTGGAAAAACCTCTACCTTACTTCCTGGAAATCCTGCAAAATCTCATTATGACTCGATACAAGCATTTGACTCAAACAATTACTAATATGTATGTTAATTTATTATTGTTATGATTCATGTTCATTTGTTCTAATAAACCGATTTGGATTTCCCTTACACTTATCTTTTGCAAAATACCTTTATATGTAGTTAAGACGAAGTTAAAAACAAGATAAAGCATTTTCACAATTTAGTTTTGAACATGAATCAATAATAATAAAATTAAACATACATACGGAAGCAAATAAAATCAAACAAACAAATAAATAAACACTCAAAGCAAATAAAGCTTGGGTTGCCTCCCAAGAAGCGCTTTTCTTTATTAACGAGTCTTGTAGCTAGACTCAAAGTCCTTCTACCCTATGTAAGTGAGTTCGTCATCGAGGACGTCTTTAGGGTTAAGCTTGGATTGAAGTTTCCTATTGGTCCGCTTAGTACAATATATCTTTTCAAACTTCTCTCCATCCGGGTCATACAATGTCATCTTAATATGTCATGACCCATCTCCATCTTTGGGTGGTTTGTCCCAATCCCACTTATGATCATCGTCCTCACAAGTCCACTTATTCATCCCTAGGTTAATTGGCAAAACTCCTAGGAACTCAATCATCTTCCTAAAAACTAGAGGGTCTTCAAATGGATCCAATTCGGTGTCCCTAGCCAAGAGTTGCTCTACCGTATGTGTTCGGTTCACAAAGTCCTCTTCTAGGTAAAATGGGCGTTGGGGTCCTATGAAGTCTCTATCGATCCAAGGTCCATATCTAGATGGTCTCCTATTTAATTCTAACCAATGGTGTGTTGGTTCCTCACTAGTATCATAGGCATGTTTCTTCACATCATAGACTGACCAAGTATCTCCTTCTCCTACCGCTATCTTAGATTCCTTACAATCAATCATAGCACTAGCGGTCGCCAAAAATCCTCTACCTATCAACAAGGGGCATGTAGGGTCGCTAACCATATCAAGGACGTGGAAATCGGCTAAAATGGTTAGTTTTCCTATGTGTACTAACACGTCTTTGACTACTCCAATCGGGTAAGCAACACTCCCATCCGCTAAGCCTATTATTACCTCGGTTTCTTCAAGTTTTCCTAGTTTTAGAGAGGTGTAGAGAGGTAACGGAAGTAGGTTAAGGCTTGATCCAAGATCGGCTAATGTGTCATAAGCCTCCGAATTACCTATCTTGCATGGTAGAACAAATAAGCCCGAATCATCTAACTTCTTAGGTAGCTTGTTTTGAACGAAGGCGGTCCCTTTTTTGCCTAACTTGAGCTTCTTCTCATCCAACACTTCAATAACCGGACTTTCAAGGTGGAGCTCCTTGCATTCATTGTCAAGGTTTTGAGTGGGAGGTGTTTCAACTATATTGTTGACCAATTTGGATATCATAACTTCTTGGTCATTTTGAACGACTTGGGTTTGTTTGAAACACGAGCTCATGGAATTGACCGAATAATATCATGGACAAGAACTAGGAGACGAAACTGACGAGATGGCATTGACGTTTAGTTTCGGGTTCTTGACTGTGTTGCTAGGGAGTGCTCCCATTTCTCGGTCATTAAGGGCTTTCAACAAAGTGTCAATCTTATTGGTCATCTCGCTTTGTTTTTGTTTGAAATCGGCTTCAAACTTGGCCAAACGAGCTTCTTGAGATGCCATAAATTGGGACATCAATCCTTCAAAGTTATTGGTACTACCATTGCTGGAAGGATTGTTGTTGAAAGTACAGTTCGAGTTGGAACCGCTTGATTGGAAACGATTAGGTGGGTTGGAAGAATTGGTTTGTTGTGCGTTTTGGTTTTGTTTCCACCTAAGGTTTGGGTGATTTTTCCATGAGGGGTTGTATGAATCACCGTAGGGGTTTGGCTCGGGTTTGAAAGTGTACCACTTGTCTCCCGCTCCGTCGGTACGCGAGGATGCGTAGTCCGCAAAAGCTTGTTCGGGGAGTTCCATGCAATCACGAGTGTCATGGGGACCACTACATAATTCACATGAAGAAGTGATTTTGTTCACTTGGCTTGAAGGTTTAGGAGCCTCGTAGGATTTCCTAAGAAACTTGACTTGGTCTTCAAGTTCTATGATCCTACGGTCGGAAGTGCTTGAATTGTTCGAAGGCAAAGATATTGCCTTGACCGTTTTATTCAAATCACGGGGATCACTCACACTTTCGTTGTCATAAAGAGCAAGATCTTCTAGGAGAGTCCATGATTGTTTCGCACTTAGATCACGTAGCTTACCACCAGCCGCTTGGTCAATGGTTTGTCTCGTGGAGAGATTGATATGGTCATAGAAGATTTGGACTTGGAGCCAAAGTTCTATGCCATGGTGAGGGACTTTTTGGAGTAAGTCCTTGAATCGAGTCCATGCCTCGTAGAGGGTTTCGCCTTGACGTTGTTGAAACATCAAGATATCATTCCTTAGCTTGGTAGTTCTTCCTGGTGGGAAAAACTGAGCAAGGAAACGAGTGGTGAGATCATCCCAAGAGGTGATGGATCCTGTGGGTAGACGCTCTAGCCATTGACTAGCTTGGTCCCGCAGAGAGAATTGAAAGAGACGCAGTCGGGTCGTCTCTCGAGTGGCAACATCAAGGTCTATGGAATCAACGATTTTGAGAAAGCCCTTGACATGTTGGTTAGGATCTTCGGAACGAAGTCCATTGTAGGGTATTCACAATGCAAGAAACACTTGTTTGAGGCTTAGATTTGGATCGAATGAAAGAAAGCTTAGAGAGAGAAAGTGGGAACTTCTAGTGAGAGAAACACTATGTGTATTAGATTGAAAATAATGAGAGTTCCAACCCTTCCCTTGCAAGGGAAGGGGTATTTATACTTACTACATATTATGCCCCTAGCGGGCTGTAGAGTGAGCTGACAGAGGGTAAAGACCCGACCCACTCCACAATACTAATAATAATAACTAAGCTACTAATAATATTATTGATAATCCTATGAGCTATGATGTACTAATAATTACTCGGGGTGACCGAGTCTTCAGCTGAATATTCATATTCCTAACAATCTCCCCCTAAGGGAGGTCACCCCAGAAGTAATGTTCTGAATTTCAGCACTTCTTCCTTGGATCTTGACATCATAGCTCGTAGTCATTGAATCTTCAATGTCATAGATTGTTGTGCAAACATCAGTGATATGAAGATGACTTCTCTTTTGTCTTGGATGAACTTTGAGTAATCTTTGAGAGTATCATCCCACTTGAGTCTCCAAGTCATCTTTTAGTAGTAGGTCTCCATGTGATGAAATATACTTAGAACCGACATGCTCACACTAATCAGGGTCATGATCTTTAGCATCAGAGTTAGCAGAAGCTGTGTTGAAGGTCTTTTGGTTGATCATGACTTCTTTGATGATGATGTGGTAGAGTGAACATGTGGTGATGGATTGGCATCTTTTCTGCAACCAGCTACAACAGCAACCAGCTACAGCATTCCACTGCTACAACCGCCAGAGATTCCTGCATACGACAGTTAGCAATAATTCGACCGGTACTTACAAGTTTGGACTTCGAGATAGTCAACAGCATAGTGTGAAAACTCTCTCTAATCCTTACCATGACCGTTCCTAATCGAAAACCCACAGATGGCTTTTTAAGATTTTACCGTAGTAAATCAACGATTAGGTGAGTCGCTGGAGATCACTCCACGACTGTAGACCGGTTGAAACCGCCGCGACCACCAAGCGTAATCCACGAGGAATTACCGAAGTGGCCTGCTTTCAGGGCTGCTTGATGTTGACCCTGGCAGGAATTTCCATTCAATCATTGAGAATTACATTAGTAAATTCTCTCATAAATGTTCTGGCAGATTGCTAAGATCTGCGTAGGACTCATGAGTTTACAACTGGTGTCCTTAATGTTGAACAACCAGTGTAGAAATAATTCGTGTCCCTATGAGATCTTATTATGCATATCGTGGCTCTAGACTCGATAGTGCGATTTGATTTAGTGAGCGGAGGCTGGAGAGGACTGCCACCTTTTCAATATCATCTAACTCGGAGTGAGAGAGACGATAGAAATGTATTGAACTCCGTGACAATTGAAACAAGAGTCCTTTGAGGGACCTTGAGTGGCTAGGAAGGGTTGTGCAGCGTATCACTGGGTCCATGATACTTTGTCTTCAATGCCAGCAATCAACTAAGTGATTCTGACAGCATATGTATTGACCCGGTTTCTGCCTAAGTTGTAAGGAGGGCTATTTCTTTTCACCCTTTCTCTTTACAATTCTTTTTCATTCTTCAACCCCTTCAGTGCTTACCGAGACTTCATAACTAACACCTTGTTGGGTTTGTTCCAGTGTTAGCTCCATCTCAGTCGGCACTATTCCCTCATTCACTTTTCTCCATTTTAATCATAACTAAGGACTTTTTTAATCATAACTAAGGACTTCTACACTAACTAGTGGATTGTCCCTGGGTAGATCCCTCCGGCTCTGGCGGGATCGTGGGAACTTGTACCTAACCTTACCATCCTTATAACTCCATTATATGAAATACAATGGTCGGTCTTTGGTGTTCTTCCACAATTGCCAAACCAAATCTTTGAAAAATCTCTCAAAGTGTTCATGATTTCGAAACACATTATAGCAAACACTTGAGAGTTTTATATTTTTCAAATGCTCCCCCTCAACATGTGCTCGAGTGATAGTTTTATAAATTTGTACATGTTAGGTAGAGCTCGCACTTTTTGAATTGATCCACTTTCAGTGAACATGACCGATTCGAGACACGCTTACATCACTAGTTAGGCTAGCTTGAAATTATTATCCGGCCTGGTCAAGTCCACAGAAAGTTTCTCGAAATGGTACACTCTACTCAGATACATCTTTTTTGAGACACGCTTACATCACTGGTTAGACCAGCTTGAAATTATTACCCGGCCAAGACGTATCCTTTCGATTGATGGCAATTCAAGTTTCGTCAATTCATTGGTGAAGTCTGAGCCTTGCTCACGAGAGATGCCAAATCCTTTGTTTTGTTAAAACCATTTGCTCCCCCTCAATATGTGCATCGATATAAGAAAGATTTTCGCACATATGGAAGAGCTTGCGTTTATGACCAAAACATTTTGCTCCCCCTCAATATGTGCCTTGATATGCAAAATGGTTTAGCACATACGAAAGAGCATACATTAACTTCCAAATCATCACATTTTATCAGAATTTCCTATTTAAATGTGCCTATTTAAATCACATTCTCTCCCCCGATCAAAAATTTCAAACCATTTGAGATTTGTGATCCCAAGTGATTTAAATTAGTTTAGAAATTTTGGGAGAAAATGTGGTCAGGTTTAAATGTATTCTGATTTTGAAGCATACTATGCTTCCCTTGAAACACCAAGAGAGTGTCACTGCTGATGTTGCACAAATTTGGCAAGGTGTCGGAAATTTGAACAAATATGCTCCCCCTCAATTAATGACCCGTTTTCCATTAAAAGTGCTGTAGTCATTCAATTGAGCGACGGGTATTTGTGAAAATTTAATTCAATTTACCACCTTGTGTAACATCAAGACTCTCTAGAAGAATCAAACAGCATAAAGAGTCTGATGAAAAGAAGACTTCTCTTCTTATGCACGACAAGATGCACTGAAACGTACATCAAGTCGGGGAAACATGGATATAAAGTAATCCATGCCCAGGTGAACATCACCCGGTTGGAGGAACAGCTGTCTTTTTGGCGACATGCTTTCCCCATTGTACAGCGCGGGTTGCAGTATGAAGTAACTGCAAGCCATTAAGACATGTTTTAACTGATTAGTATAACTTCTGCTCGAGCTTCATTTAAGGATCCGTGCCATTATTGAATGACATTTCTAGATCCGTAAATGTTATCGATAAACAGAAGACATGCCTAGGTAGGACTATTTTTGGTATTTTCTGATTTTTCGATTTTCATGGTTTTTATAGGTTTTATATTTTTGTATTTTTCTTTTTGATTTAAGATATATACAACTATGTACAAGGATATAAGAAGACAATCCTTTACTCCTCCTTTTCCTCCTGAAGACACTTGAGGGTTTCAGGAGGCATGCTTTTCATGCCAAGGCGTGGGAGAATAAACTGAAACCTTTCTCTTGGGAGGGCCTTGGTGAAGATGTCAGCTAACTGAAACTCTGTCCTCACGAAGTATAGTTCCACAATTCCTTTTTCCACCTGTTCCCTGATGAAGTGATGCCTGATGTCGATGTGTTTTGACCTGGAGTGCTGAACATTGTTACAACAAAGAGCAATGGCGCTTTTGTTGTCACAATATAGGGGAATTTTGTTGTATGAGAATCCATAGTCCGAAAGTTGTGATCGCATCCAAAGGATTTGTGCACAACAAGCAGACATGGCAATGTACTCAGCTTTTCAAGATCTCGTTGGCGTATTTGGATTGATTAATGAATATGCCTCCGGGACTTTGAGAAACTTGTAATCCTAAGAAGAATGACATTTGTCCCATCATGGACATTTGGAACTTGGAATTCATCTCCTTTGAAAAACTATCACATTCACTAGGATCTGTTGAAGCAAAGATGATATCATCTACATATATCTGAACTAGTAGTAGATGGTTTCTTGACTTCCTGGTGAATAGTGTGGGATCAACAACACCCTTGGAGAATCCGTTCACTAGGAGAAACTTGGACAATGTATCGTACCATGCCCTTGGCGCCTGTTTTAACCCATAAAGAGCCTTCTTCAGGCGGTAAACATGAGTAGGGTGTTCAGCATCCACGAATCCTTCTGGTTGACTCACATAAACTTCTTCCTTTAAGTCACCATTCAAGAATGCCGTTTTGACATCCATCTGGTAGGCTATCATATTACGACTAGCAGCATTTGCCAGGAAGATTCTTATAGCTTCAATTCTAGCAACCGGAACAAACGATTCTTCAAAATCAATGCCCTCTTCTTGTCTAAACCCTTTAGCAACTAGCCGTGCCTTGTTCTTTAAGACATCACCATACTCATCAAGCTTCACTTTGAAGATCCACTTTAAAGCAATGATCATTGCAAGCTCTGGAGGAGGCACTAATTCCCATACTTCAAGTCGATCAAATTCATGGATTTCATCCTGCATAGCCTGGAACCAGCAATCTTTAGTCATTGCTTCTTTGGCATCTTTTGGTTCGACTTTGGACAGTACGGAATTGAAGAAGCACCATAGTGCATCAGTGGCTAGTTGATTACGTGTGGATACTGGACGTGAGGGATTGCCTATGATGTTGTCAATTGGATGATCACTGGTCCATTTCCTGAGATGGTCGTGAGGTTGAGGGTTATGAACAGACGTAGCAGTGCTGTGTTCTTTAAGTGAGGGTGTGTCTGATGAATGTTCAGGAGCAAATATGTTTTCAAAAGGAACCTCATCAACAGGAGCAAAAGGATTAACTTCCAAAGAATGATTATTTGAAGATTCTTGCATTACTGGAGAAGATAGAGCGTTTGATGACGAAGGCGATTGACTGGCAGCTGGAGCATTGTGACTGACTGATACTGAAGCTGTAGGGCCTTCTGAGCCTTGTGGGGCTGGAACCTCAGCCATAGGAAGTATAGTAGGTTCACTCGGGATGTTTCCATTCGTTGGCTCAAAGTATTCATCAAACATAGGATCGAATAACTTCTTCAACTCCTCACATGTAGGTGGCACATAAGAATCTGCAGGCGTGGAATTCTGTACAAGTCCTGAACTAATGGGTCCAGGTGACAAAAGGTTAAGATCGTGTCCAGAACTAATTTGTCCTGAAGCAGGTTGCTCACTCAGCTCATCGAACGTAACATGAATGGTTTCCATGATTTTACGGGTTCTCTTATTGTAGATTCGATACCCTTTACTATCTGGTGCGTATCCAACAAAAATACCTACATCTGCTTTAGCTCTTAACTTTCCCAAGTCTTGACTATCGTTAGTTGGATAGCAAAGTGCACCAAACACACGGAGAAAAGAGAGATCTGGTTTCTTGTTATGAATTAACTCGAAGGGAGTCTTCTCATGAACAGGATGAATTAGGGATCGGTTTTGAGTGTAACATGCTGTTGCAATAGCCTCTGCCCATAGAAACATCGGTGCCTTTGAAAATATAAGCATAGTTCTTGCAGCTTCTACCAGAGTACGGTTCCTTCGTTCAACCACTCCGTTCTGTTGAGGAGTGCGAGGGATACTTTTCTGATGCGTGATGCCAATACTTTCATAGAAATTACGAAGTTGTTGGTTAACAAACTCAGTACCATTATCAGTGCGGATGATTCTGACAGTTTTATCGAGCCTTACTTGCAGCTGTTTTATCAGTTTAATGATAACCTCTGGAGTTTCGTCCTTGGTTCTCAAAAACTTTACCCATGTGAACCGAGAATAATCATCTACTATCACTAGAACGTACTTCTTTCCATTTATGGTTTGTATTCTCATTGGACCGCACAAGTCCATGTGGAGGGTATGAAGAACTTCCAAGTTGGTGTTGATGGTTTTAGGCTTGTGGGTTTGTTTCTTGCTTTTACCCAGTTGGCATGCAGAGCAGAGATGATCTTTCTCATATTTCAGTCTGGGCATCCCTCTAACAAGATCTTTACGGGAAAGATTATTTATGGTACCAAAATTCAAGTGGTTCAAACGACGATGCCACAGCCATGATTTTGTTTTAGAGGCTTTAGAAAGCAAGCATATGGGAGAGGACTTCAACATTTCTTCAATTAATATGGTGTATAGATTGGTGCCCCGACTGCCCTTGAGGAGATCTATACCATCCAATTCTCTGACGAAACATGTATGCTTTCTGAAAGCCACTTTTTCACGAAACATAGATTGTAGGGTATTCACAATGCAAGAAACACTTGTTTGAGGCTTAGATTTGGATCGAATGAAAGAAAGCTTAGAAAGAGAAAGTGGGAACTTCTAGTAAGAGAAACACTATGTGTATTAGATTGAAAATAATGAGAGGTCCAACCCTTCCCTTGCAAGGGAAGGGGTATTTATACTTACTACATATTATGCCCCTAGCGGGCTGTAGAGTGAGCTGACAGAGGGTAAAGACCCGACCCACTCCACAATACTAATAATAATAACTAAGCTACTAATAATATTACTGATACTCCTATGAGCTATGATGTACTAATAATTACTCGGGGTGACCGAGTCTACAGCTGAATATTCATATTCCTAACATCCATGGAATGCGCATCCGCTTTGCACCAACCGGATGGTGTCGGATCGTAAGGGAGTGACATTGGCTCCTTGAGTGAGCTCAATGGTGTTTCGATAGCCATGGTGGCTAGGACGAGAGTAGTCTCCTAAGGTACGGGCTCTAGGAGGTGGGTGTTGTTGCGGTGGTGGGTTGTTGGGATCAAGGATATTACCACCTTCCATGATGTCGGATGGTAATGGTTACGAACAAAGAAACGAAGAAAAAAGATAGACTAAAGAAATCCTAGAAAAATAAAATAAAAATCTCACTAGAAAGGAATCTAGTGAGTAGACCTAATAAAATAAAAATTCAACCTAAACAATAACTATTCCCCGGCAGCGGCGCCAAAAACTTGATGCGTGGTTTTGCGACCTTAATACAGGTTTTACCTCTCGAGGGATCTCAAGAGGCTTGCAATCCCCACCAGGCAGTGTACCTGACCGATGTAGTATAGTGAAGTGGCAAGTACCGGGGGATTGATCGTTCTCTAGGGGAATAGTGTCGTTAGGATTGAAAAACTACTCTAATAGGTCTAAGGGTGAGGGAAGATTCTTTTTGTATTTTTATATTTTATGAAAGCAAATAAAATCTCGGGTTTGAAGGAGTGGGCGGAATTAGTTGCTAGTCAACTAACCCAAATTACTACAAATGCAAATAAAATAAAATAACTGAAACTGAAAAGGTTGTGAAACTTATGTGGAGAGAAATGTGTTTACTTAGATTTCCTTACTCCCTAACTATCTTTTACCGGTTGATCAGTGTGTATTAATTGCGTGGATGACGGGTGTATTCCTTAATACCAATCGTGGGGTGGCATACGTACTTCCCCAACTCTACAAGCTCCTACTTCACTCCTATGTCGAGCCGGCTAGGAAGCTCCTAACATGGGATCACTAGAATTCGCTCATGCATTAAATACAACCATAATAACCTTAGTACGCATTGGTTCATGTTTCTTAAGACGTTCAAGCAAGTTACCGTATAGGAGGTTAGCCAGTTTTCTTAAGCCTAACATCGATAAACAATCACCCAATACAATTAATAACACACCAACAACTAATAATCAATAGTTAGGTTTCATTAGATCTAAGCAAACACAAGATAAATCTAGCCTAGCATGTTAATCAAAAGACAAGAACAAGATATAATCAAACAACACATAGACATATTGATTGATTAAGTGATTACTTATCTTCAATTAAACATGGGAGATCCAAGGGTATGAAAACCCTTAAAAATGGCATAAATTCGTCTTAGGGTTTCTCCTCACAAAGTTGCACGCACTAATGACAAAAAATTGCAAAACTATATATAGAACTTAGTGGCTGACGGCGTCACGTTATAGATCTTGACGCCGTCACCTCGCCGTGTCTAGGGTTCCCGGATGGTCTTCCTGACGCCGTCCCTCTTTAGTCCTCCAAAATCCTCCCTGGCTTATCAAGGCTTGACGCCGTCAGAATAAAGCTTGACGCCGTCTCTCTTTAGCTTAAACCGTGATGACCTTGATCACTTCAAAGGGTGACGCCGTCAGACTTCCTTTGTAAAACTCCCTGGCTTATCATGTGTATTTTTCATATCCACCTCTTTTGCCAAGCCATGACGCCGTCAGGAGCAATCCTTGACGCCGTCAAGTGTACTTTTCCAGCAGCTTTGGAGACTTTGTCGTTTTCTTCACTTTTATGCTCCAAAAACGTCCAAAATGCTTCCTTTTCCAGATTTCTTCTCCAAAGTACCTAAAATGACAAAAGGAACGATTTAGGGCAATATTTGATCAAATAAATACGATTTAGGGCTTAAATGACCCCCTAAAAGCGGTACACTTTTCGCTTCATCACTAACCCATCACGTACACTCTTTAGGGTATCGTCACAGAACTTATGAATTTCATTGAATGCCATGAAACGGGGAAAATCTGTTGTGCTTCTGTAAACGAACCCGAAGACTGGACTATGTAGCATGGTGTACTGAGGGTCCTTTTTGCTGTTGAGAAGGAATTGTGGTTCAACAAGGTTAAGCAGAGTCTGATAACTTTCAACACCAAGCTGGAGATCTTCTACACGTTCTTTGATGATGGTTCTCCTGATGTAATGACAGAGGGAAGTACTGAGCGCATATTGAAGCTCGTTGGTCAGATGCTGCAGTTTGCTTTGGACCTTCATCAGATACATGTCTTCGATATCATTCAGATTTAAATCAGGAAAATCCGCCTCAGAGAATGTGTAGAGATTGTTGTCGATTCTTTTTACTGTGATCTCTTCGAGAAATATATAATCGCATCTTCTGGATCCGCTCACATTGATGACGGCCATTATTCTGAGATCACTGTAAACTGGTTCTCGGGATTATTGTCAAACATAGAATCAGAGATTTCCTTGTCAGATAAAACAATATTGTTATCCTGATCCTTTTCCTTCTCCTCCTGAGTCTGTGCTCCCATGTCGGGTTGATTAACCGAACTTGTTTGCTGAGAAGAGACCGATTCAGCCTTATCGAGTTGATTAATCGTATCAGGCTGAACCTTGGTTGATGCAGCTCTAGATCCTCCGGGTTGATTAACCGGATCATCTTGGGTCAAAGCTGCTTCATGCACAGTTTGGGATCCTCCAACTCCATGTGTTCTCTCATACTCCATCTGTTGCTCCAATACTTTTCTTGCTCTACGTTCTTCATTTGCTGAGACAAATTCTTGACTATGCTTTCCATTTCAGCCAACTTTGTTGTTGCTTGTTTGTCTCGTTGTGCTTGTGCTCTCTTTACTGCCTGTTTAAGTTTCTTTGCTGCAGGAGACACAACTTCAACTTTTGTAACATGGACGATTCTTCTTTTGCTCTTTCCTTTGTAGGCCTTATGAATATTCTCAGAAATCATTGCTTTTGATTTGGGTGATGAAGATCTCGAAGATGATGGAGTGAGTGAAGGGATTGGTTCATCAGATTTAGTAGTTGATTCCTTTTGAGGTGAGGGTAGAGGTGTTGGATTCTTAGGTGGTGACCCAGGAGGTGTCTTGGGTGAAGAAACAGACGAGGGCTGAACTGGTGGTTGTTCTTGCTGCTGTTGTGGGTTATGAATGACCATTGCCAGTTCAGATTTGGTTGTGTCCTTAGGAGGGTAAGGAGGAGGTGTTGGTGTGTGAGAACGAATGTAGCTATCTGCTTCCAGGTTATCTTGAGCCTCCTCCATACGTTTCCTTTCTTCCTCTTGTCTTGCCTGTTCCTCAAGATCCATGGCTGCTTTAATTGCTTTATCTCCCAGAATGTCCTTTTCTTACGATCCAGGGTACAAGTGAAATACTTGTCATCATTGCTTCTAGTGAAGGTATCCCAGAATTGATGAATGTATAGCTCTGGAATTGTGTCTGAGCTATCAAGAAGATCCCTGCATTTATGAGCTTTGAGAATCTCTACTGCAATCTGGCAACTTGAGTCAGAGCACTTGAGCGATAATCTGTGAGAATTATCATAATCTTGGATTGCCCCAGGGATGTATGTAGTAGACAAAGAACATACCCAAGCATCTGATGTAACCACTAATTCAGCTACTTGTACTTCCACAGGACTAGAAACCACATCTAAGGTCAGACATTCCAAGACTCACAAGAAACAGAGGAAGAATAGAGTCCAGAAACCTAGGAAGGAGTTATCTAAAGTCTGAAGAAGTTCCAGTTAGTAGTTTGAATAAGACAAATGTAACATCAGGAATAGAATTGCACTTATCTCAGTCTAGTTCTAAGATTGATGTAACAGATGCTAAATCTTTAAATATTAATGAAGATGTTTTGGTTGATGCTACTTGTGTTTTTTGTCGAAATAGCATATAATCTAGTGATCATACAAAATGTGTTGCTAAAACTTTGCTGACTAAGAGAAAGAAACGAACTAGTGGCGCTTCCTCTAGGCTTAAAACCAGTGCAAAGTCCATTTTAGGAATGCCCCCACTAGCTGCTTCTGAGAAGACAATGGACAAGCCCAAATCCAAAACAACTACTTCACCTAGTGTATACATTAGGAAAAAGGCAGAGACTAGTTGGACCTGGCAACGTTGGTTACAGCATACTTTTGGTTTTAAATGGTTACCTAAAGTACTAACCTCTTGTGTTACTAACCCAGCGGATCCAACCGTTATCAATTCTCCACCTGTTTCCAATGTTTGCGATGCAGGTGATTCAAATTGTCCTTTGGATTGTTGATAGCGGGTGCTCCCGACACATGACCGGCAATCTCAAACTTCTTCAAAACTTTATTGCAAAGTTTATCGGAACGGTCAGATTTGGGAATGATCACTTCGCTGCAATTATGGGCTATGGGGATTACATTAATGGGAACATCGAAATCAGTCGTGTGTATTATGTTGAAGGCCTTGGTCATAATTTATTCTCCGTGGGACAATTCTGCGATGGAGACTTGGAAGTAGCATTCAGGGAGAAAACTCGCTTTATTCGTGATCTTCAAGGCAACGACCTCATGAAAGGGAAACGCGGAACCAGTCTGTATACTATCTCCCTTGAAGGCATGACAGCTTCTACTCCTATTTGTTTACTCTCCAAGGCTCATCCCACAAAGGCTTGGTTATGGCACAAAAGATTGACTCATCTCAATTTTAAAACCATCACTGACCTTGCCAAGAAGAAATTAGTTAACAGTTTACCAAAATTCAGATATGCCAAGGATCACTTGTGTTCTGCGTGTGAACAAGGGAAAAGTCACCGTGCTCATTTTCCTCCCAAAACAGAACACAGCACAGACCATGTCCTACAACTGCTTCATATGGATTTGTGTGGTCCGATGCGAGTTCAGAGTATTAACGGGAAGAAGTATATTCTGGTAATAGTGGATGATTACTCAAGATGGACTTGGGTCTATTTTCTTAGGACTAAAGATCAAGTTCCTTCTATCCTCATCACGTTTCTCACAAAGATTCAAGTTCAAGTCCGCAACACCGTCCGCATCATCAGAACAGACAACGGGACTGAATTTAAGAATCAAATCCTTCGGGAATTCACTGAGAAACTTGGTATTGTTCATCAGACTTCAATAGCTCGTACTCCAGAACAAAATGGTGTAGTTGAAAGACGAAACCGTACGCTCGTGGAAGCAGCTCAAACTATGTTGATCAATGCTCAATTACCGGACTATCTTTGGGCTGAAGCTGTCAATACTGCTTGTTATACTCAGAATCGTGCCATGATCAACAAACGACATAGCAAAACACCATATGAGCTTATACAAGGAAGAAAACCAAACATCAACTATTTTCACGTCTTTGGAGCATTGTGTTATCCGAAGAATGATAAAGATGATCTTGGTAAACTTAAGGCTAAAGCATACATTGGGATATTTGTTGGATACTGTGAGAACTCCAAGGGATACAGAATTTGGAATCGTCGGACTGGGGATATTCAAGAAACCATACACGCTAATTTTGATGAACTCACTGAAATGGCTTCTGAGCAAGACCGCTTGGAACCCGCACACAACCGTCTGAACTTTCCTGAATCTTCATCTGCACCCCTACCTTTCAACAGGAAGGATCTGGAAGATTTGTTTGCACCCATGTTTGATGACAGTTTGGTTAAAAGTACGTCAGAGGCTTCCACAAGTTCCGCTGCTCCACAACTCTCAAATCAAGCACCTGATCCATCAGCATCTACATCTACCGTAGTTGCTGCCGATGCACCACAACCTGAACCATCATCATCAATGGATACAACACCTCTACCAGCAGTTGAAGATTCTTCCCCCACTTCTAATCCAGTTCCCACACCTTCAGATTATGACGGGAATGCATTCTTCAATCCATTTTCTCCACCACCAACCATTCCAGAATCAGGAGAATCATCTTCGAGCAATATGGACCCGTCAGATCACCATAACCACATTCAACATTTTCCATCCACCCACAAATGGACAAGAGATCGTCCTTTGGTAAACATAATTGGAAATCCTAACAATCCAGTCATCACAAGACAGAAACTTCACTCAGATAGTGAACATTGCATGTATGCACTCACTGTCTGTCAATCTGAACCGAAAAACATCAAAGAAGCCCTTACATACGACAACTGGATTGAATCCATGCAAGAAGAGTTGGAACAATTCAAACGTTTGGAAGTTTGGGAACTAGTTGAAAGACCAGATGGAGTTTATGTTGTTGGATTGAAATGGATTTGGAAAAACAAGCTAGGTGCAAATGGTACAGTGATTCGTAACAAGACCCGACTGGTAGCAAAAGGATACAGCCAAGAAGAGGGAATTGACTTCAAGGAATCGTTTGCTCCAGTAGCTCGGATTGAGGCAGTTCGAATGTTTCTGGCATACGCAGCCCACAAGAATATCACAGTCTATCAGATGGATGTGAAGACGGCATTTCTCAATGGACAACTCCGAGAAGAGGTGTACGTGTCACAACCAGAAGGCTTTGTGGATCCAGATCATCCTAACCATGTATATCGGCTTAAGAAAGCCCTTTACGGCCTTAAACAAGCCCCGAGGGCATGGTACGATAAACTGTCTGCATTTCTTCTTGCTAATCATTTTACCATTGGAACTGTTGACCCGACTTTCTTTATACAAACACACGGGGAAGACATTCTCATTGTACAAATTTATGTGGATGTATTATTTTTGGTTCAACCAATAAAAAATATTCAAACGCTTTTTCTAAACTAATGAAACAAAACTTTGAGATGTCTATGATGGGTGAACTTAATTTCTTTCTAGGATTGCAAGTTCATCAATCACCCCATGGTATATTTCTAAGTCAGTCAAAATATGCTCAGGAAATCCCGAAAAGGCATGGTATGACCAGCTGTGACACCTATAATACCCCAATGTCCTCCTCATCCCCAAAGCTAGATGCTGACATACATGGGACACCCATTGATCCTACGAAGTATCGTAGTATCATTGGCTCGATCATGTATCTCACAGCTAGCAGACCGGATGTTGTATTTGCCACATATCTTTGCTCCCGATATCAGTCTAGACCGACTGAACGGCATTTGTCAGCCGTTAAAAGAATCCTTAGGTACATAAAGGGAACCATTAACTTGGGGATCTGGTATCCAAAGGATTCTGGGTTTGAACTTGTTGCATTTTCAGACGCTGACCATGCAAGATGCTTAGACACACGCAAGAGTACATTAGGGGGAGTTCAATTCTTGGGTGACAAGCTCGTCTCTTGGCAATCAAAGAAATAAGACTGCACCTCACTGTCTTCAACAGAATCTGAGTATGTAGCCATGTCTGCCTGTTGTGCTCAAGTCATCTGGATGAGATCACAACTGATGGACTACGGTTACATATTCAACAAGATTCCGATGTATTGCGACTCCAAGAGTGCCATTGCCATTTCATGCAACACAGTCCAGCATTCGAAGTCCAAGCATATTGATCTCCGGTACCATTTCATCAAGGAACACGTGGAAAAGGGTACTGTTGAATTATACTTTGTGGGAACTGAACACCAATTGGCGGATCTGTTCACAAAAGCCTTGCCTCATGCAAGATTTGTGGATCTGGTTCACCGGATTGGTATGAGATGTTTGACGCCAAATGATTTGGAAAAGTTTCTTAAAAATAATTAACCAAGTCAAACATTTCCAAAACTATCTTTGTAAATATATTAAAAAAAAAAAAAAAAATAAAAAATGCAAGTACAATCCCTCATCCAACACGTTGTTTATTTTTACAATGTCTCTAATTATTCTTGAACACGTGTTGAGGGGGAGATAATTTTTACCAAAATTTTTTAGAATTTTACTTGCATATTTTTTTCAGAAATTGTTGTTTCACAAAATTTGGTGATAAGATGTTAAGATAGAAAAGTTGTATGCCTTAAATGTCAATAATGAGACTTAGTGTTTGCATGATGGTGGTTTAGGACCTAATGTTCAAAGTTATCAAGGTTTGGGGACTATATGTGTAATAAGCGCAAAGTTAATTGGTAGATACTTAAAAGTCAAGAAAATTTAATAACCGCAGTTATTACACTCTGCAAATTTCACCAACCATATTCAATACACCTCACCCACCATCATTGACGGCTAACATTCATTCTGCATATCCGCTCAAGATTTTCGAATTTTGTGAGTGATCTTATGATTAACATGTAATTATTTAAGATGGTTTTGAACAGATTCTTGATCCAACGGCTAGAACAATCAAAATTATAATATTTAGTTCTAGGGTTTGCGTTAAATTGGGGATTTTGAATTAAGAGTGTTTGTATTGAAAACAATTGTATGATAATGTTGATACATTGTTTAGGAACCTTTATTGCATGCTTAATTACTCCCAATCACTATAACTTGTTCTAATTGGATTTTAGGGTTTAAGCGTCAATTTGGGGAAAACCATGTATAAGCGTTATTGTGTAATGTGTTTATTGGAATGTTGTTGTTTGATGTTTAATTGGATGTTGGTATGCTTGATTTGTACCCAGAAACACATTAAGTGAATCGATTGAATTTTAGGGTTTATGAAGAACATGAACACTAGCAGTTTGATCTTTGCGTATTTGTGGTTCGTTTTTGTTATAACTTAGCCAAAATGCTCATAATAGTCATTTAACTTGTTTGTGACAATCTGTGGACACATATCATAAGTTATAATGAATCACGATAAGGATTTAAGTGTATGTTCATCGTCAAATATGTTCGTAAACTCTTGTACAAGAGTTTATCGAAGTTGGCCAAAATTATCGCAGTTGGGATGATTATCGCAGTTGGATAATTATCGCAGTTGGGATAATTATCGCAGTTGAGATTCTTATCTTGATTGGTTTAATTATCTTGATTAACAAAACTATCGCAGTTGGATAATTATCGCAGTTGGGCTAATTATCGCAGTTGGATAATTATCGCAGTTGGGATGATTATCGCAGTTGAGTTGATTATCGCAGTTGGATAAATATTGCAATTAAGATACTTATCTTGATTGAATAATTATCGCAGTTGTCATAATCATCGCAGTTGACATTAATTATCGCATTTGACATAATTATCGCAGTTGTGATCTGATATAAAATTTTGATCAATTTCCTTAGGTATATCCTTTTATACTTATTAAAATTAATCAAATTTTATAGAATTTGGCTAACTCTTGATAAATTCTTTGACCAAGCATGTAACAACCAATCATAAATACAATAGGGTGCTATGTTATGCCTTAAAAGCTAACAATTTTTCTAACAAACATGTATTCTGTATATTCGTATATGATTGTTGATTCAGAAACACATCAATGGCAACTTCACAACAACAACCTCTTCCTGCTCTCACCAAAGATGAAGTCTTTCCTCGCGGGTATACTCTGGAAATTGGGAAGAACAATTCACGAGTAGAACTGGACAAGATCAAGTGCTCTGACTCAAGTTGCCAGATTGCAGTAGAGATTCTCAAAGCTCATAAATGCAGGGATCTTCTTGATAGCTCAGACACAATTCCAGAGCTATACATTCATCAATTCTGGGATACCTTCACTAGAAGCAATGATGACAAGTATTTCACTTGTACCCTGGATCGTAAGAAAATCAGAGTTACACCTGCTACACTCCGCAAAGCCTTAAAACTTCCAAAAGCACCTGAATCTTCTAACCAATACCACCCGACACCTTCAGAGTCTGAGGTCATGCAATTCATGGAAGACATTGGTTATGATGTTCAACCTGATACACCATTAACCACAATCTCCAAAGTCAATGCTAGATACATTCCTCAACCCTGGAGGACTATCTTCTTCATCATAACCCATTCCATAACTGGAAGAGATAGTGGGTTTGAGCATCCAAGACTTTCTCATCTTCAAGTCTTCTGGGGATTTCTAAACCAGGAACCAATTGACTTTGCTGCTCTCATTTGGGAAGACATAATGTACTTAATGCGAAAAACATCCAAGAAAATTCCATTTGTACGATACACCAAAGTTCTTATTAGCTATCTACTTGATCTTCATGAAGACATCGATAAGCGACCTACTGATCAAGAGGTTCATGAGTACAGCATGGATAAAACATTAAGCAAAGTCTACTTCCCAAAAGAAAGCACGCGCAAACAAGGTGCACGGTTGCCAGAATTTTTGATGCCTGATGAGGTCAAAGAAACTAAAGCTTATCATGATTACGACAAGGCATTCCGTGAACGTCGTGTGGGTCTTGCTAAGTTGGTTGAAGAATCAGGATCTTCAAAGACTCGTTCTCGAAGTAAGACTAAGACGGGTAGTGCATCAAGTGTCTCTGAACCTAAGCATCCCAGAACCACTTTCATCAAAAGGAGAGTACCCAGTAAACCCCAGCCAAAACCTGAACCGAATAGAATCATTGATGAAGATACTGAATCTGACTCTGCATCATCTGAATCCGAAGAAGAACATGTCTTTATGACTGTTGAAGAGGCTGAACTTCACAATAAGATCTCTCATGAAAATGCACAAAAGCAGAGTCTCAAATCACTAAAAGAAGATGAAGAACGTAGAGCAAGAAAAGTATTGGAGCAACAGATGGAGTATGAGAGAACACATGGAGTTGGAGGATCCCAAACTGTGCATGAAGCAGCTTTGACCCAAGATGATCCGGTTAATCAACCCGGAGGATCTAGAGCTGCATCAACCAAGGTTCAGCCTGATACGATTAATCAACTCGATAAGGCTGAATCGGTCTCTTCTCAGCAAACAAGTTCGGTTAATCAACCCGACATGGGAGCACAGACTCAGGAGGAGAAGGAAAAGGATCAGGATAGCAATATTGTTTTATCTGACAAGGAAATCTCTGATTCTATGTTTGACAATAATCCCGAGGAACAACCACGTAACGATGATACAGAAGATTGGAACATGGAAGAAGAAAAGGACATTCTGGGAGATAAAGCAATTAAAGCAGCCATGGATCTTGAGGAACAGGCAAGACAAGAGGAAGAAAGGAAACGTAAGGAGGAGGCTCAAGCTAACCTGGAAGCAGATAGCTACATTCGTTCTCACACACCAACACCTCCTCCTTCCCCTCCTAAGGACACAACCAAATCTGAACTAGCTATGGTCATTCATAACCCACAACAGCAGCAAGAACAACCACCAGTTCAGCCCTCGTCTATTTCTTCACCCAAGACACCTCCTGGGTCACCACCTAAGAATCCAACACCTCCACCCTCACCTCAAAAGGAATCAACTACTAAATCTGATGAACCAATCCCTTCACTCACTCCATCATCTTCGAGATCTTCATTACCCAAAATCAAAAGCAACGATTTCTGAGAATATTCATAAGGCCTACAAAGGAAAGAGCAAAAGAAGAATCGTCCATGTTACAAAAGTTGAAGTTGTGTCTCCTGCAGCAAAGAAACTTAAACAGGCAGTAAAGAGAGCACAAGCACAACGAGACAAACAAGCAACAACAAAGTTGGCTGAAATGGAAAGCATAGTCAAGAATTTGTCTCAGCAAATGGAAGAGATGCAGGAAAGTAAGAAGAAGATAGATGAATTCCTTGGTTTTAATATCAAAGATCATATGACACGCAAGACAAGGAAATTTGTTAAGCAATTTCTTCCTGATCTTCAACAAATCATAAATGAGCATATTGATTCACAACTTGAAGAAAAGATCAAAGAAGCCGTCTCTTCTTCTTCCCAAACCAAACCACTTCCATATCTCACCACTGAATATATCGAGCTTGTGCTTCTCGACAGACTCTTTGAAATCACCTCTCCCACTCAAGAAGAAATCAACCTGATCGCGGCTCTTCAAGCACACATTGAGAAGAAATCGTGCAAGGAAGCTGCTGACAAAGGAAAACGTATTCGAGAGGATGATGAGGATGATCAGGACCCTAAACCCGAACATAAGAAACACAAAGGCGGGTCAGGGATTCATATTCAGGAGCCAACTGGACATACAACATCATCTCTACCTCCAAAACATCAATCCTCTGGTCCCACTGAAACCGAACATCACTATGAGCATTTTACGGCAGAAGATGTGGAATTCCAGCCACAAGATGATCAACCTCATTCACCACCATCACCACCAAAACCATAAGGATGAGCTAGGGAATGAATGGTTTGATCATCTAGCAAGTGCTCAAGTTCAGACTGACGAAGCTTCCCGAGTTGAAGACAGCACGTTTGCTGTTACTCAAGAGATTAAAAGAAGTCTTAACATTAAGAAGATGACCAAAAGGGAACTTCGTCGGATCAAGAATGATGCTTTCCTTCTTCTGAAAGATAAATCCAACAGCGCAGCAGAACTTGAATATCACCTTGAAAACATTGCACGCGCAATGTCAAGTGACTTCGACTGGGCTAATCCAGACGTAGTCAGGAGAGTTGGCAAGAATCAACCGTTCATCACTGATTGGACCAAGCCGCTTTCCGTGATACGAAGATTTCATCACTCGGAAATTCCCTTCCAAATGTTCTTCAACAACGATCTGGAACTTCTAAAGAATGGAGCACAAGGGACGACAAAGTATGCTACGTCAATCACTTTCACACCAGCTGCTCATTACACACAGTCAGCTATTGAGGAGGCAGCTATTAACAGACATCTGTTTGTTAAAAAGCTCGTCAAATATGATCGTGATGCAGAGTTGGGGATTCATCACTGGTACTCTAAACGACAAAGCTGGTACAAGTACAAACTTGCTCTCCAGAAATCCCGAGAACCAGTTTACAGTGATCTCAGAATAATGGCCGTCATCAATGTGAGCGGATCCAGAAGATGCGATTATATATTTCTCGAAGAGATCACAGTAAAAAGAATCGACAACAATCTCTACACATTCTCTGAGGCGGATTTTCCTGATTTAAATCTGAATGATATCGAAGACATGTATCTGATGAAGGTCCAAAGCAAACTGCAGCATCTGACCAACGAGCTTCGATATGCACTCAGTACTTCCCTCTGTCATTACATCAGGAGAACCATCATCAAAGAACGTGTAGAAGATCTCCAGCTTGGTGTTGAAAGTTATCAGACTCAGCTTAACCTTGTTGAACCACAATTCCTTCTCAATAGCAAAAAGGACCCTCAGTACACCATGCTACATAGTCCAGTCTTCGGGTTCGTTTACAGAAGCACAACAGATTTTCACCGTTTCATGGCATTCAATGAAATTCATAAGTTCTGTGACGATACCCTAAAGAGTGTACGTGATGGGTTAGCTAATCGGGTTCGAGATTCGGCGTTGGGTAAATCAAGAAGATGGAATTCAAAGGAGCTGCAACAAGTCAAGGAATTTATTCGGAAGATTGAAGAACGGTTATACCATCGGGATCAGATGAGGAGGCTAGAAAGCTATGTTGGGGGTCGTCCACCTTTTGCTATCAGATTATTCCAGAGGACTGACCCAGTGTTCACAACTTTTGGCAAAGGCGGTTGATGTAAGAATTTAGTATCATGATACATTATTCTTTTCTAATTCTTCCTTCACATTGGCCTGTGCATTACGGCTTGTGCACACATAACAATGTACAAACCGGACCTCAAAGAAAGGACCCTGAGGTACGCCTCAGTGCCTCAATCCTGAAAAAGGAGCGAAAGCTTCTTACTTATGAGCAGAATTAAAACCAGAATGTTTTCCAACGTTTTTCAAACATTCTGCTCATAAGGACAAATATTCCCTTATTAAGGGGGAGTATTTGAAAATATAATCTTTGTTCAAAGAATTATAAATGTTCTTGAAATTCTTCCCTAAAACTCAAAAACAGCATATTTTAATCATAAACGTTTTCCAAAAACATCATGAGTATGCTATTTTTGAGGGGGAGAAGTAAAAGATGATTAAAATATGATGTCTCAATTGCTGGAATCTTGTGTGCTCAAACTCAGAATTGACTCTCGAATTGACGAATAGGAAAGTTAGTAGTCGAAAGGACATGTCCCGGACGGGTAATAATTTCAAGCCAGTTTAACTGGTGATGTAAGCGTGTCTCGCAAAGGATGTGTCTGAGTAGAATGTACCGATTTCGAGCGATAATCTTTGAATCTGATCTGGACGGGTAATAATTTCAAGCCAGTTTATCTGGTGATGTAAGCGTGTCTCGCAACGATCAGGTTCATTGAAAGTCAATCAATTCAAAAGTGCCAACTCCTTCCGGCATGTGCAAATTTCAAAATTTAATACTTATGCGCACATGTTAAGGGGGAGTATTTCTGAAAATCATCAAACTCTCAAGGTGTCAACAAAATGTCTTTACAATTATCGACACTTTGAGAGATTTTCAATGGTTTGGTTTATGGCATCATTAGGATAGTCATGGAGTTATAAGGTGACTAAGGTTAGGGAAAACCGTCCTATGATCCGCCAGAGTCGGAGGGATCTACCCAAGGACAATACCAATAGTTTAGAACTAGAAAGTCCTAGGTATGATATAAAAAAGGAGAAAATGAATGAACGGAGAAAGAAGGGGTTGAAGAATTAAAAAGAAAAGTAAAGAAAAGGGTGAAAAGAAATAGCCCTCCATTTGTTCAACCTTAGGGCAGACACCGGGTTCAATTCATAATCTACTTGTTGATGAGCATCACCGGTATTGAAGACTAAAGACGTCATGGACCCAGTGACACACTAATAAACCTTCTAAGCCACTCAAGTGTCTCTCAAAAGACATTTGTTTCATTCACACGGAGAACCCTTCATAATCTATCGACCTCTCATTACGAGAGTGTTGATATTGAAAAGGAGGCAATCTGCTCCACGCCTCCGATGACCAAACAAATGTGCACTAATTGAGTCTAGAGCCATGAGATTCATAAAAGATCTCTTAGGTACACTTAGTATTACTCTGTTGTTCTAATCATGGGCAGCAGATGTAAAATTAAGAAAGTGTCCTTCGCAGATCTCAGCAATCTGCCGAGAACATTCATGAGAAGTCACAATTGTGATTATCAATGATTAAATGGAAATCCTGCCAGAGCAACATCAAACAACTCTGTCAGCAGGTCACTTCGGTAACTTCTTGTGGGTTACGCTTAGTGTTTGCTCCAAACGGTCTACAGTCGTGGGGTGATCTCCAGCGACTCACTGAATCGTGGGTGCACTTCGGTGTGTCCGTGTAATCCCTTTCGGGGGAATCCGGTTCAGAACGGTCTGGGTTAGGATTTGAGAAAGTCTTCACACTATGCTGTTGATGATCTCAAATCTGAGCCTGTAAGTACCAGTTGGTTCGTGCTGTTGCTGCTGTTGCTGCTGCTGCTGCTGAGGAGCTGGAGTTCGACCATCAAGACTCCATCATGTTCATATCTAGAAGAAATGTTCTCTCAAAGACTCAGTAACATCAAAAGTTCAACATATGTCATAGTAAAGTCTAAAGTTTAAGCACTTCAACCTTTCCCATGTTTTAAGATTGAAAAGTGAGAACCAGTTGCAGAAAACAAGTCAAAGACATACGAGCATGATGGAGAAGACGTGAAGACGTTGGAAATTGGCAGATCGAGACAACATCATATCATCATTATACAAGAACAAAGAAACAAAGATTATAAAGACGTCGGAAGCCAAAGAAGCAAAGAAGACGTCGAGCAACATTGATGATCAAGACTTAGGGGGAGATTGTTAGGAACACGTTTTAAATATTTACAAGTCTTGTTCATTTAGATTAAATGTTGCACGTTAAGGACTATATTGTTTGTAATTATGGTCCGGTCCATTAGTAGTCCATGGACTGGCCACATTAGTTAAATTATTCTAGAAACATGTAAGGGAATATTCTTAGCATTATTCCCCTCCCATTGCCTATAAATAGAAGGCATGGGATGCATTATCATTGTTGGTTTTTCATGCATTGTGCGAAAGCTATGCTTGTGTGTAATTCGATCTATTGAAAGCCTTCCATTCTTCTTATTCTCTTCTTATTCTCTCTTCTCTAGTTTGCTTATTAGCTTATGTGTCTTTATACGTAGCTTAATCTAGTGTAGTGGTACGTGTGCTTATTAGTCATATCGAACGTGTGTTTGAGATATCATCGTGACCTACAATAATAGATGATGTATGCTTATAATAGTGTTGTTGTGTATGAGATACAAGTCCATGGGGACTTGAGATGCTTAAATGATTAGTTGGCCATGCACCTCGGTTGGTGCCGGTGTTGGTATTGCGATTATGTGAGGTAAGTCCGTGGGGATTTGAGATGTTTATATGATTAGATAGCCGCGCACCTCGGTTGGTGTCGGTGATTGTTTTGCAATTATGTGATTGTATGATAGAGTTATAGTATGGAATGTGAGTAGCAAGGCTAAGAGGTATTAGAGACGGGATTGGTAAGTGGACTAAGGTTCATGAGGCCTTAGTTATAAGGTAGCCTATTGCTTGCGGCTAGTTAGATGTTGATGCTTAGACAAAGATTAATTATGTGATGCGTTATATGATGCCATGGACTTCATGTTTTGCTTATGTTATGAATGTTTTTAACACTTGTCGGATAAGTGTTAAGTATTATGATATGATTGCTTATGTGATGATTAAGTCTATGCTAGTTTATTGTATGTTAAGTTTTATGTGGTGTGCTTGAGAGCACGATTGTATAGAAGTGTATGAAGTGAGATAGACGCATTGGAATGCGTGTTATGTGTTGACCTAGTTGAGGTCGGTAAAATTAAAAAGAACACATCGACATGTGAAATAAGAAAAGATAAGTATGGTAAGTGTTGGATAAAGCATAAATGCTTTGAAAGCGTCACATAAAGTAAGGTATGAATATTGAAATATGTTTGTAGCTTGATGATAAGAAAGACAAGATTGTTATGATAACGAATAGATGCTTGAAGGCATGAAATCTTTATATGCTAAACTAAAACGAGAAAGTTAAAGTGTATAGTTAAAGCATGATGAAGTCATGTGTATATGATGCGTGTCGTGTGTCATTGCGGTTTAGCAGTTTTAATGCCTACTCAAGTTTTAAATTTATATTTAGCCGACTTATCAATAACACACACACTTAACGAGCAGTGTACCCGGTTAGTATGAATATAATGGTAAGTAGAGTGTCGATCACTAAGAGTGGAACGTATTATCTCGATATTCTAATCAGTATTTTAATATATTAAGTTAGCTATACAACCTATTCTAACGCAAGGGGGTTCAGCCTGAGAGACTGGCACGATTTGGTTGCAATTAAATAATAAACTAAACCAATAGGCACGAATCAGCAAGTAGCACACACGTACACAGATAAATACTCGAGACAATAAGAGGGCTGTCCTTATGATAAGTAGTTTGTCACTTGTTTTATTGCTAATGTTATATGAAGTGTATAGTTCGATGCAACGCACCGAGATTAAGTCCTTTCTCGTTGGTTCTAATCTTATCGGCGAGTAAACCCTTAATGATTACTTATGACTATCCCGTTTATCTTTCTCCTACTTTTCTACAGACCATAGAATACATAGGCGATCTAATAGAAAGGCGAGGGCAGAGGCATGGCGACCCGATCAACGCTCAGCTAGACAGAGAGTTTATCAATGCACTAATAAAAGTCACCAATGACATTAACATATAAACTTTAATTAATGAGAAAGCAGTTTTAAGGGAGTGCAATCTTTCCGTTGTCACATTACACAAGCCACCAATCTTGATGAATTAAAGTTTACTAACACAATAAAACAAAACTACTTAATGAATTAAACACATGCAGCACCTTCTTACAGCTCTTGTATCTTTGATTTGGGTGTGTCTTGTGCTGCTGCCTTGACTGAATTCGTCCTAGGTTTCTGGTCTTCGGTCTTCGTATATAATATGTGTCACCACCAAAGCTATGGAATTCGTCTGGTCTTGGGGTATTTATAGTTTCTGTCTGAGGGTAAGATGCGGCGCATCTAGTAAGTAGATGCGGCGCATGTACTTAACTTCGCGTGGGGTCCAAGATTATAATATTCAGGAATATTCGTACACCGCCAGAAGATGCGGCGTATCTTTATCTTCGGATGCGGCGCATGTCCTCTTGTATCTTGGATCGTATCTGGTGAAATAATGATAGTGATGCGGCGCATGTCATAAGTGAGATGCGGCGCATCTGGAGCAGAATAGTCTTGATCTTGTACATTTCAGTAGACTCTTAACTTCTTGCATGTTTTGCCCCATAATTAGTCCAAAATCGCCAAGTTTCACCAAATGCTTGTTTTCAACTGAGAATTACAAAAGTAAACGATTAAGTATGAATCCTCATACATAATATAGTAAAACAAGTCAAATTATTAGGATAAATGATAGTAATAATATGTACTTATTTGAGTTCATCAAATATCCCCCCATTTGAACTTTACTTGTTCCCAAGTAAACCTTAGAATTAATCTTATGAAAATGTATCCTAAAGGATATTAGGATTTATTTTTATATTTAAGCATGTATTCGTTTTTGTCATAATCACACAACTAAACACTTAACGAATTAGAAGTAGAATAAAAATATTTCGATAAAAGCAAATCTAATCGTTTAACTGTCCAGTCGCGACGAATATTCTATCATAAGCTTGGCAAGTATACACATCTCCTCCACTAAAGCCAAGGAATAACAAGTCTAAAGCGGTAAAAAGGGTTTTTAGGCTTAAGGGTTAATTATTCTTAATCACTATCGATCTCAAATTCCAGAAAAGGCGACAAAATTACAAATACATGATCGAATCCACGAACACGATACTTGCAATTGCTCAAATCCTTAACTCGAATAGGCTAAAGATAGGTCCAAACTTCACCAATAATAATATATCAAAAAGGGCGACAAAATCATAAATACATAGCCGAATCCACGACTGCGATACTTAAGATTGCTCAAATCCCTAATCTCAATAAATCAAAGGTTTGGTTGGATAAAGAATAATAAAGGGTATGGATAATTTTTGGGATATAAATTGGTGTAAAATAAAAAATAAACAAAACAAATAAATTAAAATCCTAAGTGTGGTTAATCACTATCCCAACCATCCCATGAATAAGACTCATATCATTGAATAACTCACGCTTTAACACTTGAAACACACGCTTTAGGTAGACACGAATTATACTCAACAAGATCTTAATCAAAGAATAAACCTTAGTTGACGTTCCCATAACTGCCAACTCCCATTCAATCCATAGATATAATATACAACAACTAGTGGTGATATCGACCACTTACATAAATCTACATCGTTGGTTTATCAATCTTCCAACTTTCTTCTTTTTCTTTTTCTTTTCTCATTTTTTCGATTTTTTTTTTTTTTTTTTTTTTTTTTTTTTTCCTTTTTTTTTTTTTTTTTTTTTTTGAAGCATAAACATAGATGTGTAAAATTTCACCACATCACTATAACAATAAATCTGGATAATTTTTCCATACTTTTTATGACTTCAGAAATAACGGTAATAGTGAAAGTAGTAAACACACGAAAAATAAACTCAAAGATATACAATATTTACTTTCACTCCAATTGCATTGTGCAATTTCCCGACCTAACCATAGATAATGAATTACGCACGCGAACACAGGTAATGTAAGGAAACACACTTTGCCTATAGCAATTAACCAACCACGGATTTTAATCTATAGGGTAGGCTAAGGTTTAAGGTGTAACGAAACATTTTAACAAAGGTGTAAGAAACGAAAGGAATGGCTCTGAGTGTTTTTCTAGGGGTATCTTACTCTAAAAGTGAGAGTAACAAAAGGGTTTATACGGGGGTTAACTAACCAGTGTAGTTAGCTAATATCACATAACATATAAGGCTATTTGGGTGTAATCCTAGAATTTACCAATTTAGACAAGTCATTCCAATTATATAAATAATACTTATTATGGTGGTCCCGAATAGTATACAAGCCAAGTTCTAAAGTTTACAAGTCACCGGCACACTCATAGATTTGTGAGTTTTGAAAAATCACAATTTTTAAAAATAACGTCATGTGTGCAGCTATGCAACTTAGACTTTAAACAAAAACATGCTAAAAATTTTAAATTTTGATATATTAAGCACATTTTAAGCATATTTTGAAAAGTTTAGGACAAGTAAGTGTTAAGTGTTCTAATTCTCCAATCCCCCCACTTAAGTTAAACAACGTCCTCGTTGTTTGTATAAAAGGTTAAAAACTGGAAAATAAAAGAATTAGAACAGAAAAACTCCCCTGAGATTTGCTCGGTATGATCCTCCATTAGTATAAGAGCAAAAATCATCTTTCTTGTGGATTAGAACGTTTAAGCTTCATAATCATGTATCCACAGGAAATGCAGGAATCTATAATACCACCAAGGCTTCAAAACACACCTAAGATAAGAAAGGTTCAACTTGCATAATACATTAGTAGTTAGGAAAAAAAATAAAACATAAAAATTAAAATTGAAAATCATCAGGTCAGTCGATGCGCCGTATCTTATGGAAGAAGATACGCCGTATCGAGCCTGGAATAAATACGGATCAGAATAGAAGATGCGCCGCATCCTTAACCAGGGATGCGCCGCATTAAAATAAACTGATAAAAAGTTTTAAATTCGAAAAGTAAAAATGCAGAAAAGTTAAGATATGACCATTGCAGGAGATGCGTCGCATCTCAGGATTGAGATGCGCCGTATCCTCTGCGGCCTGACTGACTCGATACAAAATCAGAAAATAAAATAAAAGATAAGCATGGGTTGCCTCCCACGAAGCGCTTGTTTTTGTTCGAGTCACGAGCCTGACTCCACCCTTATTTACCGTGTAATAGGGTGTTGTTCCCCCCACTTGGGATCAAGTGCGGGTGATAATAGCAATAAACACGAAAAGAGTGTAAATTTGCTAGTAAAGATGGAAGAAATACATAAAGATCATACCTTGGCAATATATGCACATCTTCCCTATTCTTACCCGGTTTGGTTGATAAATTGGATGACTTGACCACTTCATCAGAAAGAGTAGTATGTTGAGGAAAAATGAGTCTCCTTTCTTCTTGGTTAGTCTCTTTGGTAGTAAGGCGTCCCTTGACTTCCGCAGAAGATGAGAAAGGGTCTTTAGCAAGTAAAAGTTCGAGTTCCTCTATAACCTTCATAGGGTCAAAATCATCATCTTCATCAATCATAGCAATGTTCAAGAGCTCATCACCAAATTCTTCCTCGAGCTCCACCAAATACGGGTTGATCACAGGTGCTTCAATAGGTAGTGTAATAAATTTCACCTCATCATCTTTATGTTTTGCAACCTGTTTAGGAAAACTAGCAAGATTATTAGTAACGGGATTAATAATATTAAATAAATTTGTACCACTTTGTGTTGTAAGTGACTCCAATTCATCATTTGAATCTCCATCTTCAACAAGTGGTCTTGCAATTTCAGCATCGTCCCGAATTTCATTCTTAAATAAGTAATCCCAGATTTCTTCAAAATCCCTCGTTGGGTCAAAATCTGGCTTATCCGTTCCGCACCTAAATACTTCCGTTTGTTGTGGTAACTGCGGTATGCTATCGTACGCAATGGCATCAAACTTTTCAATATTAGAATACTCATTATCTTCATCCGAAGGAATATTATCATGGTGTTTCTGATATGATGGGAATATATCTTCCACCTCGGGTGGAAAATCACAAGTAATAGCACTATACACCATTGTCCCACATTCATCTTCATTTTCATTATAAGCACTTTCGGATGAATAAGCTTCTTTGTAAACAATTGCCGGATTTTCATTCAAATCAAACACTTGTGACTCTTCATCTTGGGCAACTTCCGGAGAAATAACATTATCAATAACTATTGCCGGAAACCTAATTGCACCAAAATCGTATGATTCTTCTTCATCTTCATCAATTGATAAAGTCCAAGTGTGTCGAAATGGCAATTTGTTTCTCTCTCTCCCTGACTTTTTCTGCTTCAATAACAAGTATTCTTCCATCGTGAGTTCTTTATCCATGATGACTTGTGCACCATATCTTGCTCTTTCCCAATCGTATATCCCATTATTGCTCAAGGCTCTTTCCTCTTCAAATCTGATATATTCTTCCATTGTAATATCCGGATCGTCCATCTTCCTGAAATAAAACTTACTCGTGCAAAAGAAGGGTGAAACGATCAAAGTAAAATAAAAGCTTCTGATATCTGCTGTTGATGCGCCGTATCCTATAAATGGGATACGCCGTATCTTAATACGTTAAAAATAAGTCAAACTTTTATTCAGAAAAGCAATACGCCGCGCTCGATAAATCAAATGCGCCGTATGTTTAAATAATCAAAAATTAGTTATACTTATAAAAAATTTAATGCGCCGTATCAGCAAAAACCAATACGCCGTTACTTCGTTACGTTTCAAAATATAAGATTTTTGATTATGAAGATACGCCGTATCGATAGAGATCGATGCGCCGTATCTGTTTAATTAATAGAAAACTGTTTTTAATTAAAATAATAGATAGATACGCCGTATCTGCTGAAGCAGATGCGTCGTATGGCGTTATCGTTTAGAAAATTTTTTTTTTATCAAAAACAGATACGCCGTATCTTGGGGAAAAGATGCGTCGTATCGAATTAATTAAACGCGTTGTATTTTATAAAAATTGAACGCAATACGCCGTATCTGAGAAATCAGATGCGCCGTATCGTTCGATTTAGCTCAGTACAACGATAGCAGAAAACAAAAAATACGAAAAATTAAAACAAATAAAAACACACGAAAATAAACACAAACAAAAGCAAACAAATAACACACAAAAACAGAAAATATGCAAAATAGTACAATGAATGCAAATTAAACTAATACACAACAAAGTTAGCGGTTAGAAAAAAAAATTAAAAACCTAATTAAAATACTAATCAAATTAACAGATAATAACAATTCACTCCCCGGCAGCGGCGCCAAAAACTTGATGCGTGTCGTGTGTCGTTGCGGTTTAGCAGTTTTAATGCCTACTCAAGTTTTAAATTTATATTTAGCCGACTTATCAATAACACACACACTTAACGAGCAGTGTACCCGGTCAGTATGAATATAATGGTAAGTAGAGTGTCGATCACTAAGAGTGGAACGTATTATCTCGTTATTCTAATCAGTATTTTAATATATTAAGTTAGCTATACAACCTATTCTAACGCAAGGGGGTTCAGCCAGAGAGACTGGCACGATTTGGTTGCAATTAAATAATAAACTAAACCAATAGGCACGAATCAGCAAGTAGCACACACGTACACAGATAAATACTCGAGACAATAAGAGGGCTGTCCTTATGATAAGTAGTTTGTCACTTGTTTTATTGCTAGTGTTATATGAAGTGTATAGTTCGATGCAACGCACCGAGATTAAGTCCTTTCTCGTTGGTTCTAATCTTATCGGCGAGTAAACCCTTAATGATTACTTATGACTATCCCGTTTATCTTTCTCCTACTTTTCTACAGACCATAGAATACATAGGCGATCTAATAGACAGGCGAGGGCAGAGGCATGGCGACCCGATCAACGCTCAGCTAGACACAGAGGTTATCAATGCACTAATAAAAGTCACCAATGACATCAACATATAAACTTTAATTAATGAGAAAGCAGTTTTAAGGGAGTGCAATCTTTCCGTTGTCACATTACACAAGCCACCAATCTTGATGAATTAAAGTTTACTAACACAATAAAACAAAACTAAACCACTGGCCCTTCCCCTTTCCGGGTCTGGATTTTTCGCGTCGTTTCTGTCATCGTGGTCGACGGGGAAGAAAGAAATGAATGAATGTTCTTTTGGGAATTAAACACATGCAGCACCTTCTTACAGCTCTTGTATCTTTGATTTGGGTGTGTCTTGTGCTGCTGCCTTGACTGAATTCGTCCTAGGTTTCTGGTCTTCGGTCTTCGTATATAATATGTGTCACCACAAAAGCTATGGAATTCGTCTGGTCTTGGGGTATTTATAGTTTCTGTCTGAGGGTAAGATGCGGCGCATCTAGTAAGTAGATGCGGCGCATGTACTTAACTTCGCGTGGGGTCCAAGATTATAATATTCAGGAATATTCATACACCGCCAGAAGATGCGGCGTATCTTTATCTTCGGATGCGGCGCATGTCCTCTTGTATCTTGGATCGTATCTGGTGAAATAATGATAGTGATGCGGCGCATGTCATAAGTGAGATGCGGCGCATCTGGAGCAGAATAGTCTTGATCTTGTACATTTCAGTAGACTCTTAACTTCTTGCATGTTTTGCCCCATAATTAGTCCAAAATCGCCAAGTTTCACCAAATGCTTGTTTTCAACTGAGAATTACAAAAGTAAACGATTAAGTATCAATCCTCATACATAATATAGTAAAACAAGTCAAATTATTAGGATAAATGATAGTAATAATATGTACTTATTTGAGTTCATCAGTATATAAAACATGATAATTAGAAAGTGCTAGTGATATATGGTTAAGCGTGATGAGTAGAAGCGATGAATGAGATATAGATCGCGCTAAAAGTCATAAGTGACTTGAAGTATACTAGAAATAAATGTAAAACATGAATATAACCATGTTAGTATATATTTGGAATGTGTATGATGAGATTGCGAAAGTGTTATAGAATAAACCTATGTAAGGTTTATATGCGTGAAAGTTGAATAGACTAAATGAAGTGACAGTATGAGTTGAAAATATGGTCAACAAGGGTTGACAGGTATAGTAAAAGTGTGTTGTAAGAACACGTAGAAATGGTTAAGTTGTAATGGATAAGCAGTACATATAAATTTTCTAAAATAAAGATGGCACATAGCGAGTGTGTGAGTCAACTTGGGGTTGACGAATGAAAGATAAGTTGCATTGTGAGAATGCAAATATGATATATGGACAAGTGTTATATAGAAACTTGTCGAGATGATAGTAAATGTGATAGTGAATATTGAAATTGCTTAAGGCAATGAAAACTGAATAAATGATAGTGTGTGCCTAATTATAAAAGTGCATGAAAGATAAAGCGAGTAAAGATGATAAGACAGATATAGCTTGGATCCAATGCTCTAGTTTTGGCATCCTTTGGGATGGCCTAGCTTGCCTTTTTGGCATGATTGTTAGCTTGCCTTCATTGGCATGGATGTTAGCTTGCCTTCATTGGCATGGTTGTTAGCTTGCCTTCGCGGCATGGTTGTTAGCTTGCCTTTCATGGCATGTTGTTTAGCTTGCCTTTACGGCATGGATGTTAGCTTGCCTTATGGCATGGATGTTAGCTTGCCTTACGGCCTGGATGTTTAGCTTGCCTTTACGGCATGGTTGTCAGCTTGCCTTACGGCATGGATGTTTAGCTTGCCTTTATGGCATGGTGATTAGCTTGCCTTTATGGCATGGATGAAAGTTAATGAGATTGGATCCAAGGCTAGAAAAGATGGAAAGTAAAGTAAGTACGAATGTTATGTTGGAAGCATATGAGTAGGACGGTTTATGGTTTCTTGATTTAAATGGATTGGGACGCCTTTTCATTTAAATGAAGAATTATAAATCGCCGAACCATAAGTTTATAATTCCTTGTTTACATAGATTGGGACGCCTTTTTATGTAAATAAAGAGTTATAAATGAGTGGACTTATGTGTAGCCGATATGACATAAGTACGGATAGTGATATGAGAAGGTGAAAACTAAAACATGTTAAACGTCATAAGAAAAGATAAATATGAATTAAACTGGTAGCAGTGTTAAGGTCATGTGTGAAACCTTAAGAAAGACGTCTAAAATGAATTGTGCATTAAATTGATAAGTTAATTGGTGAGTATTTTCAAGATGTGATAAGAAAGTTTGCGTAAGTGATGCATGATTAAGAATTTTGAAAGGTGCCGTTTGTATGGTACTTTGTATATTTTGAATTAAGTTGCCGGTTTTTTGATATTGATATGTGTTAGTACTATGTGAAATGCGAAATTGGCCGGTAAATGATGTTATGTCATGCTATTGCAGGGGTGTATAATGTGAAATAGTGATGAAGTTTGACTTATATAAAGTCAAAATAGTAGAATTTTCCATATGACTAGTCGTCAATCGTGAGAAATTTTAGAAAAGCTTGTGACGAGAAGCGTGTTTTTAGTAGATTATGAGTTATGTTTATGTATAGTGAGTGTAGAAATTGCAAGATTACTTAGATCGTCGCAAAGTAATGGCTTAGAAAGCATGAGAATAAGGACATGTATGTGTTGTGAATTTAGTTTTGGATAGTTTTAGACGAGAGATTTCGGGGACGAAATCTAAATAAGGGGGGTAGAATTGTTAGACCCGTTTCCCGGGTGTTGGGACCCCACCTAGATGAAAGTGGATAAAGACCTTACGTGATTGGCCAGTCAACAAATGTTGCGTTGTGGTCAAACCCGATAGTCAAAACATGTGTTATAAAGTTAATGTGGCTAATATAGAAAGAATGAAACTTAAGGGGCTATTATTGCCAAAGGACCAAAGTGCTTTCCTACATATGAAGTAATCTCTAGAAAAGCTTGGAATTAGTTAGAAGACTCTCCTGGAGTCGGTTTGTATAGAAAAAAGAGAGGGAAAGATCTACTGCTCCATCAATCGAGCCTATTCTAGCAATCTTCAAGTGTTCCAATCATTAAGAACCATTAATTTGGTTAATCCCATCATAAGTAAGTGTGTTTCCCTTAATTTTGAATTAGGGTTTATGTACCCAATTTGGGAAAATTGGGTAAATGGTGTTTTGAAGCTAAATGAAGAAGAGTATGATGAATATGGATTAAGTATTATGATGGGTTAAGTTAATAAGTTTATGAGCTTGATTATCATATAATCAATGTATGATTATGTGATGATTAGAAGAGTTTAGAGATGAAATATGGTTAGATTAACTATTGTATTAGTTATTGATTATGTGTTAATAAGTGTTTATGATGATGATTGATTCAAGGTGATTATTATGATGTTGATGATGATGATAAGGTTGAGGATGAGGCTTGATATGCTTAGCTTGGAGCTAAGGTAAGTAAAATGACGATGACATGTATTATATGGATTTCTAACATATATGTGTTATGTATGTTGTATGTCAAGTGATATGGACTTGAGTTATGCTTATGTGATGTGATGAATATGGGTTATGTGATGAGATAATGTTATGTGATAGATGAGATGTGGAATAGTAAGCCGTAAAGTAAGTGTTTGATGTGTATGATGCTTATATGTTTGATTGAAGTATAATTGTATGTCATAGTCGTTTTACTTACTAAGCCGTTGTGCTTACGGTTTAGTTGTCTAACCATTTTGTAGGTTGGTGTGTGTATATGGATAAGTTGGATATATGGGTTAAGGTTTGGTTATGCGGAAGGATAGAATATTGGTAAGAATGTAGAGCTTAGGTAGATACTGGGCTCATGTAAAGTTTGTACCCCCGTGAGTCAAGTAATGCTTTGAAATGAGTAGTCAAGTGTTAAATTGTATGTCAAAAGTTGTGTAGCGAGTTGGAAGTCTTTTGGTAAGTCAAAGCATGTTTTAAGTGTTTGTAATGAAAGTTAAAAGGGGCGTTTGGTTTAAGAGTAAACGTACCCATTTTGGATAGTAAACGGGTCAAGTGTTATTGGAACACGTTTGATATGTTAAATTATTGATGTTGGTCAAGTTTGGTGCAAATCGGAAGTCGTCTATGTTGTTTGTAGTGAAAATGGGTCAAAACGGGTTATTTGCATAACCCATCTCATTTGTAAAAGTACCCCTTCGGGGTGTCGTTCGGTAAATATTTTTGTATGAAAATGAGCCCATTGATACACCAAATGAATCTGGAAAGTTTGGTTAAGTTTCGATTTCGGGAAGTCGGGTTTCCGGCCGGGGATTTTGGAAAAAAGGCCTTCTGATGAACAGTAACCGCGGCTGGCAGATTTTCCAGATTTTGGTAAACTTTGAAAAATCATATCTTTTAATCCGTAAGTCGTCACGGGTCGCGCCACCTATCGTTTCGAAGGTAATTGAATGTAATTTCATCTAAAAATAGTCTCAAGTCCTGAATGTGTATGCATTTCTGTCAGATTGTAAAAGAGTACAGCGGGTCAGTTTTGGTTCAAGTATTCCCGCGCAAAAAGTTTTTAAATTTTGGTCTAAGCGGGCACGGGGCGTAACATTGAGTTAGATACGTGTTTTTCATATAGCTTCAAGGTCGTAAACCCTAATACTAGGTGAGTATTCGTATTATTCATTAATAATATTGAAGCTGTTTTGTTTGTTAATCTTGTGTTATAAATTGTTTTACTGTTACATTACAAGTTCTTCTTAAAGTTAAAGTCTAGATTCCGCATAGACTTTAATATACTCAAAGACATTTTCTACATAGTTGTTTTAGATTTATCTAGGATAACTTAACCTTTACAAGATAAGGGATTCGATCAAGTACATAACAGGGGTCAACAAACATATACATGCCAAATGCATTTCAGTCTCAAACAACCATGATTCCGCAAGCGTTTCAGACTATGACATTGCAAGATCCTTAGGTAAACATACCAAGCTTCCTTTTTATAGTTTTGAGCCGAATGTTGCATCTATGTTTGAGATTATTCACTCGGATTTGTGGACATCCCCGATTCCGAGTGAGAGTGGAGTTAAATATTATGCGATGTTTTTGGATCATTTCTCTTATTATGTTTGGGTATATCCTTTGCTTAGGAAGTCTGATTTATTTGATACTTTTGTTACTTTTCGTGCTTTTGTGAACCAACAATTTAATGTAGATATTAAGGCTTTGCAATGTGACCATGGGGGTGAGTATGATAACACCCGCTTTCACACCCTTTTTGGCCAACATGGCATACAGTTTCAGTTATCATGCCCACGGACCTCCCAAAAAAATGGGAAATCCGAATGTATGCTACGTACCCTTAATAACATTACCCGTTCATTGCTTTTTAAAGCACACATACCTCCCTCATATTTGGTTGAAGCTCTTAACATGTCCGCTCATCTTGTGAATATTCTTCCCTCCACCGCCATTAACAATGAGATGCCCTTTACTAAACTTTATAACAAACAACCAACCTATGATCACTTACGTTTCTTTGGGTGCCTTTGCTACCCTCATGTATACTTTGATCATAAACTTCAACCTCGATCAACCGCCTGTGTATTTCTTGGATATCCTGCCATGCACCGTGGCTACCGATGCCTTGACTTGTCCACTAATAAAATAATTATTTCTCGACATGTTATTTTTGATGAGGAACAATTTCCTTTCGGCTCCATGACACCCGATAAACCACCCAACTATGATTTTTTGCTAACCCACCATATAAGCACACCACCTGCTATAAACCGTGAGCCTACATCATATACCCCAATACCCGATTCACTAAGGGTACCCGTTGTATCCCCTATACCAATTCCCCAAACCATTTCGCCAACCCAACAGACGACACCTTTGCATCACCCCACATCACAAGCCCAACAGCCCCCTTTAAATACACCGCATTCGCCCGCCCAACAGTCCACTCCTCCACCAAATGTATCCCATTCGCATGAAACCAATACGTATCCTATGGTCACACGTGCCAAAGCTGGAATTTCTAAGCCACTTGAACGCATGAATTGCAACGTCACTACCTATTCCCCGCTTCCCAGGTCTCACATACATGCACTTAATGATCCACATTGGAAAAAGGCTATGTTAGATGAAGATAATGCTTTGATTTCTAACAGAACGTGAGCACTTGCGCCACGTCCAGCTAACGTTAATATTGTTCGTTCTATGTGGCTTTTCAGGCATAAGTTTAATGCAGATGGTTCATTAAGCTGGTATAAAGCTCGCTTGGTTGCGAATGGTCGCAGTCAGCAACCGGGTATTGATTGTGATGAGACTTTTAGTCCGGTGGTTAAACCGGCTTCCATTCGTTCTGTCTTAAGTCTTGAAGTATCGCGTGATTGGCCTATTCATCAGCTTGATTTGAAGAATTCTTTTCTTCATGGTCACTTATCGGAGACAGTGTATATGCATCAGCCACCAGGGTTTGTAGATTCTGATCACCCTGATTATGTTGTCACTTGCGGAAGTCATTATTTGGGCTTAAACAAGCCCCTCGTGCTTGGTTTCAGCGTTTTGCCAGCTATGTTACACGGATCGGTTTTCAGCACAGCAAAACCGATAACCCCTTGTTTGTTTTTGCTCGTGGATCTGATGTTGCTTATCTATTATTATATATGGATGACATTATTCTCACTGCTTCTTCTACAGCTCTTTTACAGCGTATTATTGCATCACTTCACAGTGAATTTGCTATGACAGATCTTGGCTCTCTCAATTATTTCCTTGGTGTTTCGGCTCAGCGATCGGCTTCTGGATTGTTTATGTCTCAATCGAAATTTGCAAAGGAAATTCTTGAGCGAGCACATATGCAGCATTGTAACTCGTGCAAGACCCCTGTTGATATTGAATCAAAGCTTGTTTCTGATGGTGACCCTGTAAGTGATCCTACATTATATCGCAGCCTTTGCTGGTGCCCTTCAGTGTCTCACTTTCACCCGACCTGATTTATCTTACACTGTGCAACAGGTTTGTCTTTACATGCATGACCCACGTGATCCACATTTTACTGCATTGAAGCGTATTTTGCGCTATGTTCGTGGTACACTTGACTATGGTCTCCAACTTCATGTTTCGTCTACTGCTCAGCTTATTGCCTATACGGATGCAGATTGGGTTGGTTGCCTTGTTACCCGTAGGTCCACATCCGGGTATTGTGTGTTTCTTGGTGATAATCTATTGTCTTGGTCTGCCAAGCGACATGTTACTTTGTCTCGCTCTAGTGCCAAGGCAGAATATCGTAGTGTTGCGAATGTTGTTGCTGAGACTGCGTGGCTTCGGAATTTGTTACTTGAGTTGCAGGCTCTTTTATCTACTGCTACTTTAGTTTATTGTGAAAATGTGAGTGTTGTCTATATGTCTGCAAATCCGGTTCAACATCAACATACGAAGCACATTGAGATTGATATACACTTTGTACGCGACTTTGTTGCTAAGGGACAAGTTCGTGTTCTTCATGTCCCTTCTTGATTTCAGTATGCTGATATTTTTACTAAGGGTCTCCCAACTGCACTATTTCTTGAGTTTCGCGCCAGTCTGAACGTTCGAAGACCTTCCGCTCAAACAGCGGGGGAGTATTAGCTATTTACTTATATTGTTGGGCTGTGCCCATTCGTTATTCTAGTTTAATGGGTTCTAACCCATTTGTTTAGCAACTTTGCATTGGCTTTGTATATATACATTACATATGGTTTAATAAACGATTCATGGGGATTAACCTAAATTAATATCAAATACAAATTTTATTAGGTGCAAACAATTATGAAACGTTCACGTTAACCTTCCTAAAAAATAGGATGTTTTACCCGATTTGAGTCTTCTCTGATGACAAGCTAAAGCCTCGTACATTAGTCTGCTAAAAGGCGAAATACAAAAGTCTAAAACCCCGTTGAATTGAAATACGTATCTTGTTGTCTAGCGACTAGCATCAAACGTTGCCACCTTGCTTTATGTTTTGAATTGAAATATATAATTTGTTACATAAAAGATTTATTTTTATGTGGGAATGTCTTAGAAGTATAGAATATAGAATGTGCTTTAAAAGAGAGCGTGATAAACGCGGTATGGTCTTTGAAAGTGGCTATGTATAGCATAGTTATAGTTGTCGGAGGTTGTTTGTTGGCTTTTCCTTTTATCTTTTTGGTAATGCCAATTTCAATTCATATATTTGTTAGAAAAAAACTGGTTTCTAGTCACTAGATTTGGTTAACTCAATTAAATACAGTGTTTAGGGTTTACATTCAGAAACCTAATTATCTTGGACGACTTATTTTTTTCTATGAACCATAGTACATTTTAGTACTTCGTAAATGTTTTAGTAGGTTGGTGTTAAAGAAATTTTCTTTTAATTTAGGTTGGATTGCGTGTTATCAATAGTCTTTGTACGTTGTCAAGAAATTAAGGTTTTAATATTCTCTTACGAAAACTCTAATTGGCATTTGAGAATCCAACATAGTTAAAGATTTTATGGGTAAACCGAGAGACATCCATGTTTATGTTACTGAGAAGGAGTCTTTTTAGTTAGAGTGTATGCCGCCTAACTAGCATTTTCCGTGGCCGTTTTCATATTTGTCTTGGCCATTTATAGGTGTTCACCAAACGAGTTTGTTTCGTAATCCGTTTTCATATTCTTTTCCTTTGTAATTCATTTTTAGATAAAGAGAGTAATTGTTTCTATCATGTTTTTGAACAAACCGCATCTCCTAACTTTATAATACAATCAATGAAAATTTGGTATAAGATGTGTGCATAAGTCCATCAATAAAGGTTAAATATTTGTGTCTGATTTTGCACAAGAATTTCATCTTTTTCTACCTTGTTCGTATGTATGGAATAAAAGGAAAAAGGACCAATTACTGTGTTCTTTCAAGGAAAAGTGGTGTGTGTTACCGTATGTCAAAGAAAGTATGTTCGATAATTGCTAGTTTTATCGGTTTTTTCCTTTAACATGTTGAGATATCTCAACTGTTTTCGAACCCTAATGAATTAATGCCTACTTGAAAGTCGAAATGAGATTGAAATTGAAAGAGAGATGATTGTGTGCGTTCCTTTTAACTCAATATCCGAAATGGTCGTGACCAAAAAAAAGGTAAATGAAACAAGAATACTAATAATGGCCTTCTTATGTGAGTTGGCCATCAACCTAGAGGTTGTGGGCTCAAGTCTTGTTGGAGACATGCATGTGAGATAGAATTTGTGAGATAGCTGGTGTAGGTTGTAAATTTGCATTCTAAAAAAGAAAAAAAATGGCCTTCTTATAACTCAAGAATTAATTAAGCTCTAGTTTTTGAATTTAATTACGGCCTTCTATGGTTCTACACTTCTACCTATAGATTTATAGAAGTTAGACATAAAAGTCGACTAGTTTTTACACAGAAGATTGAAAGATGATATAGCAAGTAGTGAGCACGGTGAGGGTTGGTGCGGGTTTTGACTAAAACCAAATTGCAACCGCACTTCCGGTTTCTATAAAAATAGAAACCGAACCGCACTACATTTTGCGGTTTCAGTTTTTGCGGGTTTTGCAGGTTCTAACCGCACCGCACCATCACTTATGACTTATATAATTAATGTGAGTTTTTGCGGTTTTTGGTTTACAATGTTGGTTTTTCGGTTATAACAATGCATATATTTAATGTAAACACACACATCACTTATGACTTATAAGAATGCACTAGAAGCCTTATAACACGACATTAAATAATCAATGTGCCGTTTTCGGTGTTAAATATCAATGCGGTGCGGTGCAGGTTGTTGTTCGGTTAAAAGGTAAAACCGCAATCGCACCGCATCTGCAGTTTTTCTTTTTTTCTTAAAACGGATCCACGATTTTGGTCGTGGTGGGGTTATTGTGGTTTGATTTTTTGTTGTTTGCGATGCAGTTTCTGCTCACCCCTAATAGCAGTTATCAATTTTTGTGGCCATCTTTTGCATACCTATATTTGCAACACAACATTTAGAAAAAGAATTAACTTTTGCGAGATAAGTTATTGGTTTTCATATAACGGGAGTTGTGTGTTCACACACCATCAAAATCAAAATAGGATTCACACACCTCGATTTTTTTTTTTTTTTTTTTTTTTATTTATAATTGTTTATTATAAAATTGCAAAAAAAAAAAAAATACGGAACAAAAATTATAAAGTTTAATAAGTAAAAAATATTAAAATACGAAAAATACGGAGTAGAATACCATAAAAATTGTTTTGTTCCGTTAATTAAATGAGTAAAACTGTTAAAAAATGCAAAACAAAAACCATAAAGTCAAAATAATAGAAGACAAAATTTACAGAAGAAAAAATATTAAAAATTGTATTGTTCTATCAATAAAGGGATAATAAAGAGGTGGGAGGGATAGGTGGTGTACAAATCTTATGACCCTTTATAACTCACAAGCATATAAATGTTGAATTTCAATGGGATATAACCAAACGCCTTAAACATTAACGTCTTTACAAGGACTAGGGCTGGAAACGAGCCGAGCTGAGGCGGAACCTGTTAGAGCTCGAGCTTGGCTCGTTTAAGTTTTATAAAGCTCAAGTTCGAGATCAGCTCGGTTCGAGCTTATCTTTTAAGCTCGAGCTCGTGGTATGTAACATCCAGTAATTTTCCCAAACTTATTTTACTAGCTAAAATATCTATTTTTGAATTCCCTTTGGTTTTAAATTTCTTTGAACTTGTCTGGGCTTTAAAAATAGTGGATATACTGTTAAACGTGAGCTTATTTGTGTTTTAGCTGGCACAACCTAAATGCACTAAACAATTTGATTTGTTAATTAAATTAAACGAGAAAATTATAGTGTGAATACTCAAATTTATCAGAAAAATTATTTCGGACGCGCAAGTCCCGTAAATTAAAACGGAAGTTTGATACACTAAATGGGGCCCACAACAGTTTTTAATAAAACAATAGCAAAATTACAATTCCTACCCCTACTAATATTTACACCGCCGCCCCCTTCTTTCCTTTTGACCGAGTCACCCCTCCCCTTGAGTATAAAAACCCCATTTAGGGTTTCCTTCACCTATTGATAGCCTCTCGCGGAAAACATTATTCGGCGCCACACCCACCTCGGCGAAAATTTCGAACACCACGAAATCACCGAGCACGTTGGTCTTTGTTTGAGCCACACCCGCCGGACATCACCTTCACCACCACACGCCGCCGTCACTTTCTTCCTTCTCTCTCTCATAGGTAAACCACGTGCACCCTTTTTATTATTTCTTCGTTTTTCTCGAAACCCTAATCTGTAAAAACTTATATAAACGTTTTTATAACCAAAACCAATTAAAACTAATGTTTTATAAACCTACTCGTGTGGATCTACGTTTTTGACTCTTAACTCGCCGTGACTCGTTCCGAGTCGCTGACTCGTTCCGAGTCGCGTGACTCGTCTCGAGTCGTGTGACTCGTCTGAGTCAACTCACTAGTTGAGTTGACTCGGACCCGATTCGTGTTTATTTGTTGTTATTATTATTATTTCGAGTATTATTTATTGTTGTGATGATTTATTTGCGAGTTTGATATGTTTTGGTTGAGTTTGTTTGTTGGCCGAATAGTATATAGGTCGAGTAGGGTAAGCCGTGACTCGAGGTGAGTCACGAACTCGAGTAGTGTTGGTTAGCCGAGTCTAGGAGAGTATTTGTGGACAAGTTGGGTTGAGCCGTGGCTTGTGGTGATTAGTTGTGATCGAATATGTTGAGCCGTGGTTTGTTTGGATTATTGTTGAGTAGAAGTAATTATTTGGTGTCGAACTAATGAGTTGTGGTGATTTATGTTTAGCCGTGGTATGTTATTAGCTCATTGGTGTGAGCCCGTGACTCACGGGGAGTCGTGGCCACAAGTTTGGTAACCGAGGCTTATAGCCGAGGTCGAGAAGTTAGTCGTTAACGAGGTTTTGGTAACCTTGACTTGGTCGTATATGTTCGTGTCGAAAAGTATTGTTTTTAAAACTAAAAACTAAGTGTTTGGTTATTTTGGTTTGGTTAATGGGCTAAGGAGCCCGTTAACATAAATTGAGTCTCATAGTGACATTGGGCCTAAAGCCCAATAGCGTGTGTTGGTTATGTTTTATATTTGTCATTAATTATTTCATTTAACATATATTAACTTCATTTATTATTTTGTTGTTTTGTCAATGATGTTTCGGATGCCATTTGGGAGTACTTAGATATCGATATAGAATTTGAAACATTTGTTACTATTACCTAAGCTTTGGATGAAATGGATGCCCGTTATTGGATTTACGGTATTAGCCGAAGGACTTATGGACGATTTTGTACCACAAGTACAAAATAGCCGATAAACCCGACACTAATATTCATGCGAATGATAACGACGGATAATTATATGAAACTTGTAAAATTTGTAATAGTTGTATTTAATTTGTAAAGCTTGTAATTTGTATTTAATTTGTATTAGTTTGTAATAATTTAGTAAATTGTAATAATTATGATTTGTTGTTCAATAAGTCGTAACGACTTGGAAAATATTGTATAAACGGACGCGTTATGTCAAAATTTTATAAAAACCGTTTTATAACTTAAACATTTCTAATAACCAAGCTATTAACATTATAAACCTCTTTATCCGCCGGAATTTTTTCAATGGGGTGACTAATTTCGAAAAGAAGTTAGCTCTTATTGCTTGGAAGAAGGTTATGGCTTCTAAAAAAAATGGTGGACTTGGCATTTCAAGTTTTTTCGCTCTTAATCGTGGTTTACTTTTTAAATGGATTTGGCGTTTCACCTCTAATAATCACTCTTTATGGGCTCGTTTTATCAAGGCTATTCATGGTCCTCATGGTCTTCTTGATAGCTCTCGTTCCCCTCCTAGATGTTCTCCTTGGCTGGATATTGTGCGTGAGTTTAAAGGCCTAGTTTCTAAAGGTATCAATCTCTTCTCTTTTATAAAGAAAAAAGTGGGAAATGGGGAAGATACCTCCTTTTGGGAGGACCAGTGGCTCAATGATGTTCCATTCAAGATTTTGTTTCCTAGACTTTTCTTGTTGGAATTAAATCCTCATGTTACGGTTGCTAATAAGCTCAACGAACCTTCTCTAGTGTCGTCTTTTAGAAGAGCTCCGAGAGGAGGCTTAGAAGAGGAGCAGTTGCGGCAACTTGAAGATAGCTTGAGTCAAATTCTTCTTCCGCAAGCTAATGATCGTTGGATTTGGAACCTTGAGTCGTCTGGAGAGTTTTCGGTTAAATCAACCCGCATATTTATAGACAATGCTCTTCTTCCCAAGCTTGACACCCCTACGCGATGGATAAAAGTAGTCCCAATCAAGATTAATATTTTTGCTTGGAGAGTTTGCTTGGATAAGTTGCCAACAAGACTTAATCTTTCACTTAGAGGGGTTGATATCCCCTCTATTTTATGCCCTATTTGTAGTACCGCCGTGGAGTCTTCATCGCATCTTTTGTTCTCTTGCCATCTAGCTCGTCAGCTTTTGTTCAAAGTTGCCCGTTGGTGGGAGTTAGAGATTCATGATCTTAATTCATATGGAGATTGGCTCACTTGGTTTAATAATATCCGTTTATCTAAGAGGCTTAAGGACATTCTTGAAGGCACTTGCTATGTCGTGTGGTGGGCTATTTGGAACTTTCGCAATCAAGTTTTGTTCGGGAGTAAGCAGCCGCGCATGGACCTTCTTTTTGATGATATTGTTCGTTTATCTTTTTTTTGGTGTTCAAATCGTTGTAACATTAACTTGGATTGGAACTCTTGGATGAAAATTCCTAGTTCCGTAGCATTGTAAGTCTTTCTAGCACCTTGCTAGCTTAATAATATCGCCGTTCAAAAAAAATAAACCTCTTTATCAATTATACGATTCTTTTCTCAACTATTTGGGTTATCGGGTAAAACACCGAAACAACATGTTGATGTTTTATTTCTTATTTCTCTTCTATTTCTCATTTCTTTCTTTTCTTATTTCTTATTTGTTTGTTATTTCCTTTTCGTTTCGTGATTCTTTTCCTATGTGTTTGATTGTGTTTCGCCGACTTTCATCGTCTTATCGTGAATTGATCTCGAAACTAAATTTTCTAAAAACCACACGAGAAATAAACGATTTCAACTTGTCGTCGCCATTGAAACTATTCTTTTAAAACAACATGGGTATTCCACGAACGTTATTGTTATATATTACTTTTCAATTACCATTTTCTGAGATATACTATCTAATAAACTAGGTTGTGCTGAGGCTTATCTGTTGTGCTCTACTGTCTGATCATATTGTGATATCTTGTTTCTTCTTCTACTAAGGTGTGATTCATAGCCCCACTCTTTACTTTTAAATTATTTTATAAACCCATGGGGGAGATACATGCTACTTAATTTTTATGAACACAATTGTTTAAACGTATACTTTTCTGATTATGATGCTTATGCTAAGTACCGTTATTGCCACCAGCAAGTCCCTTTATCATGAACCATTAATTACTTGCGAGTGAGCGCGAATATAGTGTATAGGCCTATAGGACTGACGCACCCCACTCTGTTGACCGGATAGGCAACACGTGTGTTCTATATTCGATTTACCTAGGTAGACGGCAAACTACCTACTTGAGGGCAAATTAGAGATTGTTATTATTGATTACATCAATGTTATTGATGCCGGTTAACGTTTTGCGTGTCATGAGCTTAGCAAATTATACGACGCTTTACCCGATATTTGTATTTGTTACTAATATCATCCAGATTTTATAAATCTTGTGTTCAACTATTTATTTTAAATCTATGAATTTCACTCAAACTTTGTGTTGACTTTTTAGCATGTTTATTCAGGTATTTGAAGTATTGCTTTTCTTGCTTTGGAGTGACATGAAGACTAGTGATGGCTGTCTACTTTCTTTTTCCTTAATAATTACCATTGAAAAACCTTTAAACTATTTATGTCTTTTGAGTGCTTTGCACTGTTGGGAACCTTTTTGTTTTGGGGCATTTTGCTATAACTTGAATGGTATTTATTTTAAACGACTCACTTGAGTTCGTTTATATGGTAGTGGCTGTTTTGTTATGAAGTAACCCCAACTTTTATTCCGCTGCAAATTAATTTTTTTTCCGCTGCAAAACTATATTTTATTCCGCTGCAAAAACTTATATTTTTCCCGGGGTGTTATATGGTATATTATACAGTCTCGAGCTCGGCTCGTTTTTATGATGCGTCAATGAAACATTAAAGCTTGGCTCGATATCGGCTTGTAATATATCTATTTTGAGCTCTTTAATAAGCTTGTTATTGAGCTCGTTAATAAGCTCGCCTATAATACAAATGTATAACGTGTTATATATGTTTATTATTTAAAATATCCTAGTGTCATTTAAACTCGATCTTTGTATATAAAGATAGGGCTCGAGCTCGATTAATAAATGAGCCCAAAGTTAGGTTCGAGCTCAGGCTCAAGCTAGTTTAGGCTCAGTTCGACCGAGATTTTTACCAATCCGATCTCGGGTTTTTTACAAACGGTTCGGCTCACTTTCACCTTTAACGAAGACCAAAAGTTTTAACACGTACCCCTATTTTATTACCTGAAAGAAAAAACGTACCATTGCTTTATAAGAGAATAAAAATCATGACCATTTAGTGACAAGGGCTAGTGTTGCTATCATTACCTATAGTAAAAAGATGTTTAAGCATTATTAGTTTTACACGATAAATTATTTATGTATAAGAACACGTTAACAGTTCAAGTATGATATTAAATTGATACAGTTCAAAACTAGAATAATCAATATCATTTACCAAACGTTATAATATATCAAATTTTGTATTGATGTTGTTTAAATTGCTGAACTACTTGTAATCGATATTTGTCGGGTTAAAACCCTTTACCTGAAAAAAATTACTTGTAATTGCGATAAAAATTTGGTAAAAACAAACGATGTTGATACAAGAACTAAAAGACCTATAGTACGTTTCGACACAGACAGCATTATTACATTGCTTTGGGACATATAAAAGCAAGCAGCTTTTATTTTAGCGTGTCTACAAAAGACAAAACAAAGTCTTTTAACATTATGTTATTATTTTTTCTAAGCTACCATAAAAAGTAAAGAACGAATCATGGTTTTACTTTGTTTTACACGTGAGTTTTGCACTAACATTTTGATTTTGATGTCATGTTCAACCACCAATAAAACAAAAAGACACATCACTTTCTATCTTTATTTTAATTATTATCACTAATTACTTTTTAGTTACTTCACGAAATCAAGGTCATTGGATTACATGACCTAACATAGCATTATTAGTAAATTCTTTGACCAAAAAGTGAAAGCGGTATGGTCATGTTTCTTATCTATGTGAACTTCTTTTTGCCAATAGTTATCTACATAATATTATTGGATCAAAGAATGCATGATTAGATAAATTACCAAGGGGGGTAAAAGGTGAAGACAAAAGAGGTCAAGCATCAATTTGTACATGGGAAAAGAGAATAAGGGGATTGATTTTAATGTTTGCATCTTGCCCTATAAGGGAAAATTGTCAAAAATACATGCTTCTTATTACACATTTAGGTAATTGAGTGAACAACTTTCATAAAATTCCATTACGCAAACACAAAAGAATACTTTGGGGTTTCACTTGCACAACTAACTATAAGGCTACTTGCACTAAGGGAAATGGATCGATCGATCCACTCGATCGATTGAATCGTCCTTGTTGTAGCCAAAAATAACGATCGATTGATTTGCTTTTTTTTTTGGATGAAGGTCGCATACACGATCGATTGGATTGCTATCTTTTTTTTTTCTTCCTTTTTAGTAGTTACTATTTGTTTTGTTTCATGGGTTGGACTAAAAAAAAAAATGTTACCGTTGGGTTGGGATAAGCTCATAAGCAGCTTCTTTTGAAGATGATGATGGATGTTTTGAGGATGATGATGGTGAGTGTTTAGCTTTTTTTTTTGTTGAGATGTACAAGTTTTTATGCATAGTGTACAAGCTGCTAGTTCTTGTTTCTTATTTTTGAAACAAAACTGTTTTGACCAATTTTAGTAGTTGTTTTGTAGTACTAAATTAGGGAGAAACTTAATTTTGTTGTTTATGTATGAAGTTTATGTTTACGTAATGTTTTTAATCTATGTACTGTTTTAATTATTAATGAAATTTAAGTTTGTGTTAAAAATATATATTTAAAAAAAAAAAAAAAAAAAAAAAAAAAAAAATTGGATGAATGTCGCCTTACTGGGGCACCCAATCGCCTGAAGGTCGCTGGAGAGAGAAAGCTGACGTGGCAGAGAAAATGGGAGGGATTGACCTTTATTACTGCAAGTAGCCTAAGATTTATATTTGTGTACACATAATTTTTCAAGGGTTTTTCTAACTTGTGTCCTAGGGTCACAAGTTAAGAACACAAAAATACTATGTGACCTACGAAAAAAGACTTAGGAATTCATACAAAAGTACATTTTTTTATACTTTTGTGTGGGTTCTTGAGTACTTTTCTATACTTTTTGATGTGCTTAACTTGTTACTAGCACAAGTTAGAAAAATATATTTTTCAAAAGATATAAATTAGCTTGAAAATCTTGAACTCGTGCAACTTTATTTGTGTATCCATAATTACGCCTAATTGTTATACTTTAATTTGTTATCGATCGATATCATCTATTCTAGATGACAAGGAAAAGTAAAATCTACATATACACATTTTATTTATCTATTTTGTATAGAAAATACCACAATTTTTCGTTAAAAAACAACATCTGAAAATGTAGAAGATGTTTTCATCTAGACATGAGTTTTTAGTTTTATAAATATTAAACAAATACAATCGCAAAGGTCAAGGGGTGTTTGTCTAAGCTTATTGAAGAAATGATAAGTTCATAAGCTTATTTTTGGATACCGTTAGTTTATCAACTTTAACTTATAAGGTATATTTGGCGGAAAAAGCTTTAGCATAAAACATTAGCAAGAAACAATAACACGAATCAATAGCTATTTGTTTTGGCAGAGCATTAACTTGGTTGTATATCTATAACTAATAAGTGTAATGCTAATTGCTAGTAAATGATACAAAAAATTTGTTTCGACTTAGAATGTATTAAGACCATGTGTAATGGGTGGTCGACCAGTCGGTCGGTCGCCACTGCCAACGCGTCGGCCACCATTACACCACCTGATTTAAGACGCGTCACAAGAGGGGAGAAGGGACGAATCCGAGTTGAAAGGAAAATAGACGAATGTTTGTGTGTGTAGGTATTTATTAATGGGCCCTTTATTAATTGATTTTTTAGGGCATTTTTTGATAATGTTCTTAGTCTATTTATTACACTAAGTTGGTTATTAAGTTATCCTGAAAAAAGAATGGTAATGTGACCGTGATATTAGTTATCTCTTGATGATCAACATTACACTTAGCCTAAGAAACTACAAACCAAGCAACTTGTCGCCAAATAAGCATACAAACTTGCAAGTAAAGCTCCAAAATTTATTTATGGGTGGTGATATCCTGACACCCCCATAGGGAGTGTTTGTAATGATTGGGTGCATCAGACGGTTGTATTGTTTGCTTTACAGTTTGTACATTTTGACTAATATAGGTAGGTCCTATTTTTTATGGGGTGTTAGGATAGTATGACCCTTTATTTATTTCGGATTGCATAATGGAATTTTCAGGTAAATAACTTTCACTTTTATTGTAGAAAATAAGTGAAGTGGATAAAAGGGTGAGAGGAATAAATGTGGACCGGATATTAAGGTGCAACCCGTTTTGTCCGGGTTGACGTACCTAGGTGGTAGTAGGCCTACAACTACAATTCTCCTATTGGTCCCTTTAAATGACGTTTTCTTTCTTTCAACTTGTTTTACATTTTTGGTACCTATTCAAAAACTTTCTTGGTACCATCATCCATTAACTTGTGGTCCAAGCATGTGACCTACAAATAGTGTTGAATGTAACATCTTTGGAATTGACTTGAGTATGGATGTCAATCGGAAGAAATAGTACCACCAATTCGGGTATAGCCATTGGCAAAATCAAGGGCGGACTTAGGTCAATAAGTAACCTGCTTCACTTTTTTTTTTTTTTTTTTTTTTTTAAACACCATAATACAATGAATTAACTAAAAAACACGTGACTTCATTGGGTTCCCGTGAACTTTCGGGAACCCCTTACGTCTGTCTTTGGGCAAAATACCGAGTTGCGGTTGAGAAGAAACCTGTAAGCGTGACTGATAGTTAGGCTGGATGGCAAGGCAAGATTTTTTTTACCATACACCTCAGCGCCGCGTCAGCTTTCTCTCTCCTCTCACTCCCCTTCACCTCACTTCACCTTTTAGTGGACAAGTCATCATTCACTTCACCTTTCATTAAAATACCTATTTTATACAAATATACCTCACTAAATACCCACATACAATCACACACAAAATAAAAAATAATAAAACATCAAGTATTTCGTATGGTGATCTGACCACCAAGTTTATTCTTGGTTTTTGTGTTTGCCATGTGAGTCTAGGTGGGAAGCAAGGAGGTTCATGCGTGACTTTGGCAAATGGTGATGGCTTCACCATGCCTTGCCATCCGGTCTTAGGAAGTATTGTGTTGTCACTCACAATTGCCATGTTTAGAGTAGAAACATATAAATATCAGATGCAACAGTTTCCAATCAAATTAACTATTCAGTTGTGTTACATTTGTTTGAATGGTCGTGATAGGTTGAAAACGAGTTAGATATTGTACAATACTCGGTTTTGTGACATTTGTTATACGGGCCCTTTGTTACAATCGACCACTTTTGGGTTCATAAACGTGTTAGATGTTACCATGGAGTAAATGCTTTCCATATTTGGTCGACATTTAGTTTCATTTTCGTCATGATAGATAGAAACTTATGTACTTTTTAGTTGAACACAAAACTGAACATACTCAATCTGGTATTCATAAATATTGAAATCCGACATAGATGGTGAAAGGTCTTTATAACTTCGAAAGACTAGGAGTAGTAGTTCTCGTATGATCAGTTTTGCTTTTCAAAAATACAAAGACGCATGACAACTCTATGTACTATACTTTCCTACGCAAAGTATCCATATCGACAAATGAAGATCATGAAGTGATCAGAGGTCGCACCACAGCAGGTGTAAACACAATTACACGACACAGTAAACAGAAAATAAGAACAAGAAGAATCTGCCTAACACGCAATTTTATTGAAGAAATCTAACTCAAAAACTTCAATTCGGTACAATAATAAATCCCTACCCTTCATGGTATATATAGACTAACCAATACATATTAGACTATAACTAGGATTACACTTTACTTAACCTTATAATTATCTAAGTCCTACAGGAAGATAATTACTTGCACGTCAAGTAAACTTGTTGGACTTCTACTCCAACTAGGATAGCTTCTTTGGACCACGCTTTCACAGCCATATCCAAATCGATCCAGGAATTCTCCAAAATTCACCCCCTGAATTTCTGAGTCGTATACGGGAGGTCTTCAACACCAAGTAGATCTCGCATCTCCTTGAACTTGATCTTTGCCAACGCCTTTGTCAATATATCCGCTCTTTGTTCACTGCCGGATATATGCTCAACGGCTAATTCATTGTTTTCAACACACTCTCGAATATAATGAAATCGGGACTTTATATGCTTGGTTTTCTTGTGATGTACCGGGTTCTTTACTAAGGCAATCGCTGAAGTGTTATCAACTTTTAGCATCACTCTCTGCGGTTGTCTTCCAGTCACTTCACTTATCAACTCTCGCAGCCAAATAGCTTGACAAGCTGCTGAACTCGCAGCCATATATTCAGCCTCACATGAAGATAATGCTACTGTACTCTGCTTCTCTGAACACCAAGTAATTGGTGCAGAACCATAGTAAAATACATGACCCGTTGTACTCCGACCATCATCAGCATCAATATTATAACTACTATCACTGTAGCCACATAGTACACCCTCTGGTTTTCTCGGATAAACAATCCCATAACTCGCGGTACCTTTCAAGTATCGAAGAATTTGTTTAATGGCTACCGAATGACTTTGTCTTGGACTTTGCATGTATCGACTCACAATTCCAACTGAATACGCGAGATCCGGACGCGTCTGAAGTAAATAGCGTAAACACCCGACTATTTTTCGATAACCGGTTGCTTCAACTACTGTTTCATCTTCAGTTTTTGATAATTTCAAGTTCGGATCCATTGGAACAAGAACCGGATTACAATCATGCAAACCCGCTTCTTTTAAGATCTTCCACGCATATGCTTCTTGTTTGATTTTAATTCCGTTCGCGCCTTGTGTAACTTCAATACCCAAATAATAAGTCAACTTTCCAAGATCTGACATATCAAACTGTTTCGCCATCTCTTTCTTGAACTCATTAATAATCGACAAACTTGAACCTGTAACAAATAAGTCATCAACATACACGGCTAAGATTAATAAGGAACTACCTACAATCTTTCGATACACGGCTTGTTCTTTAGTACACCGATGAAACTTTAACGCCTTCAACATTGAGTCTAGCTTGATATTCCAAGCCCTTGGTGCTTGCCTTAACCCGTACAAAGCTTTAGAAAGCTTATAAACCTTGTGACTTTCTCTCGGGTTCTCGAATCCTTCCGGTTGGGTGACGTACACTTCTTCCTCCAAATCACCATTTAAAAACGCTGTTTTAACATCTAAATGGTGTATTTCCCAACCCTCCATGGCTGCAAGGGAAATTAGAAACCGGATTGTCTCGATTCGCGCAACCGGTGCAAAAACTTCATCAAAGTCAATACCTTGTCTCTGCACAAACCCCTTTGCTACAAGTCTCGCTTTAAATTTATTAATAGTTCCATCCGCATTCTTCTTTATTTTGAAAACCCACTTCAAACCGATTGGTTTAAAGCCTTTCGGTAAATCAACTAGCCTCCATGTATGGTTCCGCTCAATTGAATTAATTTCTTCTCGCATTGCTTTCATCCATTCCTCTTTTAACTTTGCTTCGCCAAAATTACTCGGTTCATCATCAATTAAAAGCAACTCGCAAGAATTTAATTCATAGTCATTATATTTAACTGGTATAACAGTTTTGCGAGTAGAACGCCTAACCTGAGGTTCGCTTTCTGAACTGTTTGACTGACCAGACTGATGGGCTGATGAGATGTTACTGTTCACATCAGAATTTGATGGGTTGTTGTTATCGATTGAGCCTGATGGACTATTATTATCACTTAAGCCTAATGGGCTGTTATTATCAGAAGCACCATTTGCTGATATAGAATCACTTGAACCACTTGAATTTGTACTGTTGGAATTTATAGAACCAACATCAACTATATTACCCCAACTCATAATAAAATTCCCAGGTTCTAAATCTTTCTCTTCTTGTGATTTTTTCCAGTTCCACCCCCTTGACTCGTCAAACTCAACATCTCTATTAACAACAATTTGTCTTGAAATTGGATCATATAATCGGTACCCTTTGGATCCGGGTTCACTTCCAAGATGTACTAACATTTGGGACCGATCATCTAGCTTTTGGACACCCGTTACCACCTTTGCAAAGGCTATACAACCAAACACTCGCACGTGTTCCAAATTTGGTTGTTTGCCTATATATTTTTCATACGGAGTCACTCCCACTAATGCACGCGTAGGAGTTCGGTTTATCAAATAGGTCGTATGCCTTACCACCTCACCCCATAAGGAATTCGGAACTCTCATAGCCTTCATAATGCTCCGAACCATCTCCATAAGTGTTCGGTTTCGCCGCTCGACCACGCCATTTTGTTGTGGCGTATAAGGCGTTGTCAAATGCCTAGTTACACCTTCTTCATCACAAAAACGGTTGAATGCATGGGAAGTAAACTCGCCACCTCTATCGGTTCGCAAGGTCTTGAGTAGATTTCCCGTTTGTTTTTCCACCATCGCCTTGAACAACTTTATTGTCTCGAACGCTCCACTTTTCTCCTTCAACATGTAAGTCCACATAAATCTTGAAAAATCATCGATCAAAACTAAAACATAACGGTTACCTTTCAAGGTCGATGGGGAGATTGGTCCACATAAGTCACCATGGACCAATTCTAGAGTTCTTGATGCTCGAAAAGACGCCTTCTTTGGGAATGGTTTCCGTGTTTGCTTTCCAACCATACATGCTTCACATACTTTGTTCTCGTGAAGTATCTTTGGAACTCCTAAAGCCATCCCATTCATTTGCTCCAAGGTCTTGAAACTTGCATGCCCAAGTCTCGCGTGCCATAACCATGAATCTTCATTGATTTTCGCCAAAAGACAAACGGGAGTACCCACATTCAACTTTACCTTGTACATGCGGTTTTTCGAGCGAGCAACACGTATTAATAATTTTCCTCCACTATCAAACATTGTAAGAAAATTATCTTTCATCCGAATTTCACATCCACATTCGGTTGCTTGACCCAAGCTAATCACGTTACTTTTCAAATCCGGAATATAATAGACATCGGTTAATATTTTTTGTTCACCAGTTTTTCCCACAAATATAATCGACCCTTTTCCTTTAATTGTCACACGCGAACCATCACCAAACTTCACCATACCTGTTATCCTCTCGTTTAACTCCGCAAAATAACTTCGGCATCCCGTCATGTGGTTGCTAGCCCCGTTATCAAGATACCAAGAATCTTTTTCACTAGAATCGGCTTCAAATTTCTTGGGCAAAACCTTTTCTTCGTTTAAGAATATCTTTTCTTGAACGGTCATCATAAAAAACGTTTCATCAACCCCATTGTCTTGTTCTTCAGCTTGTGTCAAGTTCGCCTCTTGTTTTTGGAATCGATCTGGACACTTTGAAACGAAGTGTCCATATTTATCACACCGGTAACATTTAATCCCCGACAAATCACGCTTTTTATTCGTTTGCTTTCCATTATCTTGGGTTTGCTTTCCATTATCTTTGGTTTTATCTTGCTTTTGACCGTGGTTTTGGGTGTTACCCCTTCCACGGCCTTGACCTCGCGACGTGTTGGATCCTTGACCTCGACCCCTACCAGAACCACGTCCATAGTTAGAAGAGGACTCAGATTTAGAGAACATTAACTTACTTGAGTTGTCTTTATCTTCTTCTTTAATCCTTTCTTCGTAGGCTTTCATTCTAACCGACCACATCTTCGTACCCGATTGTCTTCAAGTCCAAGACTTGTTCAAGTGAAGCCACGATGTGAATAAAACGCCTTGGTAAACCTGTAAGAAACCTCTTTACAAGTTTTCGTTCTTCTATTGTTTCTCCAAGTATTGCAGCCTTTGATGAAAGCCCCGACAACTTGGAAGCGAATTCATCAATAGTCTCGGTATCACGCATCTTCAAACCTTCAAACTCGGTCATTAAAGTTTGAAGTCTCGCCTCCGTCACACGCTCCGCACCAAGATTTCTTGATTTTATAGCTTCCCACATGTCTTTTGCTGATTTCATAGTTCCTATTTGAAGTATCACGTTTTCTGGTATTGACTGGAACAGAAGTGCTTTCACCACGTTGTTCATCTTTGCATCCGTAGAACCTGGTTCAATTACTTCCCACACTCCATGAATACCCATGATTACTTCCATTCGCATACTCCAGATGGTGTAGTTAGTTGACGTTAACATTGGGCATTGAAACGTCAAATTTGACTCTTTTGTATGGTTAGAACCTGATGCACCTGCTGTCATCTTGGTTCTTCTTCTTGATCGAGTATAAATTTGTAACGGGGAGCTATCCAGGCCTAGATCACACGGCTAGATAAGCCCAACTGATGGTATATTCTGCTCCAACACTCTACGTCTAAACCAACAGGTTCACAGGTTTGGACGATTGCTGCTACGAATCTTTGTAAACCCTTACACGTGGTTACAAAGAACCTGTCTCTTGATACCAATGAAGTGATCAGAGGTTGCACCACAGCAGGTGTAAACACAATTACACGACACAGTAAACAGAAAATAAGAACAAGAAGAATCTGCCTAACACGCAATTTTATTGAAGAAATCTAACTCAAAAACTTCAATTCGGTACAATAATAAATCCCTACCCTTCATGGTATATATAGACTAACCAATACATATTAGACTATAACTAGGATTACACTTTACTTAACCTTATAATTATCTAAGTCCTACAGGAAGATAATTACTTGCACGTCAAGTAAACTTGTTGGACTTCTACTCCAACTAGGATAGCTTCTTTGGACCACGCTTTCACAGCCATATCCAAATCGATCCAGGAATTCTCCAACAGATCACTCACTAATTTTAACAACATATGTATCATATATTCGTAAATCCTACCAATATTAGTGTTACAAAACAACTATACTTTTTCAAACTTATATATGAATGGCTTTTTAGAGTATATGTGACTATTACATGTACCTGACTTGGATACATAACATTATGGAAATTAGTGTTTTGATTCAACCGTATGCTAGCCGACTAACTTCTTGTTTTGTTTGTGTAAGAAAACGAGCATAAACTACCAAGGTATCGGCATCAAATTGTAGGAGGTTATAAGTTCAAACACTATTCTGTGTAAACAAATCTAAAGCAGTCACACAAACTTTTCAAAACAAAAGATTTTATCGATTGAAGTTTGTGTGACGATGAACTTAAACATCATGAATCAATCAGGTAAAGTTCGAAAACTATCATTACCGAAAAAAAAATACGAGCATTTGTTTTGGAATGCGCATTGTGTTGGCGTATATGGCCGAATGGCCCACGCCGAACCAATCATATAACTGCCGAGTGTCCCAAACCGAATCACTTCGGCCAAGCTAAATCGTCTCAGTCAGACCAAGCCAAAACAACGGCTAGCCAGATCAGGACAATACTTGATAAAACAGGTAAGGAATATTGACCAGACGAGCAAAACTGATTTAACCAGGACCCTCTCAGGGAAAGGTTATAGTTGCCGCCCAAAAAGGTCGTAGTCTCACATGTGACTACCGAATGCAGACAAGAAAAAGTCTACCTATATAAGGAGGAGGTTTTTCCACCTTAGGGTAAACTATTCTCTTACTCACTCACCCTTATTTTTTACTCTGACATATATACTTACTCTTACGCCGGAACTTGGTCTTGGGATAACACCCAAGGCGAGGCTAACACGACTTTCTTTCTTACAGGGATCCGAAAGACCAGACATAAAGTCAGCCGGAGGATCTACTTTGCTTGCTTTGAGTAAACCGCAAGATTTTACTTTCAACACATTGTTATCTTAAGTTAAAATTTATACCTAAATTTAGCACAAGCAATATGATCAATTCTTGAGATAGTGGTTAAGAAATCCACAACTTATAATAACGAGTCTTTTGTAGTAAAACTTCGATGGATAATTTAGTTTCTTTTTTTTTTTGTTTGGTATTGCAAATTTTTAAGTGGACCAAAGTCAAAGATTTAGGTTGGTACAGATAAATTCCAAAGCAAGTACAGAAAAACAAATTTTTTAGTTCATTTTCTAAATACTACAATTACATTTATTTTGAAATGTTAAGAAAACTCAGTGATATTTATTGTGATGTCATAAATGTGTACCTTCATAAACAATGCAATGCAATACAAAGATTTTAATTCAACAGTGTTCTTTAAAAATTTAGTACACATTAATGCAACGCAATACAAAGATTTTAATTCAACAGTGTTCTTTCAAAAATTTAGTACACATTATTATGACACTGGTTTTAAAATAGGGTTATTTTATTAAGACCCCCCTATTATATGACAATAGAGGATTTTGGTCAAAATATATAAACCGCAATACACAACGTATAAACCCGCAATCCACAGGGCCTCACGAAACCCCCTATAGAAGGGTCCGTATAAACTCCCTCTTTAAAATATTACTTCATTCATGAATGTGTAAATACAGCATGCACAGCGTTTACCTTGAGACTTCTTTGTTCACTTTTAGTCTTTTACTATATTGAAATAAGCACTTTGGTCATCCTACTTTCTATAGATAAAGATATTTAATTTTCATATGTCACAATACAATTATTAGGATTAGGATTATGATGAGTGTAATTACCACTTTACAAGACACCCTTGCTCACACGTTAGTGTTATATCATCTTTGTTTCTTTTAATCACTTGTTATTCACACCTTCATAATTTTTACGTACCATTTACTCATATTAAAATTTTATTTGAAATATTAGTAAGACACAACACTCACAAACAAAATCTCTCACTTTTTTTTTTAATTGACCATAGTGACCAAATGAAAGGAAAAATCTACAACTCACACTTAAAATTTACACCCTCGTAATCCTCTCATGCGTTACCAACCTACTTCACGCGCGAATTTTGAGTCTATGACCAATTGACCACCCTAATCATTGTTTACAAAAATGTTAATATGAGATTTTAAATTCATCATCTTAAATAAGCCACAAAATATATTAATATAAAACTATAAATATAACCGTATAAAACTATGTGTTATAAGGCCTTCACTTACACATTGGTGACGGCATCGACGTGTTCTTCTCTGTAATATTCCCACCCACCACCTGTTTGTGGCTCGAAAAAGGAAAGAAGTCGGTCAATGCATCGACTAACTTGTGCAAGTGTAAAGATTGAGTTACGTGTGCGCGATTTTGGTTTTTGTGAAGTATATTTGTGTTTAAATGTGTACGTTTGAGTGGTGAAATTAGTTGTCATATTACACCACCATTACCATGTTGGTGGTGATGTTAATCACCAATACACGTGGTCTAAAACTTTTAAGTTTGAACTAAACTTAAATAGAAAATCCCTTAAAATATGACTAAAAATAATTCATAATACTCGCAAATGTACGTAGAGCTAATAGTCAAAGATGTGACTAAACTTTTCAAAAAAATTGGTCTAAGTTACTAAACTTTATTTTTGTTCACTTGGATTGCTGAACTTATAGGAAACATAATGTTCTATAATTTTAGCGTAATCAGAGCAACTTGAACGTATAGTTTTGGATAAGTTAAGTAACATGAATGTCGTGTTTTTACAAGTTCAGTGATGTCTACGTATCGACATCTTCTTTTTTTTGAACGGCGACTTTCTTAATTTTTTTTGGATAGAGTTGCACCTGCTACAAAGGCAGACCCTATCCATCACTGGCCAGACTATGTTGTCTTAACCGGGCCCACGCTGGGACAGTGGGGACTTTAACGGCGTCATCTCGGAAACCGTATCGCCTCCACACAAGTTTCCTTGCTGGAGTAACAGCCGGATGAAAACCGGGATTGGCTCAGATTCGAACCTGCGCCACTGCTAACAGAAGTTCAAATCTTCATTGCCTAATACCAACAGAGCTTGTGGCCAACCCCCATGCGAGGACTTCCCGGTTGGTCACCCAACGGGTACTACTTTCTGGCTCGCTTAACTCTTTAAGCCTCCACCACTAGACCACAAGCTTGTTACTTACGTATCGACATCTTAAATGCATTTTTTTAAAGTTTCGTCACATATTTATATACTAATCCAATATGATATTTATGTGAGTGAGTTAGCAGTGTGTATGCTAATAAGAAACACGACACGATAGATATGATAGATAGACATTTGTTTGTTTGAATGAAAAAGAAAAACAGAAGTCAGAATTGACACCCTCCCGGAATTACAGGGCGTCACCGGCACCCACCACCCCCTACCCCCTACCCCCCCTACTCTCTCTCTGCCACCCTTCTGTAACTTTTGCAGACAGATTAAAGACGACCCAAATTCAATCAAAAGACGTGATTTTTTAATCATTCATTCAATCTAACAACCCACTATTTTTATCTTTTTCATACCCCCACTTCATTACTCATTATTTCCTTTCTGGGTTTGTTTTAAAACTAGATTTTGTATCTGGGTTTTAAATCTTTATTACTAATTTTTAGTATAAAACATGATATCAAACCACTTCATGAATTGCAATTTCCTTTCAGGGTTCTTTTGAAAACTAGATTTTAAATCTGGGTTTTAAATCTTTATTACTAAAGCATTATATCATAGTTTCAATTTTTACCATTACCCACTTCATGAATTACAATTTCCTTTCTGGGTTTGCTAAAAAACTAGTTTTTGTTAATGGGTTTTAAATCTTTATTAAGAAACTGATATAAAAGTTTCAGTTTTTATCATTTTTCAGTTTATGAATCCTAATTTCCTTTCTGGGTTTTACTAAAAAGAACTTTTCGTATCTGGGTTTTAAATCTTTTTAAATAATATGATGTGTGGTTTAATTGACTTGAACATTGGTAACGACGACACTGACGAGGTTTCCACGTCATCGTCGTCTTCTGGGTCACCTCCGGCGAGTTTGGTGGGTTCCGGTGATACTCCGGTGGTTTGTTGTTTGGAGTTATGGCATGCTTGTGCTGGACCTTTAATATCTTTACCTAAAAAAGGAAACGCTGTTGTTTACTGTCCACAAGGTCACCTTGAGCAACTTCAGTTCGCCGGAGAGTTTAGGACTTCCGGCGAGTTTAGTATTGCCCCTCATGTGTTTTGTCGTGTTGTGGATGTTAAGCTTCATGTGAGTTTACTAAAAGCAGTTTCCCTACTCTCGGGTTTACTCTGGGTAGTGGTATTGTTGTTGTTATTGGTACAGTTTTAGGGTTTATGGTTAATTTTGTGAAATGTGATGAAAATAGGCTGAAGCTGGAAATGATGATGTTTATGCTCAAGTTTCATTGATTCAAGATCCTCAGGTTGGTTTGCATTTTTATTTTCAAGATTATTACAGAGTGTAGTTATAGATTTTAGATTGAGTGTACTATTTAAGGGTTTAATGGTGGTTATTTTAGTTTTTTTTTTCCCTTTTTAGATCTAGTATATTTGTGAGGAATCTTAGTTTTTGTGTTGTGAACACAAAGCAAGATGGATTTTAGTTTATAGTTAAGGATTATGTTTTAAAAAGCTATTTAAAAGTGATTTACGATATTGAATAAATTATCAGTTTAAATACTTGAAAGTGGTTTAGAGTGCTAAAGTCGCAGTAACCGGTTTTGATGGTTTTTGGTGTTCGACAGAACTAATTCAAGGAATTTGTATACGAAAGCACAAATTTTAATTATTTAGACGTCAGCATACAAAACAAGGGATCTAGAGAGGAAATTTTCCTATACTTTTATTATCAGTAAGCAACTGTGTTGGATACTTGTATCTAGTGTCAAATTGAGCTTAGTGATGATCATATGTATCTTAAATATCTACTAGAAATGAAAGAACTTGGGACCACACGATAAAAACTAAAAATTGACCAACTAGTGACTTCATTTTTTACTATTGATTTGTAAATGTTGTGTAATTTTGCTTGGTGACATGAAACAGCTGGAGCAGAAATGGCGTGAAGGTGTACGAGGAGCAGAATATGCTGATGATGATAACGGAGTGGCTGAAAAGTCAACAACGCCTCATATGTTTTGCAAGACTCTCACCGCCTCCGATACTAGCACCCATGGAGGATTCTCGGTCCCGCGTAGGGCAGCTGAGGACTGCTTTCCTCCACTGGTACCACAAAAAGAACCATGTCCCCTAGCCTAAATATTTAAGTCTTTTGTTTTTTAAATGTTAAAACTTAAAATTTGGCATAATCTATATGGCAGGATTATAAACAGCCGAGGCCTTCGCAAGAGCTTGTAGCTAAAGATCTTCATGGAACCGCATGGAAATTCCGACATATCTACCGAGGTATACCTTATGATTTACTAATTTTCCCGTTGTCATTGTCATTCTAGTTTATGAATTTATTTGAAGTTGACCATCCTGTTCTTGCAAAAATGTTGAAAAGAAAAACATTACATGTGCACAAGCTGACCACTTTCCCTAAATGGCCAAATTTATGCAAGAACTGGGCATAATGATGGTCTTTTTTTAGATTTACACTTACACAGATAATCCCAAACCACTTATTCTTGCAAACTATAGTGCCTTTTTATCGTATTTAAACGTATAGCAGATAATTTGCCATCATGAGTAATAAAGACATTTGGTTAAACATCACTGTATCTGAGCAGGACAGCCTCGGAGGCATTTGCTTACAACTGGTTGGAGTGCGTTTGTAAACAAGAAAAAACTTGTATGTGGAGACGCTGTTCTTTTTCTAAGGTACACTAGAGCTAAACCGTCAGGGTAATTTGTTCATTTTGCATTTGTGTTGAGTATTTTTAACTTGTTATGCTTTCATATGTTTTAGAGGTGATGATGGAGTACTAAGGCTAGGGATTCGAAGAGCTTCACAAGTGAAGGTTGCTTCTAATTTACCGTCATTCTGTAGTCAACAGTTAAACAACTTTGACTTTTCATCTGTGGTCAATTCAATATCTCAAAGAAGCCCATTCAGTGTCTGTTACAATCCCAGGTAACTTAGATTCTTATGTTTGGTGTCCCGTTAGAAATTTGACTTTACCACTCTAACTTGAACAACAAATTCTAGGGGTGGCTCGTCCGAGTTCATAGTGCCATACAATCGGTTTCTTAAGAGCCTTTCTTGTTCGTTCTCACCTGGAATGAGGTTTAAAATGCGGGTCGAAACAGAAGATGGAGGAGATAGAAGGTTTGACAAATACTATAATTTCTATATGGTGTTTGGAATTTCTTATTTTAGTGCTCAAAGGTTTATATTTTAAGTAGCAGTTTTGAGTGTCTGGGTAAAACTACTTATGTGCTTATTTTGGTGTGAACAAACACTTAAATTAATCAAGTCCTACCTTCTTACTTCTGTAAGCCGATAAGCTGTTTGAAATAAGTAATACAATCAAAGGGATATTCCACAAAAAATAAACTTTCTTCGTGTCTATAAACAGGTCTACAGGAATCATAACGGGACTTAATGATACCGATTCCAGTAGGTGGCCTGGATCGAAATGGAGGTGCCTCATGGTATGAGATTCTTTTAATCTATTTATAGTTTCATGAAAGGGTTTGACTATTTGTCGAATGACTAAAATACCATTTTGACTTGTTTTTAAATGTCTAAAATACGCTCAGGTAAGGTGGGATTGTATGGAAGTAACAAAGCAAACCAGAGTTTCTCCATGGGAGATTGAGCGATGTGGTTCGGTGTCGGAAGTCGAAAGCTTCGTGTCACCCTTAACGAAGAGGTCACGAACCAGTTTTCCGCCAATTTTAAAAGGTGCGTATTTGACTGGCACCTGTTAAAATTTCTTCATTGTGTTCAAGAAACCTATGAAAGTTGCTGACTTTTTCTTCTCATTTTTGCAGATCAAATAAGTGGTGCATCAGACTTAGGGGAATCAATGAGATTTCACAAGGTCTTGCAAGGTCAAGAAATTTACGGTTTTCACCGTTCTCCTAATATCAACGGGTTAAGTAATGATATCAGGAACCAAACAAGTTTAGGCTTCGGTGAATCTTTAGGATTCAATCGGGTCTTGCAAGGTCAAGAAATAATACCAAATTTTCAATACGGTGAAAGACTACCGAATATTGGAAATTTATTCCCATCACCTTCATCCGTTTTACGGTTTCAACAAACAATGAGTCAAGCTGCTAATGCTTATCCTATTCGTTATGCTGATAATACGAAGCCGTTAAGTGATCATAACCATCAAGGTTTCTTTACTCCATTGAGAAGGCCACAGGAAGAACCAGTTTTGAAGTCTAGCAACAGTTGCAGGCTTTTTGGATTCTCGTTAACAGAAGGAAGTAATGGTACTCAGTGTCCAAGTGGGCCGGCAGTGAACACGAAAGTAGGAGGGAGTTGTATCAATGTAAGTAAAATATCTCTATGGTTTCTGATTTTTATTCGAGTGTTTATTTGATTTATATGTTTGTTATTTTGATAGGAAAGGGTTCATCAATGGTATCGACCTAGTGACGGTTTTCTACAAGGATTGTGAAGATGATTGGGTCGAGATTTGAGTGGTAAGAACATGACTTGTGATCTAAAATTATCAGAATTTTGCTTTTGATGTGTCCCAAAATGAACTTTTCCCTCGAGTCTTGAAAGTGTCTCATGTTTACTTTCTATAAAAAGTTCGTTCATTTCATCAAGTGTATGTGTGCATCAGTGTTGCATATAACTTCCTTTTATTACTCTAAACTTATAACTATTGCCAATTTTGGAAAGTTCAGAATAACTAAATTTGACCCAACAGGCCAACACAAAATCAAAGGTGGACTCTTTGGATTCAATGTACAACCCTGAAATACATCCAAGACCTATTATATCTTGTCATTATTTATGCAGCACATTGTAATCTTTTGGATGTTTCTGCAGGAGTCAATTGAGATATGTTGTAGCAGAAGTTGCAGGGTGTTAGCAAGGTGGACTTTTTGTAGAACTTTGACTTATGTAGTAGTATTGTTTATTTAAAAGAATGCCCACCCTTAAACATTTGGTAGATTGCTTAAAATTTTCTACTTATTGTTGTATTTCAATGAGTGTAAACAGTTAAGAGATTTTTTAGTTATTTGCTTCGGTATCCAAGCTGTTCTCGAAAGCAAACATGAAAGCCATTTGCCTAAAGTTATGGCTCAAGTGTTGTGACACTCGGGGCATGGATTGATATACAAACTGTGAACACTAGCATTGAGAAACTCGTCAAAACATTTAGAGTCATTCAATCGTCTCAACTCTCAACTATAAATATATGCACTCTAGAACATAGTATGCGATGATTCAATATTCATGTTTCAATACTAACCCGCAAAGCAAATAGATATAAACTGAACCAAAGAAATAAAATAATAAGTTAATAACTAGCATTTGGGATCATTGTACATCATGTTTAATTTATAAACAACCTACAGGCAATCAAACCACAAAAAAACACAACAGGCCAACACAAAATCAAAGGTGGACTGTTTGGATTCAATGTACAACCCTGCAATACATCTAAGAAAGAAAATTTCTTATGATTTATGCATCACAACTTTCACATTAAACCATCAAAATACGACGTTCTTCTGCCATTGGAGATAGAGGCATCAAGATACAAAATAGGGGATTGTTAAAATGAAAACTAGTCCAATAACGAATTAACAGAAGACCAGGTACCTCTGCTTTTTGAAGATCAGTGAAAGTTTACTTCTTTTGAATCAAATCACAGCATAAGATGTAGTTTGCGGTGACACGTTACTCAACCTGACCCGGCGAGCTCATATTGCCACCTCTAAGTAGAACCCGTTTCTTTTATGGTTGGCTGGATCAGCTTCAGTTCTTGAATCCTCTTCTTTTCTTCACTCATGCCCTTTTTTTCAAGCTCTTCTTCCAACAACTTGAACATCGTATCATAAGGTACAAATCCTTTCAACACCGCATCTTCCAGAAACAAGCAAGCATGTTTGAGTTTCCCATTCATACACAACCCACGAACCAAAAGACTATACGCCCCCATCCCAACACTCACATCGTTATCCAACATATGACTCAACAAGAAAGAAAGCACCTTCATTCTTTTTAGCTTGCAACACATCTTCAACAATGGCGCATAAGTATCAAAATTTGGCTTGACACCATTCTTTTCCATTTCATGCAACAACTTAAGGGCGTCCTCTTCTTGAGTACTGTTACAAACACTAGTTATCATTGTGTTATACGTTCGTGTGTCAACTGTAACCCCTTGTTGAGGCATTTCATCAAAAATTTCACGTGCGTCCTTTAATCTACCAGCTCTTGATAAAATGTAAATCAAAGAGCTGCAAAATGATGCATCAAGCACACAATCACTTGCCTTCATTTTTTCGTAAACTTTTAAAGCTTCATTAATTTGCTTTGACTTCCCATACGCATGCATGATAATAGTATATGTAACAATATTTGGAGGACAACCTTTTTCCTCCATTTCTTTCACTAGTTCATCAACTTTTCTAAAATCTTTTTCACTACAATAAGCTTCTATTAAAGACGTATATGAAATAACATCAGGACTAATCCCATGTTCCTTCATTTCTTCCCAAACAGTTTTAGCCTTTACAAGATCCCGAGCTTTGGACCAACCGTGTATCAACGAGTTAAAAGTATGCGAGTTTGGAGGAATCTCATTCTTGAACTCCAAAAATATCTCATTAGCACGCTCAACGTTCTTTTCTTTAGCCAATGAATCAATCAATACATTCAATGCCAAAAGATCTTTTTCTACACGAAACTGCTCGATTCTTCTAAACGCGTCTATAGATTCTTCATGAAGCCCGGCTTTTCCAAGCCTTCTTATAACCGTTGCCATAGTTCTTAGCGTTACATAATGTTCTTCAATACGACCCATTTTTTCGACTACTTGCCACATGAGATCAAACTTCCTTGACTTTCCCAAAGAGTCAACCAACATGTCATACATATCAGGCGGAAACTTACCACCCTCGAGAGATTCAGCCCAAGTAAAAACACCATAAGCCGACTTCCAGTTATTATCAAATCTTTTCAGCATTTGACAAACTAAGGTCTCCGTTGGAGGAACATTAGTCTCTTTTAACGCTTGTACAACAGACTCCACAGTATCAAAATGCTTTACCAAAACTTGGGTTATCTTTTTTGCATCAATCTCGCGCTTGTCACTTTCTATATTTTTATCGTCTCCTTTGGGTTCAGTTTGCTTATAATTCTCTATCCAATACGAAACAGAAGGGAGGACGAAATCTTCGTCTGGCGATTTACTCACTAAAGCACTATTGTTTTCCGAGATTCTAACCCAAATGGGAAGTTCAGGTGATTCAGTTACTTGTACTGGATCATTGTCGCCTTTTGAGGATTTGGTTGCTGTAGAATACGAAAAAGCACAAACATTGTTTCCATTCAGGCTTGCTATTACTGACCTTAGTAAAGACCGATTAATCCTTAACATTTTTGGTTTCAAAGCAGCCATTTGAGCATACGCCTAATCAGTCTACTAGAAACCGTTTCGTCTGCGAATGTAGCAACAAAATATACTATTACAACAAAAGTTAGGGTGATAAATTTTGCAACTTTAAACTAGAATATTCATAGCAAATGCTGTTAAATTTAGCATAGTTATCACAAAATGAACAGCATATAAGTCCATGGCTATATCCGGCCAAGACCCGGAGAGACCCGGCTATATCCGGAAAACCCCGGCCAAGACCCGGCTATATCCGGCCAAGACCCAGCTAGACCCGGCTATATCCGGCCAAGACCAGGCTATAACTGGCCAAGACCCGTAAAAGCCGGGCAAGACCCGGATAGACCCGTAAAAGCCGGGCAAGACCCGGACAAATAAACAAAACAATTATATAGAGGTTTCCATGTTAAGGTTACTCAGGGAGAGCTAGTCTTTGACTCAAATGTAAGCGGCTTAACCGAGGACCATGGTAGAAATATATTATTAGTTGCAATAAACATTTGGTATAAATAAATAAAGGGTATGTACCTTAATGGTGGAAATGGTGGAGCTGCGGCTGTTACACGGTGGTGCAGAGAAGAAAGAAAATAGGAAATGGGTTTCAGTAGAGGTGTTTTGCCCAAACCAAGTTTAGCCCATATGCTCATCAAAAGCCCATTTCATTCATGTCATATAGGGGCGTGCAGAATTCGGGTTTCACTCACAAAAACCGAAACCAAAATCGATTCAAACCAAAATTATAACTAAACCGAATTTTTCAAAACCAAACTGAACTGAATTAAATATTTGATTTTCGGTTTAGATATGATTTTGAAAAAGTGAAAACCAAACCGAACAGAAAAACAATTAAACTCTTTCATTGTATTAAATAACATTTTTTGAGCTTGGAAGTTTAAAAAATCTATATAATTAAATAAATAAATAATTAAAATTAAGTAATTTAGACTATTTAGTTTGATTTTACCAAGAAAACAAATCAATCGAAGTAACCAAGCCAAATAAACTGAACAATTCGATAACCGAACTGATGAGCACCCCTAGCAAAAGTTATGAATATTAGACTTGTCCAAAGGTTTAAATCGGTGTTGGGGTGTTCATCGGTTCGGTTATCAGGTTGTTTGGTTTATTGTGTTCGATTAGTTTGGTTAATTTTTACTTTTTGGTGTAATCGAAAACCGAACCAAACTGAATTCAAATTAGATTTAACTGAAATGAAAACCGAATTTGAATTCGGTTCAGTTTTCAGGTTGACTCGAATGACCAAAATTACATAATTTATAATTTTTAAAATTTAATTATATAGATTGTTAGAAAGAAAAAAAATATTTCAAGATTAAAAAGTATTTTAATTTATATTAAGAAAAAAGTAACGATCTTTTTATACATATGAATATAGATTTAAAATCATTTGAGGACCAAACTTTTTTTACATACCAAAGGATCAATCTCCACCTTCCATATTTATTTAATATAATGAATGAAATTAATCCCAACAATTTAAAAAACCCATTTTCATCATTTTTTTTCAAATATTATTATCTTTCAAACCGTTAATCGTTAAGCAAAAAAAAAAAAAAAAAAAAAAAAAAAAAAAAAAAAAAAACCATTACGACGACCATTTAATTATCTTTCTATAGATAGACACTTTGATATACTTTCGACAATTTTTTTTTCGTGTTTTTCACGTTTCTTTTGCAATTTTTTTTGTTTTTTTTACTGAAATTTACATGAAAAAAATCACGTGTAATTAAACAATAATTTAAATATTCTAATAATATCACATGTGATATTAGTGTTAAATCACATATGATATATTACATATGATATGTAATATTACATGTGATTTAACACTAAGGGAATATATTAGCTACAATTTTTTGTAGCCATCTACAATTTTATGTTACAATTTGTGGGTCCCTGAATTATTTGGTGGGTCCCTGAATCATTTTTTTTGGGTCCTGAATCATTTCTTAGTGTAATTTTGGTGAGGATTGTAGCCAATTAGCTACTCCCTCCGTCCCATAATAATTATAACCAAGATATCCCTATTCAAATTAGTGTTTAATCATATGTGATTTCTCATTCTATTTTCAGATACGAAGAAAAAAGAAAGGAAAAAAAAAAAAAAAAAAAAAAAACCCGTAGAAAAACGTGAAAAGAACGAAAAACAAAAAGTTTTTCGAAAGTATATCAAAGTGCCCGTCTATAGATAGATAATTAAATGCTGACCATGACGGTATAATTTGTTTTGTCTAACGATTAACGGTTCATGAGATATTTAAATTATAAAACACAGGTGAAATATTAAAATACTTTTAATCTCAACCATTGATTTTATTTTAGATGGATGGTAGAGATGAGTCCCTTGGCATGTAAGAAAAGTTTTGTATATAAAATAACTCTCCTCATATATAAAATATATACATATTTATATGAATTCGGTTTTTGGTTCGGTTCGGTTTACATTTTGCCAAAATCATAACGGAATCAAAAATCGAATATTTAACTCGGTTCGGTTTTGACAAGTTCGGTTCGGTTCGACTCGATTCGGTTCGGTTTTCGGTTCCTATGGGTATTACCCGAATTATGAACAACTCTAAATCGGTAGAAAAACCTTGACCTGTGCACCTTTTTGGCTGTCGATTGACCCTTCCCCAAGAACCAAGCTTCAGGTAATGCGTACCTGTTTCAGTGACCTTTTAGCAAAAAGTTGAGATTGAATTGATAACCTATTTCTCTTAAGTCTTTCCTTGACCGGTCAACTGAACGTTCGCGGTAAAAAAAGTGACACCATTGAAGTATATAAATGTTACACTTGAGTGAAGTATATAAATATTCGACCAGTAAATTTTTCACTTTTACAACAATATATGCTTCATGAGAATGAGATACATCGATTTAAAAGACTCAAACAGAATATATTGTTTGACGTAAAAGAAAATACTTGTGAGTTTTTACATGTGAAATGTCCATATTCTTATTAGGGATTTTCTAATTTGTGCCACTATGTCACCTGTTTAAAAACATTAAATGAACTAATTTGTTCCCTAAATAGAATTATTTCTAAATAAAATAAAGTTAATCATGGTAATTAAAAGATAATTAGGAAATCATTAATGTACACTAACATTTAAACATGGTAATTTAAGTTTATTAATTGTCTTTAACAAATTCCATGGTGGTACAAGTTAGAAAAAGCCTTCTTATTATTTTATCATGTTAATGTTAGGTGATGCTCATAAAAGTTACAGTAGAATTTATGTTTTACACGCAATTACTTCAAATATAGTTATATTATCGAGCTTATTGTTATTAGAGCATTTACAATGGCGTCGTTGTTTGCTTAGGAAAATATGCATTGGGTCGACTTCTTTGTGATTGGCAGATCACTTTTGGGAAAATGGTTGGTGAAAATTAGTTCAGTGAAAAGAAAAATAATTTGCATGACTATACTTCATAACCAAATATATGCTTAATTACAAGATCATGATATATTATAAGATTAGTGGTGAGGATTATGAAAAAGAAAACATATTTTCAATATGTCACATGATAAATTGTTTAGACATGAATTTAGTCATATGAATTAAGTCAATCTAGCATTACTTTTAGAGTAAGGGTTGGCTCGCGCCGTTCTACCAGCCCAAACAAACCAACGGCGCACCGTATCGGGGCTGACCCCATTGGTGCTCGCACTGTGGTGACCAGCCACCGCGGTTGGATTTTTTTTCCCTTGGTTATTAAAATGGAAGAATCAATGTTTTGTGTTTGTGTTTGAAGCAGGATAAAGAAGATTGCATTTTTTTTAGAATGTAAACATCTGTAGAAACGTAGGAGGGGGGGGGGGGGGTGAATACGTTTCCGTTTGAAATGTAAAAACTTTTGTATCAAATTGCCGATTAAGCGTGACGTAACATGAAAAGCGTCAAAATTATTCTTACAACAACTAGAGATGGTATAGTGCAATAAGAAAAGCATGTCACCATAATACAAACATATACACAATATAAATACCATGCCGTAACACAAATATAATCAACATAATATAATCAACAAGCCACACAAACCTAACTTAATGCAAGTATAAATGTAAAACGATAAATGCAAAAATAAAACGTAAAGAGATAAGTAAAGGATATGCAAACCGGACACGAAGATTTATAATGGTTCGTGTGGAAAACTAGAAGGGGGGGGGGGTTGAATAGTTTTACGTCTTTTTAATTTATTATAAAAACTTTGTTTACTTTTAAAGACTTAGATTCGAATTTATGTGAACTCAACTCTTGAACAATATGAACAAATATAAGTAGATCTAAATTAACAATGCAAGTAAAGTAATGAAATGAAATGAAAGATAGAGATGGAAAGATCTAACCACGAGATAAAGGATTTATAGTGGTTCGGCTACAAGGACACCTTCCTTGCCCTACTCCACTCCTCGAGCACCTAACTCGAGAGTTTTCTTCACTATATCAACAAGCTCCCTTATGGAGGAGAAAACCTTACACAACTTTCGCTTACACTAATTTTACGACACAAAACTAGATGTCGAGTCCTAATCGTAGCTAGAACCAATCTCACAACTTCTACACAACTTCTTCACAACTTATTCACAACTTCTTCACAACGGCTTCACGACTTCTTCACAACTTCTTCATTACGGCTTCACAACTTCTACACTACGGCTTCACAACTTCTACACTACTTCTTTACAACACAACTACTTACTTACACTTAGATCTACTTATCACAACTACACAACACTTTATCAAATACTTTACACAACTACAAAACAATTTGAATTAAACTACAATACTTCTTCTCTAGTTGAAGGAGTATTCTTCTTTTGCACTTGGATGGTAGAAGCTTGGATCACTTAGAAACCAATGCTTAAGAATATATGATCAAAGGATTTAGAAAGATATGAGAAGAGATTTAGAACAGAAGGTTTGGGGTGCAAAAGGTGAGGAAAAAGTCCAGGAATGAACCAGTATTTATAGGCAAAGCTGGGGAGCTGAGGAGCGGGGCGGTCCCCTTAAATAGGGGGCCGGTCCCCTTAATAATTAAGGGGGCCGCCCCTTATATCCGTTGCCCAGATTTGTCTTTTTATGGGGAAGGTTTTTTCTGGAACATTTTTGCCATTTTTGGTTGAAAATTTGAATTCATAAATTTATTATGGATTGAACATTTTCCTTTAATTTTCAAAAATGATTTTGTAAAAGATATAAAATGTTTGTGTCATTTTATAAAAAATCTAGTGATTAAGAAAATGTTCCTTTGATCATATAATGCATTAAGCATTTGTTTATTCATACCTTAAGTGATTAAGTTGTTAAAATAGATATTTACAACTAAATACTTGTTTACGTCATAATCTTTCGTTTAATGATTTTACATTTTGTGATTATCAAAACGTAGAGATATCAAAAAATATTAATAACGTGTTTAGGCATTATTTATATCAACAATCTCCCCCTTTTTGATGATTACAAAATCTAAACTCATTAAATTTTTTAGACAAGTATTTAGTGAGTTTATATCTACTTCTCCCCCTTTTTGATGAAGCGAAAAGTGTACCGCTTTTAGGGGGTCATTTAAGCCCTAAATCGTATTTATTTGATCAAATATCGCCCTAAATCGTTCCTTTTGTCATTTTAGGTACTTTTGAGGAGAAATCTGGAAAAGGAAGCATTTTGGACGTTTTTGGAGCATAAAAGTGAAGAAAACGACAAAGTCTCAAAATCGGCTGAAAATTACCTTTGACGGCGTCAGGATTATCCCCAGACGGCGTCATGGCTTGGCAAGAAAAAGGTGGATGTGAAAATTACTCATGATAAGCCAGAGAAATTTGCATGGAATTCTGACGGCGTCACCCTTTAATCTGATCAAGGTCGTCACGGCTTAATTTAAAGAGGGACGGCGTCACGCCTAATTCTGACGGCGTCAAGCCTTGATAAGCCAGAACGGATTTTGGAGAGCTAAAGAGGGACGGCGTCAAGAAGGCCATCCAGGAACCCTAAAAGCGGCGAGGTGACGGCGTCACACTCCATAACGTGACACCGTCAGATCTGAAAGTCTATATATAGTTTTGCAATTTTTTGTCATTAGTGTGGAACTTATTGAGGAACTTTGTGTGTAAGAACCCTAAGACGATTTTAGCAGGTTTTTCAAGGCTTTTTGCCTTGAGATCTTCCATGTTACATTGAAGATAAGTTATCAATTAATCATTCAATATGTCTATGTGTTGTTTGATTCTATCTTGTTCTTGTCTTTTGTTTAACATGCTAGGCTAGGTTTTCTTTGTGTTTGCTTAGATCTAATGAAACCTAGCTATTGATTATTGGTTATTAGTGTGTTATTAGTTGTATTGGATGATTGTTCATCTATGTTAGACTTAAGAAAACTGGCTAACTTCCTATTCGGTAACTTGCTTGAACGTCTTAAGAAACATGAACCAATGCGTACTAAGGTTTTTATGGTTGTATTTAATGCACAAGCGAATTCTAGTGATCCCATGTTAGGAGCTTCCTAGCCGGCTCGACATAGGAGTGAAGTAGGAGCTTGTAGAGTTGGGGAAGTACGTACGCCACCCCACGATTGGTATTAAGGAATACACCCGTCATCCACGCAATTAATACACACTAATCAACCGGTAAAAGATAGTTAGGGAGTAAGGAAATCTAAGTAAACACATTTCTCTCCACATAAGTTTTACCACCTTTTCATTTTCTGTTATTTTATTTTATTTGCATTCGTAGTTATTTGGGTTAGTTGACTAGCAACTAATTCCGCCCACTCTTTCAAACCCGAGATTTTACTTGCTTTCATAAAAAATATAAAAACATAAAAAAGAATCTTCTCTCACCCTTAGACCTATTAGAGTAGTTTTTCATACCTAACGAACACTATTCCCTGTGGAGAACGATCAATCCCCCGTACTTACCACTACACTATACTACATCGGTCAGGTACACTGCCTGGTGGGGTTGTAAGCCTCTTGAGATCCCTTGAGAGGTAAAACCTGTTGTAAGGTTGCAAAACCACGCATCAAGTTTTTGGCGCCGCTGCCGGGGAATAGTTATTGTTTAGGTTGAATTTTTATTTTATAGGTCTACTCACTAGATTCCTTTCTAGTGAGATTTTTATTTTATTTTTCTAGGTTTTCTTTAGTCTATCTTTTTTCTTCGTTTCTTTGTTCGTAACCATTACCATCCGACATCATGGAAGGTGGTAATATCCTCGATCCCAACAACCCACCACCTCCTAGAGCCCGTACTTTAGGAGAGTACTCCCGTCCTAGCCACCATGGCTATCGAAACACCATTGAGCTCACTCAAGGAGCCAATGTCACTCCCTTGCGATCCGACACCATCCGGTTGGTGCAAAGCGGATGCGCATTCCATGGACTTCGTTCTGAAGATCCTAATCAACATCTCAAGGACTTTCTCAAAATCGTTGATTCTATAGACCTTGATGTTGCCACTCGAGAGACGACCCGACTGCGTCTCTTTCAATTCTCTTTGCGGGACCAAGCTAGTCAATGGCTAGAGCGTCAACCCGCAGGATCCATCACCTCTTGGGATGATCTCACCACTCGTTTCCTTGCTCAGTTTTTCCCACCGGGAAGAACTACCAAGCTAAGGAATGATATCTTGATGTTCCAACAACGTCAAGGCGAAACCCTCTACGAGGCATGGACTCGATTCAAGGACTTACTCCAAAAAGTCCCTCACCATGGCTTAGAACTTTGGCTCCAAGTCCAAATCTTCTATGACCATATCAATCTCTCCACGAGGCAAACCATTGACCAAGCGGCCGGTGGTAAGCTACGTGATCTAAGTGCGGAACAATCATGGGCTCTCCTAGAAGATCTTGCTCTTTATGACAACGAAAGTTGGAGTGACCCCCGTGATTTGAATAAAACGGTCAAGGCAATATCTTTGCCTTCGAACAATTCAAGCACTTCCGACCGTAGGATCATAGAACTTGAAGACCAAGTCAAGTTTCTCATGAAATCCTACGAGGCTCCTAAACCTTCAAGCCAAGTGAACAAAATCACTTCTTCATGTGAATTATGTAGTGGTCCCCACGACACTCGTGATTGCATGGAACTCCCCGAACAAGCTTTTGCGGACTACGCATCCTCGCGTACCGACGGAGCGGGAGACAAGTGGTACACTTTCAAACCCGAGCCAAACCACTACGGTGATACATACAACCCCTCATGGAAAAATCACCCGAACCTTAGGTGGAAACAAAACCAAAACACACAACAAACCAATTCTTCCAACCCACCTAATCGTTTCCAATCAAGCGGTTCCAACTCGAACCGTACTTTCAATAACAATCCTTCCAACAATTATGGTAGTACCAATAACTTTGAAGGATTGATGTCCCAATTTATGGCATCTCAAGAAGCGCGTATAGCTAAGTTTGAATCCGAATTCAATCAACAACAAATGGAGATGACCAATAAAATTGACAACTTATTGAAAGCCCTCAATAACCAAGTGCTATCACCTCCACATAAGGACGCTAGGAACACAAATAGCGGACCCCAAGTAAAAGACCCATCTTCATCCAAACACGTCCACTTCGTCAACATTGTCACTATCAAACCAATTGATAGGAATGAGGATAATAGTGAACCTGAGGATGAGGTTAAGAAAGTCGAGGTTGATAAGGAAGTTAGGACAAGTGAGATTGAAGAAGTAGATGATGATGAGGACTACTTCAATAGGCTACCCACTAAGGAAGAGCGCGCATATCATACAAACTTATTCGATGACCCCGAGACACCATACTTCCTAGGTAGACCAATCATAGAAATAGGCGACCCTTCTAATATCAACATACCATGCAACATCGGACATTTGCATGTGTGGAAAGCCTACATCGACCTTAGATCACCCATAAACATCATGACTAGAGCCCACTACAACTTGATAATGAAAAATCAACTTGGGTATAGGATGTTCCCTGACAAGGGTTGGATGTGTAACTTCACGGGAAGAGTTAAGGGATTACCGGTTTATGTAGGAAACTTCACCTATGTCACCGACTTTATAATTGTAGAAGATATCCGCCCAATAGTCGATGCATCCTTAACTCAAGTGGTTTTTGGAAAACCATTTGTTGAGGTCTCTAGAATGACTTATGAACCTTCCTTAGGGATAGTTAGATTTAAGGATGAGACCGATGAGGTAAACTACCAAATGCCATATAAGATAGAACAATTCCAACACTTGTCAAATGTTGAGAAGGAGCTTAAGCAAGCAGTCTACTATAGGAATGATAGAGATAGAAGTAAAGGAGTAGACTATGTTATGGGAAAGATATTCGGTTTCTACAAGGATTGTTTGAAATTAGGACCGGAATTTAGAACCGGACATGAGGATGACCTAGAAACCGTGACCAATGATGGAATCACGTAATGTACATGACTTTGAGTCTAGCTACAAGACTCGTTAATAAAGAAAAGCGCTTCTTGGGAGGCAACCCAAGCTTTATTTGCTTTGTGTGTTTATTTGTTTGTTTGATTTTATTTGTTTCCGTATGTATGTTTAAATATTATTATTATTGATTCATGTTCAAAACTAATTTGTGAAAATGATTTATTTTGTTTTTAACTTCGTCTTAACTACATATAAAGGTATTTTGCAAAAGTTAAGTGTAAGGGAAATCCAAATCGGTTTATTAGAACACAAATAAACATGAATCATAATAATAATAAATGAACATACATATTAGTATTTGTTTGAGTCAAATGCTTGTATCGAGTCATAATGATGTTTTGCAGGATTTCCAGGAAGTAAGGTATAGGTTTTTCCAAAATTTTTCCGGAAACTTAACATGAGAATTCTGTCAGATCATTTCTGACAGCGTCAGGATTTACAACCTGACGGCGTCAGGTTTAATTTTCTGAAAATTTTTTGAAAGTTTTGTTTTCATAAAAAGTTTTTATTAAATCTATAACTTATAATCTCCAGGAATCTGCAAAATTATCATTCCACAAGCATTATATCCTTATATATAGAGTTTATCCCGCCGATGTTATGCAGGTTTTCGTGTTTGTTTTCTCAGGTTTAACAGGTTATTTTGGACAAGGAAATGTTTGTTGGATCAAGCTTTTGGTGATGCATTAGTCTTGGAGCTTTTACATTCTCTTGGAAGAAGATTTAATCATGTTACTTCATTATCCACCGAACGAATCAGGGGAGTATTTGATTTCATTCTTTTACTTTATGCTTTTACATCTTGTTATTTGAACATTGGGGACAATGTTCATCTTAAGTGTAAGGGGGGGGGGGGGGTAAAAGTACGATTAGAGAATGCTATTACGCTTGATTTTTGTTTGTTTAATGGTAGATGTGTAATAAAACTGAGATAAATACCTGTTAGGGCAATTTTAGTGCCAAATTTAAAATTTTTTACAACATATAGGAGTGAAACTTTGATCTTAATGAGCGTCTCACGGATAGGAGTTATATGACTAGCACAAAAACCGTACCACTAAAAAAATTTTCCACCCCAAATATGTGAGGTTCGCCCTTAGAATTGGTAGGAAAAGCATTTATGCTATGATGTGTGTACCGGTAGCACTTAGATTCTAGAACTTGCGTTAGGACCATTCCAAGGCCACAAGTGAGACTACATTCGTGTAGTTAGATTTACTACATGATAAGAGGCATTAGGATTAACCCATTGTTTTACACCTGTGTTTTTGTTATAATTACTTTGGCTACATTGGTCAAGTAATTCTCCCACACCCTTTGCGTTGTACTCATTTTTAGTACACGATACCCCTAGTACACCCCTCAGAGCCTATCTTTTCGTTTCGACCTTTAAGCATTTTACTTAAAGGAAGAATTTGTTTACACCCCACTTAAATGTACACCCAAATCACCTTAGCCTACCTTGTATGCACTCATCTTTAGTGCATTATTGTGACAACATTTGTTTAAACCCAAGTTAATTATCTAATTGATTACATGGTTGCTAAGTCGAGTCATATCCTTGTACATATTGTTTTGGGACGATTGGGACTCATGGGTAAAGTACTAGTGTAATGGAGTAATGGGGAAGAACATCATTTATTACCCCCATATGTGCTAAATATTTTAAAAGTACTCCAAGTGTTTTAATTATCTTAATTCGAGTCATTAGAATAGTTATTTGTAAAGTTATGTAAAAGTTCAAGTGTAAGGGGAATGCAACGCCCCTATGATGTATTATTTTGGATGGTAGGGCAAGAGTGTATGAAAAAAAAAAATTAAAAAAAAATAAAAAAAAAATCAAGAAAAATAAAAAATAAAAAAAAAAATGAGAAAAAGAAAAGTAGAAAAATCATACGGACTACCATCCCGTTTCATTTTATGTTTATTTTATGTTTTTGTTATTTTCTTTCATTAGCTTAAATCGAGTCGAATCTTGGCTTAGCAACATTGTATAGTACATGTAATTAATCAAGATCTTTAACTCGCCACCAGCAAAATATCCCTTATCCAACAAAACCGTGTTTATCATATCCCTACACCTAACGTTATAACCCATTTAAAAGCCCTCTTTGATAGTTTATCTTAGGTGCTTACGCCTAGTGGAGGAGGTTTTCGATCCTTTCCCAAGCCTATGGTAATCTATTTGCTATGACAGGTAGTGAGAGATATTATCCGTTTTCATTTATGAGATTTATTTTGATGACACTTGAGAGATGTGAGTATCTAAACACTACTTGTGAGGTGCTAGTTTGTAATCTCCGTGCTTATTATGATTAAAGTGGAACGACTATTTGTTGCAATTACTTTTATATTAGTGTTAAACGACAGGTAGTGAGAGATATTATCCGTTTTCATTTATGAGATTTATTTTGATGACACTTGAGAGATGTGAGTATCTAAACACTACTTGTGAGGTGCTAGTTTGTAATCTCCGTGCTTATTATGATTAAAGTGGAACGACTATTTGTTGCAATTACTTTTATATTAGTGTTAAATGACCCCTAACTTGTATTTTGATTAGAATAAAAGCACATTTGCTTGAGGACAAGCAAATCTCAAGTGTAAGGGTATTTGATGAAGCGAAAAGTGTACCGCTTTTAGGGGGTCATTTAAGCCCTAAATCATATTTATTTGATCAAATATCGCCCTAAATCGTTCCTTTTGTCATTTTAGGTACTTTTGAGGAGAAATCTGGAAAAGGAAGCATTTTGGACGTTTTTGGAGCATAAAAGTGAAGAAAACGACAAAGTCTCAAAATCGGCTGAAAATTACCTTTGACGGCGTCAGGATTATCCCCAGACGGCGTCATGGCTTGGCAAGAAAAAGGTGGATGTGAAAATTACTCATGATAAGCCAGAGAAATTTGCATGGAATTCTGACGGCGTCACCCTTTAATCTGATCAAGGTCGTCACGGCTTAATTTAAAGAGGGACGGCGTCACGCCTAATTCTGACGGCGTCAAGCCTTGATAAGCCAGAACGGATTTTGGAGAGCTAAAGAGGGACGGCGTCAAGAAGGCCATCCGGGAACCCTAAAAGCGGCGAGGTGACGGCGTCACACTCCATAACGTGACGCCGTCAGATCTGAAAGTCTATATATAGTTTTGCAATTTTTTGTCATTAGTGTGGAACTTATTGAGGAACTTTGTGTGTAAGAACCCTAAGACGATTTTAGCAGGTTTTTCAAGGCTTTTTGCCTTGAGATCTTCCATGTTACATTGAAGATAAGTTATCAATTAATCATTCAATATGTCTATGTGTTGTTTGATTCTATCTTGTTCTTGTCTTTTGTTTAACATGCTAGGCTAGGTTTTCTTTGTGTTTGCTTAGATCTAATGAAACCTAGCTATTGATTATTGGTTATTAGTGTGTTATTAGTTGTATTGGATGATTGTTCATCTATGTTAGACTTAAGAAAACTGGCTAACTTCCTATTCGGTAACTTGCATGAACGTCTTAAGAAACATGAACCAATGCGTACTAAGGTTTTTATGGTTGTATTTAATGCACAAGCGAATTCTAGTGATCCCATGTTAGGAGCTTCCTAGCCGGCTCGACATAGGAGTGAAGTAGGAGCTTGTAGAGTTGGGGAAGTACGTACGCCACCCCACGATTGGTATTAAGGAATACACCCGTCATCCACGCAATTAATACACACTAATCAACCGGTAAAAGATAGTTAGGGAGTAAGGAAATCTAAGTAAACACATTTCTCTCCACATAAGTTTTACCACCTTTTCATTTTCTGTTATTTTATTTTATTTGCATTCGTAGTTATTTGGGTTAGTTGACTAGCAACTAATTCCGCCCACTCTTTCAAACCCGAGATTTTACTTGCTTTCATAAAAAATATAAAAACATAAAAAAGAATCTTCTCTCACCCTTAGACCTATTAGAGTAGTTTTTCATACCTAACGAACACTATTCCCTGTGGAGAACGATCAATCCCCCGTACTTACCACTACACTATACTACATCGGTCAGGTACACTGCCTGGTGGGGTTGTAAGCCTCTTGAGATCCCTTGAGAGGTAAAACCTGTTGTAAGGTTGCAAAACCACGCATCATTCTCCCCCTTTTTGTAGAATCAAAAAGGTTATGCCGACAAGGTTTAGATACGAAATTTTTCGGGCCTTGATGTGTGCTCCCCCTCGTTCGAGGGCACCAAGGAGACGAGCTATGGAAATCTTGGCTGCAAAAACAAGTTAAGAACACAAGACATATATATGCATAGCAAAAAAAAAAAATATTTAGAACGAACAACTAATCTTATTCATTCATTCAAGATGATCATGTATAACACATGAATCATCATTATATTACACAATATGCTTAAAACATAAGGGTTACAACATAAGTAAAAGACACTAATGGTCCTAATATTGCCAAAGAGAGCGATTGGACTTGCTTGCTACACAAAAGGGTGAGGGATTTTATTTTGGGGCGGAAAGCATGTGAATAGGACTTAGTTATTGGATGGTGAAGGAAATGGAGCGGATGGAGTGGATCTAACGATGTTATATCGGTTTAGGGGAGGAATAGGATGAGGACGGGTGAGTAGATATTCGATCTAAGAAATATCTTCACTCAAGTGGAGAATTTGTTTTTGAAGGAAGATGCAACAAGGGCAATAGTGGGTGTGGTTTGTAACTTGATCCAAGTTGAGAGAGTGGGGTAAGCAATTTGAGTAGGGTGAGGATGGAGGTTGTCCCTTGTTGCGTTGTGCAAGGTGCATAGCAAGGAGATCACTAAGGTCGTGGATTTGGTTAATCTCTTCATGAAACTTTTGCCTTTCCGTGGGAATGTGGATTTGGTCATTTGGTGGGAATGGATGAAATTGGGGTGTGTGGTTTGAGGTAAAGTTTGATGTTTGACCAAAATGATGAGGATTTTCGAAGGTTTCATTGAAGTTGGTTTGAGGTTTAGAAGTGTAGTTTGGAATGAATGTAGATGTTTGGCCAACATGATAGGGTTTGTGAAATGGTTCAATGGAATGAGCTTGAGATCTTGGAGAGTAGTTGGGAATAAATGAGGATGGAGGTGTTGGTTGTCTAGTCACACCATTTGTTGAGATGGACTTGTTGTGAGGGTAAGTTTTTCTTTTCCACCCGGGTTTTATGGTCATCCTTGCTAGCCTTGAGGTTTTTGGTTTTGGGTTGATGGGAGAAGACATGATGAGATGAGTGAAGATGGTGAGGAATGGGGTTATTTATAGTGGAGGATTGATGTGATTAAGGATGGATGAAGTTGTTGGGGTGATTAGGACAAAATATGTTTGTGAATTTAGGGAAGTGTAGGATGAAATGGGCTAAAAAGTGAAAAAGAAAACAGTGACTCCGACCAACAGGAGGCCGGTCCCCTTAAACATTAAGGGGGCCGCCTTATGAATTAAGGGGGCCGCCCATCTGTTGATTCCCAGTTTACCAAAAATGGGTTTTTGGCAGAAAATTGTAGAAAAGGTTGTGTTTTTAGGTTTAGTTTCAAGCAAGTCCAACTCTTTGAGGCAAGAAACTATGTAATATATGCATGCAAGACATATTAATCAAACAAATAAGCAAGCAAGCAATTCTATCTAGCAATCAAGAATATTAAAAAGAGTAAACATATAAGGCAAAGATAATAGAACAAAGGCACCAGAAACTAACAAGGAATTTGTGATGGAATAAATGCGGAGATGTGATTAGCAATTTTGTTCTAGTGTGTGCCTATATGCAATAAATGTAGAGATGTGATTGTTTCGACTCCTAAATGCAAAAATTTCCTAAGAAACAATCCAAAGTTTCCTTGATTTGATTTTGCTCAATTTATGAATATCAAAGATATATATTAGGTTATATATTTTGACAATTCATGTGAGATTTTATGCATGAAAGAAAAATGTTTTTAGCATTATTCAACAATGCAAGAAAAATGGTTTTCATGTGTTTTCCTAGATGTGAGAATGATTTGAATAAAATAGATTGGGTTTTGCATATAAATATTTTCATGCAAAAGAAAAATGTTTCCCAATCTTCAATTTTGTGGAAAACAAATTCCTAGACACAGATGAGAGGAGGGAAGAAAATAAGAAGGAAAAAAAATTTTGTCGGACAGATGGCCGGTCCCCTTAATAATTAAGGGGGGCGCCTTTATAACAATAAGGGGGCCGCCCATCTGATGTACCAAAAATGTAGAAAATTCAGTCAATTTGTTCCATCATTCCTAAGCCTAAACGTAAGTGGTTGAAGAGTTCGCGCTTAAGGGGTTTAGTGAATATGTCCGCTATGTTATCTTCCGATGCAACCTTTTCAATAGATATGTTTCCTTTTTGAACATTATCGCGAAGGAAGTGGTGACGTATTTCTATATGTTTAGTCCTAGAGTGTTGAACGGGATTTTTACTTAAATCTATAGCACCTTTGTTATCGCACATAATTGGGACATTATCTAACCTAATGCCATAATCTACGAGAGCTTGTTTCATCCATAGTGCTTGTTGACATGCCTTTCCAGCGCTTACGTATTCGGCTTCTGTAGTAGAAATAGCAAGAGCGGTTTGCTTCTTCGAAAACCAAGATGTTAGGCAACATCCCATGAACGTGCAAATACCGCTAGTGCTCTTTCTATCCACGTAGTCTCCCGCATGATCCGAATCCGCATAGATGATGGTTTCTATGCCGGATCCCTTAGGATACCATAATCCTAAGTGTATAGTGCCTTTAATGTATCGGAAGATATGCTTAACCGCTTCTAGGTGAGAGGTTTTGGGATCCTCTTGAAAGCGAGCACAAAGGCAGACACTAAACATGATATCCGGTCTACTTGCCGTTATGTATAGTAAACTACCTATCATCCCTCTATACTTAGTGTTTTCTACGGACTCACCTTCTTCATCTCTTGTGAGTTTTACTTTCGTAGACATCGGTGTTTTCATAGGCTTAGAGTCTTCTAATCCAAATTTCTTAAGCATCTCCTTAATGTACTTAGATTGATTAAAAAAATATCCATCTTCTAATTGTTTTATCTATAATCCTAGAAAGAAATTTAGTTCACCCATCATACTCATCTCAAACTCATCATGCATGATTTTGGCGAATTCATCACACATATCCTGACAAGTCGATCCAAATATAATGTCGTCGACATATATTTGGACAATGATGAGATTTGGGCTTTTCTTTTTCGTGAAAAGAGTGTTATCTACCATTCCCATGGAATAATCATGTTTAATAAGAAAAGCTTTTAATCGATCATACCAAGCCTTAGGAGCTTGTTTGAGTCCATATAAAGCTTTCTTGAGTTTATAAACATAATCAGGTTTTGCGAAGTCAATGAATCCTGGAGGTTGTGCCACGTATACCTCCTCATTGATAAAGCCGTTAAGGAATGCACTTTTCACATCCATTTGAAATAACTTAATGTCTAGGGCGCATGCATAGGCAAGGAGTATTCTTATAGATTCTAATCTAGCTACGGGGGCATAAGTTTCGTCATAATCAATTCCTTCTTGTTGATTATAACCATGGGCAACTAACCTAGCTTTGTTCCTAGTAACAATTCCATTTTCATCCAACTTATTTCTATATACCCATTTAGTTCCTATGATGGTCATGTTCATGGGATTTGGGACTAGTTCCCAAAAGTCATTTGTCTTAAATTGATTTAGTTCTTCTTGCATAGCACTAACCCAACTTTCATCTTTTAAAGACTCATTTATATTTTTAGGTTCTATTGTTGAGAGGGAACAAAAGAAGTTATTTTTATCTTGAGCTTGTGATCTAAGAGTTCTTTGATTTAGGTTTCCTATTATATTATCTAATGGGTGTGATTTAGATTCCTTAACATTTACTATTTCGTTTTCTCCTAGGGTTATATTTTCATTATCATCACCTAAGGGTTTAGTTTTACTAACCTCAATAGCTTCATCTTCAACTAGGTCATCATCTTCTAGAGGCAATGTTTTAGGTGGTGGTGGAGTTTCATCAAATGTTACATTCAATGACTCTTCTACTTTCATAGTGTGTTTATTAAGTATTATATAAGCTTTACTATTTTGCGAATACCCTAGAAAAATTCCTTCGTACGACTTAGGGTCAAACTTAGTAAGGTAATCCTTTGTATTGAGAACAAAACATTTGCTCCCGAATACCCTAAAGTAATTTAGATTAGGTTTTCTACCTCTTAATAACTCATATGGGGTTTTTTCCTAAAATTCGCCTAATTGAGACTCTATTTATTATATATGTTGATGTATCTACGGCGTGACACCAAAATTTTGTGGGATAGATTGTTCATTTAGCATTGTTCTACTCATTTCTTGTAAGGAACGATTCTTTCTTTCTACTACCCCATTTGATTGTGGAGTGCGAGGAGCGGAGAAATTGTGAGATATTCCATTTAAATCACAATATTTTCCGAACTTCACTTCGTTATCAAATTCCCGACCATGGTCCGTCCTAATAGATACTATAGAACACCCTAATTTGTTTTGAATCATTTTACTAAATATTTCAAACTTATTAAAGGCTTCGGTTTTATCACTTAAAAATCTAGTCCACGTGTATCGTGAATAGTCGTCTACAATTACTAAGGTATAACGGTTACCTCCGTAACTCCGCACAGCAGATGGACCAAAAAGGTCCATGTGTAATAATTCTAGGCATCTAGTAGTGGAGACTATATTCTTAGCTTTGTGACTAGCATGTGCTTGTTTTCCAATTTTACAAGCATCGCAAAAATGTTGATCATATCTTAGGTTTGGCAAATTTCTAACTAATTTCGTAGAGGCTAGGGATTGTATTTGTTGCATATTTGCGTGACCTAATCTCCTATGCCACAATGTAGAGTTTTCATCTAAGGTTGCTAGACATATTTTATCTTCCGGTTTATTTCCTAGTTTCATGACATATACACCACCTTTCCTAATTCCTCTACCTATGACTTTTCCGTCCTTAACTATTTCGCTATCTTTATCGGTAAAGGTAACCCTACACTTATTATCGCATATTTGTCCTATACTAAGCAAGTTGTATGTTAAATTAGCTACATGCTCAACATTTTCAATAGTTAGGGAGTCTTGAGAAATCGTACCTTTGCCAATGATTTTTCCACGCAAGTCACTACCGAAAATAACATTACCTCCGTTGTATGCCTTGTAGGAGGAAAATAGCTTGCGATTCCCCGTCATGTGCTTCGAGCATCCACTATCCTTAATCCATTCGTCGGGCTCCAAATTTATTCCTAGACATATTTCATCGGTTGCTTGAGCTACAAGACATTTTTCGTCGTTTGCTTTGTCCGCTTCTTCTTTGTCGCTATCACTCCATGCTCCACTAACAAAGGCGCTTTGGTAATCATAACCCGGTGGCTTTGGACATTCGCCAATGAGATGGTTTGGGCTTCCACATCTAAAGCACTTTCTTTTCCCGTAGTTACCATTCCTATTTCTTTGAAGCGATCTACTTTCATCTCGTGGTTGTCTTGTGAATCTTCCTCGTTTCTTGAAAAATTTATTGAACTCTCTTACGGCCATTGCATATTCTTCGTCTTCACTATAGTCACTTGAATCGTCATCATCACTAAGTTCCTTTTTGGCTTTTAGCGCAAGAGATTTGATTTGATCTTTCTTGCTCTTGACCGTTTCCGAGTCTCTCTTTATAATTTCTTCATGGACCTTCAAGTTGCCGATAAGTTCATCAAGCGATAACGTCATCAAGTTCTTTGATTCTTCAATAGCCGTGACCTTCGCGCGCCATTTTGGATGTAATGCCCTAAGAAATTTCCTTACACAGTTTTTTTGCTAGAAAAAGTCTCATCAAGTGCTTTTAAACTTGTGATAATAGTGTTAAATTTAGCAAATGCATTATCAATAGATTCCTCTTTAGGAATTATAAATTGTTCATATTGTTGAACAAGAAGATCTATTTTGTTGTCTTTGACTTGACTATTACCTTGGTGAGTGATTAATAAAGAATCCCAAATTTCTTTTGTGGTTTGACACATAAAAATTCGTTCATATTCTTTGCGTGGTAATGCATTATAAATTACCATTTTAGCCTCATTATTTTTTGCTAGTTTCTTTTTCAAATCATCATTTTGTTTTTCAAAAGGTACAATTTCAACTATTTTAGTTAAAAGATTATTTTGAATAGGGGAAAAATCACCATAGGTAATAACATGCCAAAGATCAAGATCTTTTGATTTCACATAAGTTTCGAATCTATTTTTCCAATAAAGAAAACCATCACTCTCGAATAGTGGTGGTCTTTGCATAGATTGCCCTTCTAAATATTTTTTGGATTCCATAGATTGTTTCAAGTTTTAAAATACAATTTATTTTAAAAATCTTGTTTGACGTGGCTCTTGATACCAATTGTGGAAAACTAGAAGGGGGGGGGGGGGTTGAATAGTTTTACGTCTTTTTAATTTATTATAAAAACTTTGTTTACTTTTAAAGACTTAGATTCGAATTTATGTGAACTCAACTCTTGAACAATATGAACAAATATAAGTAGATCTAAATTAACAATGCAAGTAAAGTAATGAAATGAAATGAAAGATAGAGATGGAAAGATCTAACCGCGAGACAAAGGATTTATAGTGGTTCGGCTACAAGGACACCTTCCTTGCCCTACTCTACTCCTCGAGCACCCAACTCGAGAGTTTTCTTCACTATATCAACAAGCTCCCTTATGGCGGAGAAAACCTTACACAACTTTCGCTTACACTAATTTTACGACACAAAGCTAGATGTCGAGTCCTAATCGTAGCTAGAACCAATCTCACAACTTCTACACAACTTCTTCACAACTTCTTCACAACGGCTTCACGACTTCTTCACAACTTCTTCACTACGGCTTCACAACTTCTACACTACTTCTTTACTACGGCTTCACAACTTCTACACTACTTCTTTACAACACAACTACTTACTTACACTTAGATCTACTTATCACAACTACACAACACTTTATCAAATACTTTACACAACTACAAAACAATTTGAATTAAACTACAATACTTCTTCTCTAGTTGAAGGAGTATTCTTCTTTTGCACTTGGATGGTAGAAGCTTGGATCACTTAGAAACCAATGCTTAAGAATATATGATCAAAGGATTTAGAAAGATATGAGAAGAGATTTAGAACAGAAGGTTTGGGGTGCAAAAGGTGGGAAAAAAGTCCAGGAATGAACCAGTATTTATAGGCAAAGCTGGGGAGCTGAGGAGCGGGGCGGTCCCCTTAAATAGGGGGCCGGTCCCCTTAATAATTAAGGGGGCCGCCTAGTTAATTAAGGGGGCCGCCCCTTATATCCGTTGCCCAGCTTTGTCTTTTTGTGGGGAAGGTTTTTTCTGGAACATTTTTGCCATTTTTGGTTGAAAATTTGAATTCATAAATTTATTATGGATTAAACATTTTCCTTTAATTTCCAAAAATGATTTTGTAAAAGATATAAAATGTTTGTGTCATTTTATAAAAAATCTAGTGATTAAGAAAATGTTCCTTTGATCATATAATGCATTAAGCATTTGTTTATTCATACCTTAAGTGATTAAGTTGTTAAAATAGATATTTACAACTAAATACTTGTTTACGTCATAATCTTTCGTTTAATGATTTTACATTTTGTGATTATCAAAACGTAGAGATATCAAAAAATATTAATAATGTGTTTAGGCATTATTTATATCAACAGTTCGGTCACGAAGCTCCTCTTCACCCTACTCCACTCCCTGAGTATCCAACTCGAGAGTTACTTCACTAATCAATAAGCTCCCTTCAGGCGGAGAAAACCACACAACATTGCTTACACCGATTTACGACATCAAGCTAAATGTCGAGTTCTAATCTTGGCTAGAGCCAATCCACACAACATTGCTTACAACACAACACAACACTTCACGGACTTACACATCGTCTGGATCTACAAAACACTACGCGGACTTACACCTCGTCCGGATCTACACACTACACTACACGGACTTACACCTCTTCCGGATCGACATACAACACTATGCGGACTTACACCTTGTCTGGATCTACACAATACACTACATAGACTTACACACCATCCAGATCTACAACACACTAACCACTACACAACACTTCACGAATTTACACACCATCCGGATCTATACGACACTAACCACTACACAACTCTTCACGGATTTACATCATCCGAATCTACATGACACTAACCACTACACAACACTTCACAAGATTGAAAGACATGGACTCGATCTAAATGTTATACATGGACTAACTAGACTACATAACTTCGTATCTAGATGATAATGAAAGTTATTCTCTTGCACTTGAGGAAAAAAAGAAAGAATCACATTTAAACAAGATTAAACAAGTTAATGTGATCAAAGAAGAGGGGATTAAGAAGACAGAAATTTTGTGTGCAAAAGGGTTGAAGAAATCTGTTGAAATGGTCTAGTATTTATAGCCAGCCCGAGGAGCGGGGGACGGTCCCTTAAACGTGGATATAAGGGACCGTCCATAGGACGCTTCCCTTTTTGTCCTGACATGGTGAAATGTTTATCTGGTGAAGTTGCTATCTCCTTGGGCGGGAAAAATAGCTGTTGGAGATTTCAAATTCAAATCTATTTTTCTTATTAAAACATTTCTTTATAAATACAAAAATAATTTTTATAATTTATTTTTGTAAAAATGTTTTGTCACATTTATAAAAATGTAAGGTTTAAGGAAAAAAATATTTCTTTGATCACTTAACTAGTTTGGTAACTTGTTTGTACATACCTTAAGTGATTCAGACTTGAGACGTCGAAAGATGTTGATGCGTGCATGCATTGATGATTTGTGTAAACGAGCAACTTGTGCACTTTACGTTATGTATTACAAGTTCCATGTTTGTCATCATTAAAATACAAAGAGACTGTGTAGATTAAATGTCGTAACGTTTGCACTAACAATCTCCCCCTTTTTTATGATGACAAAATATGTAAACTGTAACTCATAGTAAAGTGTAAAGGTTACTTGTTTACACTCCTTCTCCCCCCTTTGTCAAAACAAAAATGTATCGCTAATGTAGAGATAGAAAGAAGATCAACGAGAGTAGGAGAATTTCTTTGTTGTAGACATTAGAAGAGGAAAGTATGGTAGCGATTAGAAGAAGAAATTGAGCGAGCTTGCATCATCCCAGTGAAGTCTTGCTCCTATTGTCATGGTTTAACCAACTCCAAACCATTTACCCAACTACTTCCGAGCTCCCCCTAGCTCATTGTATCCCCATGACTTTAGCGGACCCATGGATCAAATATATTTCAAAAGCGTAACCTACATCCAGGGTTAGTTTCAAGCAATAAAGTATGTAAAAGAATATGAGTAGCATTATAGGGGTGGAGTACACATAGCAGGAAGTGTGTAGATGCGTTAACGATTGCCAACGAGTTTGACATTTGCAAATGCTCCCCCTTGGTGTATGCTCCCCTTGTTTGGGCCACCAAAGAATCGAGCTATGAATGAGTGCTACAAGATAGAGTTAGTAGACAGGTGCACATATAATTATGATGATAGCTATATTAGCAAGACACTATCGGAGAACAAGACATGCATGACTTAGATATGAGTACTCTAAAGTATGACACAAAAGAAATTGAAACTAGACATACACAATTATTGATTCTACAATGACAACCTAAAATCAATACGCATGCTTAAGGACTAGGACTCGATCGACACCCTTTGTTATAATTGTACATCCAATTATACCAACTTTAATAAACGAGAAAGTAATTCGTTTATTGATTGACACACCATTATCTAACTTCTTCCAAGAAAGTGAGGAATCAAGACAAGTGTCTAACATCTTGACGATATGGGATGATAATGACGACGATATGTTCCAGGATGAAAATGACTCTATAAAGTGAAAAAGTGGGAAAGGATGAGCGAAAATGAAGAGGGAAGGTGTTGAGCCAAGATTGGCAAAGACGGTGTGGATTAACAAATCATTTGCACTGACAATGAGTGAAGATGAAAATAGGTGAGGAAGATAGGAGACTTTAAAGAAGGTGCATGCGATCCTAATTTTGTTGGGTGTTTTATCAAGAAGAAGTAGATGTGAGAAAAGAATAGAGGTGGTAGTGTGGACTATGAGTACGGTCTAGAAAGTAAAGAAGAAGAAGAAGTTTCTCTATTTTATGGAATTCTCATGGGTGTACTTGGTGCTAGTGATGAGAGAGGTGTGTATGTAGAAGAGGGTGTTTTATCTTGTTTGGTTAGATCAATGATTGTTATCCTAGGCTTTTTGCAACTTTGAGATGAAGAAGTCCTAGGGAGGAGAAGGATGAAAATGAAGGAGGTGATGAAGGAGAGTGAAGAGGGAAGTGATTAAATGATCAAAATGGTTGTTATTTTTGACAAAGCAAGGTATAGGAATGTTTAAAATATTGTTTATCTAAACAGAGAGAAAGAAACTGGTCTAAAGAGTGGTAAGTCAAAGATGCAGAAAAAGAAAACACTGAACCACTCCGTGACACCATTACTGGGAACGATCCTGTAAATATGGGACGGTCCCGTATATATAAGGGACCGCCCATATGTTTATGGGACCGTCACCAGTGAGGTTGTGGAGTTTTTCCAGTTTTCTCTATTTTCCCGGTTTATGTAAAATAATCAAATGATGGAAATAATCAAAGCTTGCTCCTTAACTTCTTGATCAATAACAATAAAAAGGTACCTTCTTTGTCCACTTGAATCAAAGGTCAGCCATTGCTAAAACCCTAAAAAGGTTTTGGAAGAAAGAGAGAGATGTATTACAAAACATGTCCCATCATCTTATCTTAACTGTGTAAATTTATAAATAATAGAAATACATGATATTGTGTAGGTTAATAATAGACTTACATGAGGAGCATAATATAAAATCAGCGTCATCATGTGTTCATTCATATATAACATCTGACCTTCTGATGAGGTATAATTAATAGCATCAAGAGATGTTAATAGTACCAGATGATGATGATGATGGCCGCTTACTTTCATTGAATGATTTTCGGTTTTGGTTTTTTAATAAGGTAATATGTTCGTATATAAAAACCCTAATACATTAATATGTGACAATCTTATTGGTTCGTTCATGCAATATCAATTATGTGTTGCAAAATTTATCACAACCATTGGAATGCTCCAATGGTTGAGGTATTTGTTTATTTGTGCCTACCATCCCAAGTTCGAATCTTGGCAACTCTCTTTTTAAATTAACTAATCCAAATTTTTCAGTGGTATATGCTTAGGTGGAATTATGAGTTGGCATTTAAGGCCGCTTACTGGGCATTATGTGGCATTGATGACGTCATACACATTCTGTTATATATATATACTAGACTTCATGGCCCGCCCGATGGGCGGGCATGACTTATAAGCCCTCCCGGGCATATAAGCCCGCCCGCTGGGCGGGCATGACTTGTGATTATCGTTGAAAAAAGTAATTTGGCACAAAATAAAGATATAGACTTTCTAAATTATATATTAAATGGATTAAGAACAAAAAGAAATATACAATTATCGAATATGAGAGAAAATATGAAGCTTGACAACCTTCTTGTTTACAGACTTATTTACATGAATATTGCATTCGCTAAATCATAGATGGGCCAAGATGCCTGATTGACACCTTCATTCAAGAATCTTAACAGCCGGCACATTTCATTGAAGCGTCTGACTTTGACCTATTACTGCAACATTTATAACTTCAGTTAGCCATAATGAGTATATAAATCCTAATAGTGAATAACCAGAGGTTACAGAAAATGTACTAACATTATATTTTGGATTTCGATGTTTCGCCATATAACTCTATATATGGTTGCGTCTCCATACACCTTTGTATCACCAACCTTTTGGATGCATCCTAGGTAATCTATTATTGCAAGTATTCCTTTTCGATGTAAATTCTAATGGAATAGGATGCATGTAAATAGTATGTGATCGTTGCAACTAATGATTTGAGCTTGCTACGGCTGCTTAAGAAGGAAGGGTTGATATATATTTCATATATAAAAATTATATTAGAATCATATTCTTGCTCTAAATCCCCTACTGTACAAACCATCAGAATGATTATATTTTTTGAGTCAGTTAAGCACATAAAAACATGGAATTTACTTGGTAAGGTTTAATATTTCTTGGTGTACCCTACAACATAATCATGAAAATAAATAATAGCCCTTACATGCCTCGATTGAAGGTGAGTTAAGCTCGAGCCTTAGATTAATGTCTAAATAAGAACTCGATCAAAAGCCACAGTTTGCAGCCTAAGTTCTCTATTACCCCCCACTAAAAATGCCCAAATGCAAGATCGCACATAAGCTATTACCGAATATTTCATCAACTTACACACCCCGTTTTTTGTTTTATCAAGTATTTATTTTGGACTACTTTTGTGTCACATGTTATTATGTGGTTATCAGATGAAATGGTTAACCAAAGCATCATAACCTGTGAAGTTGAATCTAATTGAGTAATACAACGGAGATAGGTAAAAGTTACCTTGATAGCCACCTGTTCGCGTTTCTTAGTACAGTCAAATTGTTTCTTGTTTTTCTCAATGGAAGTTATCCGCCAATATTAATGAAATTCCTTTGAGGAATGCATATTGAAGTTCCAATCTAGCACAAAATTAAATTCAGAATGATTAAAAAAATTGCGTTAAAAAATAAGCGAAAAATAATCAAAATGTGTGCTTAAGGATGAAAACAGGTACCTTAAGAATGCCTTCAAGAACAATCACGCCCATAATAATTGGATCCTTCTTATTGAACATGCAGTATGGCATAAATTTAAGAACACATGGAAACATAGCATCTTCAACAGCTTCTTCCTTATTTTCTTCCTTGAAATTCTCAATATAAGCCTTAAACTGATCAAACAAATGGTAAATAATGTCAGATGTGAAAATCTTGATATCAAGACCGTCTGCAATCTCACGAGCCTCTGATGTCACTTTGACATCAAAGGCGAAGATTGTTGCGAATTCTTTTTTTTTGAAAGCTCAATTGGACTTTTCCCATAAGCTTCAGCAGCTTATATTATGACCTCTAAGTTCTCTGTTCTTTTCATCCAATATTTTTTTTTCAATGTTGCTTCTGATTCACTGTCCAATGTGCCACTTAGCTCCGGTTGCTTAGCTTCAAATATCAGCTTCTTAGGAGACACTGGTTATAGCAGATTGAAAAGGGTTGGTATAGCTGAATCCAACCACATAAAAAATAATGGGACCGCTTAACTCGAGCTACTGAACGATTCCGTCTGCTTCTAACCCACGGGGAGAAGGATTGCTTCTCTACCATTTGATTAGTATCTGTAGTAACACATTACAAAGAATTAGTATCTATCGTTTGCATCTTATACCAATAAAACTTTTTGATACCACTAATAACTTTGTAGTGTATACATGTTGAGCTATTACATCCATGTGCGAAGAAGAGCAGGCATATGCACTTGTGACCGAAGTAACACTAATAGTATCCCTAACATGAACATTAGCATCAAGTGACTTGCCACCATCCCCGCAACTTCTAATCGTGCAGCTGCAATCCAACCCGGTGCATGTTTCAGAATTCAGATTAGTCTGAATAATAGACTTTAGCAACAATCTTGCCTTTTTAATATCCAATATCTCAGCATCATTCCTAATCTTCATACTCTCCAAATCAGTCAAACACCCTTTAGGATCAACAACAGTTAAGCCTGAAACAGAATCCATAACTCTATCCAACTTATAACCCATAATAGTTCCTTGACCTTCCCCAACCGGAGTCAAATCTTGCATCCTAGATTCCAAGACGGTATCATATTCCTTCTCTCGCCTAGCTTTCTCAAGCAACTTATCAGGCACCGACCCATAACTCTCAAATCTTAACCGAATAATCACCAGTCTCAGGAATCCCATCCCTATCCGCGCCAGACAATGTCCCCAACTTCCTCTTCAAATCCACAAACCGCTAAGTAATCTTCGGATTACTCACACAATACTTTTCAATCTCCTCCTTCAGCCACGCATCGTGTCTATCTTTCCCACCTGCTCAATAATGTTTACATGTTAGTGTTGCCATGGTTAGAATATGTATAGGTCATCTATGTGTACTAAAGGTGATAACTTGTATGTACTTTTCTTTAATAATTTTGAGAAACGACATTTACACTTCAACTTCAAGCACATACAAAACATTACATACCAAATCACATTAATAAATTATATTATTATTAACCACTAAACATAAAATTATAGCATATACAAATATGAGAGAACCGACCCATTATTCTCAAATCTCAATGGCATAAAATGTGAAGTTAAATATGCATATAGATTCTGCTGTCAAAACAGGTACGTAGCAAGGGAAAAAAAAGCATTGTTCTGTTAATAGTTTTCTAAATTGAACTATAGAGATCCGATTTACACAATTTTACCTTCGCTAACATATTTCTCAGTGCCTGCTACTTAGATTGTGATATTACAACCGATAAAGCTTTATCTTCATCCCCGAGCGTCAATTCCTCTACAAAGTACTCCTTGACAGACACGCTTATTCGATATCACTTTTGGCTCCATACTTCTTGATTGTTGTGCGCACCTATATACAGTCTAATAATTATGTATCAATTGCTAAAAGGAAGGTTATCATACTTCTTATTGAAAGTAAAGCAAATGATCGTGGATGCTTTCACCCTGATTGCTGCGCGCAAAAGTCCAATAAGTTAATATCTCTCAAATTGATCATATAAAAATATCTGTTATAATATCTTAAATTTTAGTACTGTGGATGGAGTAACATGTTTCATCTGTAGTTGCTTTAAGATCCTCAAGGGCTTGTTTACTCATTTACTGACCATTTATTCTCTTAGCCTAGTGCAATCAGTGCACACCATGTGCATGTACTTTGCTAAACTTAATGTTGACATCTTCAACTAAATAAAAGGATTAGTAACAAATGATTAAATATATAATTATGATGTTATGAGTATCTTGACTCGTTTTTCCTTACTGTCTCAAATTTAATATTGCATAATCGAAACTGCTTCGACTTAAAATCTGCTTAGTATAATATATCTTGTTCTAATAAAACATAAACATAAAATAACAATAAAAATAAACGAAAACCTGATGAGCATCTTGAAAAGGAATGATATAGGCATCAATAATAACACTACGCTTCCCACACATCTCACGCAAAGCATTCGCCTTCTCATCTTGCCCCAATCCATTATTCTTACTCTTTCGTAATTCCATGTACCTTGGCTGCACCAGTTGAGCTAGGGATGATGTTTTGTGCAGCACCACGACCACCACGCCAATCCTTCATTGAAGGTCCATCGACAATTTTCTCCGTAGCCAAACAGATATGAACAGAACAGCCGTTAGATAAAACTGAAAACAAAAGGTAAATAATACGAATCAAAAAGAGGAAAACAGACCTGGCAAAAGCAGAAAAGCCCAAAAAGAACCATACATTGGCCAAAGGAGGCAAGCAGTTAGTCATGCAGCTCTCATTGGATACAATATCCATGTTTGATTTATAAGTGGTCTCATTTACTCCTACAACAAACACAGGCGCATCAGCTGATTGAGCTGAGATCACTACCTTCTTCACACCACCCTGCACATGTTAGCATACAAAGATCAACCAAGGGCCTGGGGTAACAAATAAAGTTTTGAAACTTTTAATTATACCAGAATCCATAGAAATCAGATAAAAAATATAACACATAATGATATTAAAACATATCAAATTCGCATTAAAAACACACAACCAATAAAACCATACAGTACATGGTAAATTTATGCGACTGTTGCTTTATCTCCCTTCACGTTCTTCTTTAACTTTTATCAAGCCTTCTCTTTTGACAGAGACCTATCATGAAAAAAATAGAACAAAAAAATAACATACAATCAAAAGAACGATTTTTTACCTTTTTTTTATGGAATGCATCTTTCAATAAAAATCAAAACTTTAAATCGTAAACACATGAATTTAAACAAATGATTTATTATGAATATATACAAATAAAGCACTAGCAGCAACTGAGATGTTGAGGACGTCCTAATATCTGTTATGGGTTGTGTTTTTTTACAGAATTAAAAAAAAATGATATAATGAATGAATCATATTAGGGTTTTGAGATTATTGTGAACCGATTATATGCATAATCTATTCCTTAAATATAGCTTAATAATATCAAAATTTTAAGCATGACTTAAATATTTTGTATTGTAAATGACAAAAAAATTGCTTGGTCTAGTGGTTGAAGCATTTATATGTGGATTAAATGGCCAAGGTTCGAATCTTGAAAAAGACAATTTTAATTAAATTTTTAATTTCGGATTAACATAGGAATTTTAATTAATTAAACGTTATTTCCATTAAACTAAATATAAATATTCGAAATTTTAATCAAATCTTGCTTAGGTGGCATTATGACATGGCATTATTGGGCAATCCTGCATTTGATGACGTCATGCGTATCTTGTTATATATCAATGTTGCAAAAATCGGCCGTATCGGTCGATTAATCGCCGATATATCGCTTATCGGCCTTCGATCTTGTAGAATTTTGCAAATCGGTCAAAAAATTGGTCTGGGCAAAAAAAGGGCCAAAAATCGGCCGTATCGGCCAGAAATCGGCCGTATCGGCCAAATCGGTCAGCTTTAAAAAAAATAAAAATTTAGGCATTCTACTTAATTTGGGGATCGTTTATTTCACTTATAACACACAATGAGCCTCATAATCAGAATTGGAGCCTTTTATTGAGGTTTGGAAACATTGTAGGCTTGGAATCAGTTACGATCTTTAGTTCGGTCTCCAAAAATACCCAAAACATGCAAAAAATGCCAATCCGATTAATCCCGCCTTGGCCGATTAATCGCTGCAGGGTGGTCGACCGCCACGCTACCGATTCACGATTTTTGCAACATTGGAAAAAAGAATTATATTTTTTTGATTTTTATTTAATTTTTTATGAATTAAAAACTAAATTAAAGAAAATAAATCATTAAAAATATTAAATGAAAAGAGAAAAATCTGAATTTTTGTGGAAAATTACTTTAAAGTAAATTGAAGCTAGGAAAAATAATAAAAAGGAATCAGCTTATTTGAATAAGCTGATAGTAAGCAAACTAAAACTGAAAAGCTAAGTGGAAAGCAAGGTTAAGAAATAAATTTTGCAAAGGTGTAATGAAAAAGACCCAAGGGCAAACGGATGAGTGTGTGTGGTGTGGGCTAAGTGACTGGGGTTCGAACCCCAGCCTTGGCTTTTTGAGAATTAATTTTTTTTCTTTTGTAAAAACTAATTAAGTACTTAACAATAAGCACTTTTTATAAAAGAAAATATTTTTGAAAACTTAAAATAAGCTTAGAAAAGGCTGTTAAGATCAGATCAGTAGGCTAAAAAGTGAAAACAATCAAAAAGCAAATGAGCAAATATAAGATAAGCTACAATAAGCTATGAGGAACTTAGAAAAAGCTATTCTAACCAAAATCTAATCTAAATAACCCAAATTAATCAGAAAAGGCTACAAGTAACAGCAGATAAGCAAAAAATAATCCCAATAAGCAAAAACTTAAACTGATGCAGGCCTAAAATAAGGTGACTGGGGTGATTTTACAAGCAGAAAAAGCTATGAATAAGCTAATGGAAAAATTCAGAAAAATAAATAATAACTAGATAAGCCACCAAATATTTTAAAAACCAAATTTCAGCACCAATGAGCTTATATTGAAAACATGATAAATCAAAGATATGATGTGCGGACTGCCTAAAGAGGTTGTGCAGACTGTTGTGGGATATGAGCAGACTTGGACCAAATCAAAGCAATATCTTCAATGAAACTTAAAACTCTAAACCAACAGCTTATATTACCTAAATTAGACCAGATCAAACCTAACCCAATGGCAAATGAACAGTAAACTTCAATTTTGACCCTTGTCCAAGCTTGTTCCAAACACCCTTAATCAAACTGAATTTGAAATTTTGAACTAGAATCTACTGAATTAAGTATTATACTGATTACTACTGATTAACTAACTTATTTTAACCAAAATTATCAACTTTCAAGATCTAAATAACCACTAATAAGCTTATGCTAATATTGACTGATTTTGCTTTTTTAAGACTTTTTTAAGCTAATATGAAATTAAGCACTTAATAACTACTCAAATAGGCTCAAATATTATCAAATAAGCTATTTCTACTTTAATAAGCACTAATTAGAAAGCAATAAGCAGATGCACAGTAATAAGCTAGAAATGAGAATGAAATTGGAACTTACAAGACCCTATAGCTGAAACAGTAATGAACCATTGATCTCACAACCCAGGCTTGTTAAGCACAAGCCAATAATACCCCAATAAGCTCTTCCAGAACCAGCTTATCTTCCAACAGCTTATTTGACCAAAAGTTTGACTTTTTGACTTTTTGGGATAATTTTGAGAATGAATCTAATTCAGTACCTAATAAGCTTCACAAAAGCTATAGGAAGCTAGAATGAGCTTAATCTACTGTAGAAATAGCTTATTGAAGCTGAGTTTGAGTATTTTTTTTTTATTTTTTTTGAAGTATTTTATATTTTTTTGGATTTTTGGTTTAAAAACAGAAGCTATGAAAATATTTTAAGGAAAACTTGAAAAGAGCTTAATGAGAGCTTAATAAGACAGAAAACAAGCTACGAATAGCTTATAACAACACACATAAAAACAGAACAGTTGGATTAAACATAAGACAAAATCAAACTAAAATTTCATTCAACCTTAAAATTCTGAGTACAACTATTCCTTACAACTTTTAAACAGGCTTAATTAAAATTTACTTACTAAACACATAAAAACGACACAATATTAAACCTAATTTTGACTCTAAAATTCTAACACCCTTTCTTGTGAAGAGAGGCCACTATTTATAGGCTTCAGGAACCTCTAGGGTTTCACAGGAACCTTCAGGAAACCATATGACAGCCCTTGGATTCAACTTGGTGACCACTCCATCTCTTTTCAGCCGTTGATCAAGGATGATGGAGACACAGCCAATAGGATTGCTGGGTTTTGCCAACGTGGCATTCGATCTCTTTGTCTCTGTCGTCCTTCTAGAACATTTTAAGGTAGGTAATTAATGTGGGAGAAGGGTAATTTAGTTGGAATGACGATGAACAGTAACTTAGGGACTTTTTGGCGGGTAAAGTAATTTTTGGGGAGACCGGGTATTTTGTGTTGACTTGGGTTAAATACATGGGATACGGGTTGGATTCGGTTTGTGGTTTTAGTTTAAAAGAAAAGGGTTGGGCTAGGATAGTGTTGGGCCTGGTTTGATTTTGGGTTTGGGTTTTTTATTTGGCCGGTTAGTAATAGGAATTAGTATTAAGGTTTAAGGGTAAATTTTGCTAAGTTGTAAATTCAAGGGACTTTTTCTGCCATTTATTCAAAGTTGATCCAACATCTATTTTTGAAAATCTTTGCTTCTTCAAGGTTGACTTTTGAACGAATGAGCATATCTTTGATCCAATATTGCAATTTGCTTCCCCGGCTTCGGCTTTAAATATTTTTCTTCCAAATCTCGTGCTCGCGTTTTCCGGGTTTTTCTTGGTTTTGTCCTTTTTTCGAGATATCCGTACCTGCATATTAATAAACACAAAAACACATATATCTTTGGCATTTTGGTTAGTTTTTGGTCGTTTTGGTCTTAATTTGGTCAAGAAAAAGGTATGTGTTTAAGCACATACCAAAATCCCCCAGACTAAGATATTGCAGTGTCCTCACGCAACGTTATAAAAACACGTTTTTCAAACCAAAAATTTCCAACCTCTTTTTACTAACTTTGAAAAGTAGCAAAATTTTCAAAAGAGATTAAGAAATCCAAAGTTTTTTAAAAACTCCCCGATTTTCCTTTTTATTCTATTTTTGTATTTTTCTCATTTTTCATATAACGGCTTTGTTGACAATCATTATTCATCAATAACTTTTAGGGTCAACGAGTAGGAAACACGAGTCATAAAGAAGTGACCATACGGATAAAATTCGTCATCCTTGATTTTTCATGAGTCCCCAAACTAAGCTTAAAAACGAAATCATTGTTATTTACAAGTTAGATTGCCAATACTACTCATGGAAGTTAATTGTGTAGAACTCTTTGTCCCCAAATTCCTATTTTCCTCTATTTATTTTATTTTTGGTGAGACATGAATTTCTTCATATTCTCGTTTCAATAATTTTTAGTCCGATAAAAGCACTTTAGTTTAGACGCTAAGTAGTTTCAATTCCTTCCCTCGAGAATCGTTGCAAATAAAAATGAGGTCCACATCAAGGTGATTTAAAATAGGGCTTATTATTCTATTTTTATATTTTGGAAATTTTGCTTCTTTTTTTTTTTTTTTTTTTTTTTTTTTTTTTTTTTTTTTTTTTTTTTATAACAAAATTGAAGTTGTGTACCATAAACTATGGAGCTTCACGGGGAAATTCCAAGATCTTAAACCTTCCGGAATAAAGGATCCAAGGGCCGTTACAACGGAGAGTTCCAAGACCTTAACGCCTTTCAGAATTAAGGGTCCAAGGGCCGGTGTAAGAGGGAAGCCAAGACCTAAATACCTTCTGGAAATAAGAATCCAAGGACCGATTTCGAATCCGCAGCTTATAGCACATAAATTTAAGTTTTATTTATTTATGCTTAATTTTAATGCCACCACTCCAAATTTCGTGTACCATAAACTAAACGGAACTTTACGGATAATTCCAAGACTCTAGACATTCCTGAAATGAGGATCCAAGGTCGTTAGATCAAGACCTCACACATTCATGAATTAGAGATCCAAGGGCCGCTTTCTGAACCGTCGCTTATGTCACACGACACTTGGAGTAACCTTGATGTGTACCCAACTCTTACAAGCAAGGATTCTTTTAAGAAGGAATAAAAACGAATTATCGCCAAAACCAAAATACTTTTAATTAGATTATTATTATTATAGGGTGAAACAAGCTGATGGGAACAAAAAGCCACAATTAGCTTCGATAAGCTCTAAAGAGAACCAACTACTCCACGTTTAGCAATCTAACTTATAAACAACTCTATCATTTCTCGTTCTTCGCAAATTTAAAATCTTAAGTAATAAGATCCGCGAATGCTTAGCCAAAAGGTTAAGGAGACAAGCTAGGGCTCAACACGCCCGATCAAGTCAAAATTTTTTTCTTACCTTCACCAGCGGAAAGTCAACATTGTGTCAAAACACTTATTATATTTTTGCAAAATTTTTAAAAATTTTTCATTTTTTTTTCACTTTTTTTCATTTTTTGGAGAAAAAAACGGGGTTGCGAGAGTAAACGGCAAAAAATGCAAGGCAAAAATCAAATCGAAAGATTACCCCCCCAGACTAAAACGAGACATTGTCCCCAATGTCTTAAAGGTAAGGGTTCTCCTACATAAATCTACGACCATTTATTAATTATGCCAAAAGATAAATGTTAGACGATAAGATTAAGGATATCGGATGAGCAACGAATGATGAAACTCGAGTGGAGAGAGACAAAACCACGAGTACGAGAGTCTTCATTATTCGGGAAAATCCTGGACAAATCACAGAAAACCACAAAACACAAGATATGGAAGAGGTGCCCCTCCTCACTTTTATTAAGAAAATAGAAAGAAGATAGATGGATAAGCATGAGGTGCCTCCCACGAAGCGCTTTGTTTATTAACGAGTCACGTAACTTGACTCGCCCCGAATTTAATTGTCCTTGGGGGAGCAAGTGGAAAAGATAATCTCCATCGGACTTTCATTCAAGATGTTTGGATAAACATTGAAGTGCTTGAAAGTTCCATTCCGATGAGATACCCACGGCTCTAGAAGGAAAAAGTGGTTATGCCGGGGTCAAAAACTTTGTCTTCATTTCCGGTTGGAAACAATAGTAAAGTTTCAATCAGAGATAACTCCATGCAGAACGGTATTTCTTGATCAGAAATAAGCAGAGGGGAATCACTTTCCTCTAGAATTAAAAGTTCCTTAGATGAAGCAGAAAACTTTAAATTCTTATCAAGAGTCAATTTCATCAAAGGATGAATTTCACCATCATCGCAAAATTGATTTAACAATTTAGATCCAAAAGGAATTACACAAGAAATATGTAAAACCCCGGTTCGTTGTCCCGATGAAGATTGAATGGAATTGTGATTTCGGGATCGTGAATCATGTAGTGAATGTGTAAGAGTGAGATATTTTGGTTATTAAACTAAAATTATGAAATAATAACTAGAAACAACTAATTAACTAAGGCAAAAGCTAATCTAATGTTCTTGAGGTAAAAAACGCAAGGAAAAACTAATTACGAATCAAAACCGGGAAATCCCGAACCTAAAACATCAAATCTATGAAATACTAATCCTAGGGATACTAAATTAATTTTCCTAAGTCCTAATTAATAAAATAAAATTTTAGAAAAAAGAATTATATTTTTTTGATTTTTATTTAATTTTTTATGAATTAAAAACTTAATTAAAGAAAATAAATCATTAAAAATATTAAATGAAAAGAGAAAAATCTGAATTTTTGTGGAAAATTACTTTAAAGTAAACTGAAGCTAGGAAAAATAATAAAAATGAACCAGCTTATTTGAATAAGCTGATAGTAAGCAAACTAAAACTAAAAAGCTAAGTGGAAAGCAAGGTTAAGAAATAAATTTTGCAAAGGTGTAATGAAAAAGACCCAAGGGCAAACGGATGAGTGTGTGTGGTGTGGGCTAAGTGACTGGGGTTCGAACCCCAGCCTTGGCTTTTTGAGAATTAATTTTTTTTTTCTTTTGTAAAAACTAATTAAGTACTTAACAATAAGCACTTTTTATAAAAGAAAATATTTTTGAAAACTTAAAATAAGCTTAGAAAAGGCTGTTAAGATCAGATCAGTAGGCTAAAAAGTGAAAACAATCAAAAAGCAAATGAGCAAATATAAGATAAGCTACAATAAGCTATGAGGAACTTAGAAAAAGCTATTCTAACCAAAATCTAATCTAAATAACCCAAATTAATCAGAAAAGGCTACAAGTAACAGCAGATAAGCAAAAAATAATCCCAATAAGCAAAAACTTAAACTGATGCAGGCCTAAAATGAGGTGACTGAGGTGATTTTACAAGCAGAAAAAGCTATGAATAAGCTAATGGAAAAATTCAGAAAAATAAGTAATAACTAGATAAGCCACCAAATATTTTAAAAACCAAATTTCAGCACTAATGAGCTTATATTGAACACATGATAAATCAAAGATATGATGTGCAGACTGCCTAAAGAGGTTGTGCAGACTGTTGTGGGATATGAGCAGACTTGGACCAAATCAAAGCAATACCTAATGAAACTTCACCAGCTATTTAAGATCACCTTAATGCACTAAATAGGACCTAAAAACACCACAGAAAGTAGCTTAAAAGAATTAAGCTTATAAAGAGCTTATATGGGCAGTGGGTATGATCTCACTCTCAAATTTCAGATTTGAACTATCAATATCTTCAATCAAGCTTAAAACTCTAAACCAACATCATATATTACCTAAATTAGACCAGATCAAACCTAACCCAATGGCAAATGAACAGTAAACTTCAATTTTGACCCTTGTCCAAGCTTGTTCCAAACACCCTTAATCAAACTGAATTTGAAATTTTGAACTAGAATCTACTGAATTAAGTATTATACTGATTACTACTGATTAACTAACTTATTTTAACCAAAATTATCAACTTTCAAGATCTAAATAACCACTAATAAGCTTATGCTAATATTGGCTGATTTTGCTTTTTTAAGACTTTTTTAAGCTAATATGAAATTAAGCACTTAATAACTACTCAAATAGGCTCAAATATTATCTAATAAGCTATTTCTACTCTAATAAGCACTAATTAGAAAGCAATAAGCAGATGCACAGTAATAAGCTAGAAATGAGAATGAATTGGAACTTACAAGACCCTATAGCTGAAACAGTAATGAACCATTGATCTCACAACCCAGGCTTGTTAAGCATAAGCCAATAATACCCCAATAAGCTCTTCCAGAACCAACTTATCTTCCAACAGCTTATTTGACCAAAATTTTGACTTTTTGACTTTTTGGGATAATTTTGAGAATGAATCTAATTCAGTACCTAATAAGCTTCACAAAAGCTATAGGAAGCTAGAATGAGCTTAATCTACTGTAGAAATAGCTTATTGAAGCTGAGTTTGAGTATTTTTTATTTATTTATTTTTTTTGAAGTATTTTATATTTTTTTGGATTTTTGGTTTAAAAACAGAAGCTATGAAAATATTTTAAGGAAAACTTGAAAAGAGCTTAATGAGAGCTTAATAAGACAGAAAACAAGCTAAGAATAGCTTATAACAACACACATAAAAACAGAACAGTTGGATTAAACATAAGACAAAATCAAACTAAAATTTCATTCAACCTTAAAATTCTGAGTACAACTATTCCTTACAACTTTTAAACAGACTTAATTAAAATTTACTTACTAAAAACATAAAAACGACACAATATTAAACCTAATTTTGACTCTAAAATTCTAACACCCTTTCTTGTGAAGAGAGGCCACTATTTATAGGCTTCAAGAACCTCTAGGGTTTCACAGGAACCTTCAGGAAACCATATGACAGCCCTTGGATTCAACTTGGTGACCACTCCATCTCTTTTCAGCCGTTGATCAAGGATGATGGAGACACAGCTAATAGGATTGCTGGGTTTTGCCAACGTGGCATTCTCTTTGTCTCTGTCGTCCTTCTAGAACATTTTAAGGTAGGTAATTAATGTGGGAGAAGGGTAATTTAGTTGGAACGACGATGAACAGTAACTTGGGGACTTTTTGGCGGGTAAAGTAGTTTTTGGGGAGACCGGGTATTTTGTGTTGACTTGGGTTAAATACATGGGATACGGGTTGGATTCGGTTTGTGGTTTTAGTTTAAAAGAAAAGGGTTGGGCTAGGATGGTGTTGGGCCTGGTTTGATTTTGGGTTTGGGTTTTTTATTTGGCCGGTTAGTAATAGGAATTAGTATTAAGGTTTAAGGGTAAATTTTGCTAAGTTGTAAATTCAAGGGACTTTTTCTGCCATTTATTCAAAGTTGATCCAATGGCTATTTTTGACAATCTTTGCTTCTTCAAGGTTGACTTTTGACCGAATGAGCATATCTTTGATCCAATATTGCAATTTGCTTCCCCAGCTTCGGCTTTAAATATTTTTCTTCCAAATCTCGTGCTCGCGTTTTCCGGGTTTTTCTTGGTTTTGTCCTTTTTTCGAGATATCCGTACCTGCATATTAATAAACACAAAAACACATATATCTTTGGCATTTTGGTTAGTTTTTGGTCGTTTTGGTCTTAATTTGGTCAAGAAAAAGGTATGTGTTTAAGCACATACCAGCTAGCTTGCACCATTGGGGAAGAATATGTGCCTAACACGTATATTGAGCCAGATTCCCCAATGAATGTAATCTCACTTTCGTTATACAACAAGGTTTGTACTCAAAAGCTCGACTACAAGGGATTGAATATTGTTGGGATTGTTAGGAATATACCAACTAATGTTAGAGGATTTGTTTACAAGGTTAATCTCACGGTGATGAACAAATTGGACTCTATCATTAACCCTAAGTTGACCGACTTAGTCCTAGGAATGCCTTTTGTTGAAGTATCCGGATTGGTAACCAATAGGACCGAGGGTAGTGTAATGTTCACAGATAATGTTAGGAGGGTAATCTTTCAAAGGGATAGACGGAAAATAAGATTAAAGAGAATACCTCCGATAGATAATCATGGGGGATTGCCTAATTCAACATGTGGGAACCTTGAGAACGTGACGGAGGATGGAGTCACGTAATAGTCCATGACTTTGAGTCTAGCTACAAGACTCGTTAATAAAAAAAAGCGCTTCTTGGGAGGCAACCCAAGCTTTTTAATTGTTTGATTGTTTGTTTTTGTTTTGTTTGATTTCATATATATACTCCATCTTTATTTGTTTATCTTTCATGTTTCGAATAAATTTGTGAAAATGCTTTATTTTGTTTTTAACCTCGTCTTAATTGCATATAAAGGTATTTTACAAAAAGATAAGTGTAGGTAAGATCATATTTGTTTACGAGAACGAATTCGAACATGAAAGTTAACAATTAATGATTAGCATAAATTTTTGTGTTTGTTAGAGTCAAACGCTTGTATCGAGTCACAATGAATGTTTTGCAGAATTTCCAGGTTTTAATAATTAGATTTTTCCAGAAATTTTCCAGAAATAAAACCCAAAAATATTGTCAGGTCAATCCTGACGGCGTCAGGGTTTACACCCGACGGCGTCATGCACTATAGCAACACAGTTTTCCAGAATTTTATTTTTCTGCTGGAACTTAATTTTTGAAAATTTCCAGGAATCTGTAAAATTCCAGGAATCTGTAAACATTTATTTTGCAAGCATTATATCTTATTTGCTTTCTAGGATTTTGTTTTATTATATATAGCATTTACCGCCGATTTTATGCGAGGTTTTGTGTTTCATTTTCTTAGTGATTTACAGGTTATATTGGACAAGAAGGAAAAGATGAAGTAGGATGAACTTTCATGGAAGATTATTTTCTTGGAGGAGGATTTAACCATGTTTCACATCGTCCATGCCAAGCAAATCAGGGGAGTATTAGTTTCTTTCATCTATTTTATTTTTCCCTTTATCATAACTTTGATACTTTTCAAGAACATTGGGGACAATGTTCAATTTAAGTGTAGGGAGGGTAAGATGTGATACCTTAGAAACTATAACTTCGCTTGATATTTATTTTGTCTTTAAGTAAATGTGTAATAAACTAAAAGAGATACTTGTTAGGGTGATTTTAGCACCAAATTTAAAATTTTTTACAACATGTAGGAGTGAAACTTTAGTTTTAATAAGCTTCTCATGGATAAGAATTATATAGCTAGCATAAAAACCCTTCCACTTAAAAATTTCCACCCCAATAATGTGAGGTTCGCCTTTAGATCGATAGGAAAAAGCATTCACTTTTAATGTTTATGAGTGTACCAGTAGTATATAGTTTCTAGAACTTGTGTTTGTGATGCATCCCGAGATCGCTAGTGAGACTACATTCGTGTAGTTAAGATTAATTAAATGATAAGAGGCATTAGGATAACCATTGTTTTAAACATGTATTATAATTACGTTGGCTACATTGGTCAAGTAATTTTCCTTCACCTTTGCGATGTACTCATTTTTAGTACACGATACCCCTAGTACACCCCTCAGAGCCTATTATTTTCGCGGTTCTCGTTATATTTCGGTGGATTCCGAAATATTAATGAAGAACATTGTTTACAATCCACCCCCAAATGTACACCCAAATCGCCTTAGCCTACCATGTATGCACTCATCTTTAGTGCATTATTGTTACAACACTTATGTGTAAACCCTTTTTCAATTGTCTGGTTACCTACATGGTTGCTAAGTCGAGTCATATCTTGTAAATACAGTTTTGGGATGATTGAGACTCATGGGTAAGGTACTAGTTATTATGGAGTAATGGGGAAGAAAGTCGATGTTATTACCCCCATATGTACATTAATGTTTAAAGTAATCCATGTGTTTTGATTTTCTTAATTCGGGTCATTAGTTAGTTATGTGTAAAGTATGTAAAAGTTCAAGTGTAGGGAGGTTGCAAGAAATCCCTTGTAATGATGTATTATTTTGGATGGTAGGGCAAAAGTGTATGAAATATATGTATATATATATATATATATATATATATATAACATATGTATATATATATATGTATATATATATGTATATAGATATATATATATATATGTATATATATATATATATGTATATATATATATATATATATCTGTAACATATATATATCATGATGTATATGACGTCATTATATGCATTAATGCCACCTAAACGCCACATAAAAGCCACCTAAGCAAAGCATGCCACCTACAATTCATAAATTTCGGATTTTTTTTTTCAAAAAATGCATTCTGCTGGATTTGAACATGGGTCTATTAGTTCACAAACAAGCGCTTCAACCAATGGAACAAGCCAGAAGTTATGATAGACAATTCAAAATCAAAATGTAATGTCTTAATCACACCACACTAAATAAAACCCTAGAATATAAATCCCATATTATTAAAAAAAAAAAAAAAAAAAACGCCTCTTTTCCCTCAAAACCCCAATGATGAAACTTTGTTACTCTATATGCATATGTTGGTTTCTTTGCAAGTTTTTGCATGTTAGACGTCTTCTTTGCACATTAGTCATCTTCTTTGAACACATGTGGTTGTAATGAATCTTAAAACAATGATTTCTTGGTGAGTTTTATTTAGTTTCAATGATTTGTGATTGGTTTATTTAAGTTTTTTGTTTAATCAGGTTAACTAAACTTGTATGGTCCTACATATTATAGATATGTCTTGATATCATTAGTCATTCGTTTGTGGATTCATTGTCTGCATGATTTCAGGTACGTAAAAGTCAAGTAGGAAGAAGATGGGGTGTTGGAGTTGGAGCCAATTCAGAACAACGAGAGGTACAAGTACCACTTTCTGATAGGGTATATACAACTATCATTCTTCATTATGCTTGTGCATTTATGCTCAAATAGCTATACCATTTTCTGCTTTTTTACAGCTACAACACCGTAAATAACAGCTCTATTTTCATGGTGGGGCATGAACTTGGTTCAAATGCTTACAGCAAAGGAGGTAATTACATATCGTATATGTGGCTCATAATTTATTAAGTGTAGTTCTTGAAGGCGAATTCATCTGTTTTAGCTTTGCAGTGAGTGTAAGGTTTTCAAAAATGGTTCTGGTCTACGCTTACGTTCAATACTATTATCATTCTTCATTGTGCTGGTGCATTTATGCTCAAATAGCTATACCTTTTTCTGCTTTTTACAGCTACAACACCGCAAATAGCAGCTCTATTTTCATGGTGGGGCATGAACTTGGTTCAAATGCTTACAGCAAAGGAGGTAATTACATATCGTATATGTGGCTCATAATTTATTAAGTGTAGTTCTTGAAGGCGAATTCATCTGTTTTAGCTTTGCAGTGAGTGTAAGGTTTTCAAAAAATGGTTCTGGTCGTTTAGGCTATCAGGTTTGTGTTGACCTGGAAGTATTTTTGATTAAATGTGGATAAATATTGTATCAGCATTGAATACATAGATTGTTGTATATGCATAGAAAATACACCATTGGTGACTTTGATTATTGACTTGAATCATCTCTATTAATGTTAATATCTGTTTGGACCATTTTAGGTAGAACTTAACATAAATTGACCCATTTATATGTAGGTTCAAACTCCCAACTTTATTTGAATACAAATTGTAATTTATAAGTTTTAAGCAATATTTGATGCTACATACAACTTGCACGACAATATGTGGGATGATGGAAACTCACTTGGCCCCAAAGAGGTGCACAATTATCTAACTCGGGTCATGAACAATCGCCGGAAAAAATTTGATCCATTATGAAATTCTCTTATACCCAGTGGAGTGAAAAATGGCTATCTGGCCAAGCATTGAAGTTGCTACCAGCAAGATGTGATATATGAAAAAATTTTGTATTAGCGAGTAAGATTATTTATTTAGATATTTTTTAGTATATAGCTCGAAACACTAACATGATTGATCTAATATCTTTACCATCTCTAGGTATGATCTAAATTTATTTGAAGATGAAAACAAGAACCGAATTATGGAGACGAAAGAACTCTTTGAATGGTTACTCAAGCAAAAGTGTTTTGAGGTTAGAAGTCATATATAAAGAATTGGAAGTTTAAAATAAGCAACCTTAGAGACCTTTTTATATAATCTGTTACATTACAATTCTTTTATGTTCCAGCCCAAATCGTCGGCAAGGTATAATGTCCGGGAGAAAGTATTTTCATGGTGGGGCGTGATCTGTGGTGATGGCATCAACATTTAGTTTCAGATAGTGATATCTTCTTTTGCTTTTTTACGGTAACAACACCACAGAGACCACCTCCTCCTTTTTTCCCACAAAACAGACGTCGCCAGCTTGGCCATCTCGGTAATGTAGATACTTTATTATTGTATGTTTAAAATCTAATTTCTGTCTTTTATTAAACTATACTTATACTTATGTGTGGGGCATTCATTAAATCTCAGATACAATGAATATGAATCAACCAGCGGCCACCACTTCAGCTACAAATGTGGCCCTAGCAGTCGCTCGCGCCGTGGTCAGTTGCAAATACCTTGTCGCTATATCTTTGAAATCTGATTTGTGTGTCTTATTCAATGATCGTCATCTCTGGTGATTTCGTTATATCTATGATACATTCAACACTCTTATGCCATTCTTTGTTTTCTTATATCACATCTTTCTGCATTATTGCAGGCCCGCCAATCGGTAATATTGGATTATAGAAATTGAAGAGTTTAGCCAATTTGTTTTACGTACATCAGTACATGATACAATGTTTTACGGAAGGTTCTGCTAGCAACTTCAATGCTTGTGGAGATCAAAGGTAGCAAGGAAAGAACCTAGGATGCTAAAGATGGTGAGTACATATCCTTTTTCAAAAAAAAAACAAAAGTATCATCGACTAAAAATTGCCAAAATAATAATTTTCCTTGATTGCAGGCTGCACGAGATGTCGAGGCCCTTAGAGAAGCTAGGGCCAAGCTGGAGAAGCGTGTTGAGGAGCTAAATGGAGATTAGACTTTGAAAAGCATCAGAGGGTACATGTTTTACATGCTCAGATTGTAAATGCAAATTGTGATTTAAAAAAATGATTTTTTAATGCTTTTGTTAGAATTAAAACCAAACTAAAGGGATGCTTATTGTAGGTTACTCGTTTAATTAGTTAAAATCGACCTTATACTATATGTTTATGTGCAGGATGAAATTGTGGAGCTGAAGAAGAGATTTGAGGAATTTGAGCAGAAGTACAATGAAGTTGAAAATGAGAGCAAAGAAAGACTTAAAGAGTTGGAGGAATCACAAGTTAAAATTTCAGGACTTCATGAGACCATTGAAAGGTCATATGCAAACTTGTCCAACCTCGAATCAAAAAATCTGGTATTGCACCAGGAAGCATTGGTTGTGTCAACTAATGAGGACCTCACTGAAGAAGCTGAACAGTAAGACTACATAAAATATACTACTACTTTTTTGATAATATTATTATAATAATTTTTGAAAAGTCTCAGATGCTATTCAATATCGAATTCAAGACAGTAAGGAAAAACGAGTCAAGATACTCATAACATCATAATTATATATTTAATCGATTGTTACTAATCCTTTTATTCAGACGCATATGTCAACATTAAGTTTAGCAACCATATATCATCTTTTGGAGTTAGGCCTGAGTAAATAACATCAATAGGTCAATATATACGAAGCGAAGTCAAGTTTATTTGTAACACAATAGTGGTTTAGGAGTGTTCGATGGCAATGTTGCACCGGGGACAAAGGTTGTTGACAATGGTTTACAAGAACATTTTTTTGGCCTGCGTGTATACAACCACCAGTTTTCTGTATTATCATAGATTACCTTTCATAAGGTTCATTGAGGGCATACTTGCATAAGCTTGAAGATAATACTGGAAAAGAAAAGGAATATCTTCCATTAGAAAAACTTATTAACATGTCTTTAGACATTGCTCGTGGGATGGAATACATTCTCTCACAAGGCTTAGTGAATCATGATACAGACATTCAGTGTGTGGCTTCAGGCAACAATGAGTCTGAAGGTTAGTCATATTCTTTTGAATCCTTTTTTGTGATGTATTCTATATAGGTTAATATATAATTGACTATTCTAATGTAGTAAAAAATTAAGCAACCAGTGCTACTAGCTATTTTTACATAACAAAATGAAGAGGTAAAATTAAGCAGTTAAGGCTACTGATCATGATTTGCTTATGCTACTTAAAGTTTGAATAAAGTAACGTTTAAGAGTAACAATATAAAACTGCTAGACTTGGGATAAATATCATAATTTAGTAAAGGGTAAATTGTGAGAGGCCAGGGGTAAATACCGAGCGACCCCTGTAACAAACTGTGTTGAATAGGTACCAACTTACCTAAGCAACTTTTTAGTCGTTGGTATGTTTTGTAGGCAAGATCACAGAAGTAAAGTTGCTTTCAAGTAATATCAGTAATAAAGTTGCATCAGTGAGCGAAACTCATGTGATTTAGCGGTCAGATTTGGTTTAGGTTTAACTATAGAGAGCCATAGCTGATTGGACCCAATATACTTAGGAAAGATAAGTATTGCTTAATTAGTAGCGTGCTTTGACCATTTATCTCTTCACGAAACCAAATAGAAAGCTATTTCTGACCAAAAGGAGAAGTGACCTAACTTGAACCACGACATTTCAACTTCTGATAATGTTGAAACAATTGAACATGAGTTGTACTACGAAAACCCCAAATGCCTAACCAACTACAGAATCACATGAGGGAGTTTTTATCACCTCAATGACGACTGAAGTTGTTCCAGTGATCGAATAAAATGCGTGAATTCCAAACATCCTCAATAACTAGGCACTACATATATACTAGAGGTATGCACTTTTCTGCAAAATGAGTTCCAAATATTGATACTTTCACTTGCTATCACAGGCCTTCGTGTGTTACATGTTTTCAAGCTAATCATATTGTTTATCTCTTTTCAGGGCGCCAAAGCTTTTATTGGGATCAAAACACCATTCTACTGCAATTGATATACGGTCATTAGGGTGTATCATGGTTGAATTGCTATCAAAGAAACCATTGTTTAACAGAAAAAAAAGTTGACTTATCATGGTTAAAGGCAGTTGCAGGGTTGACTAGGGATCCAATTGTAGTTGGTATTGTGATGTCCAAAAAAACAGATCTATGAATATATTAGCATATGGTAAATGTAAACCCTACATCTTGATTAACGTGAGTTTATGAATGGATGATTCTACCAATTGCAACACTATATTATTTCCCACTTTTAATCTAGCATATATGAGGGCATTGGGTAAGTGGTATTGTGGCAAGATGGGCGGGTTGGGTAATGGGTCAAAATAAGATAGGGTCGGTAAGCTATAAAGAAGCTAATGGAAACTGAGAATGAGCTAAGTAACTTAAAATAAGCCAGAATGAAAAAGAAAAAGCCACAATCACACAGTAATAAGCAATTAACAAGCACAAAATAAGCACAAATGGTTAGAGTCTGCTGATATGGTTTTGGTGCAGGGCAGATTTGGGCTTTTTCAAGCCCTTAAAAAGCAGTCAAAGAAAATTCTTAAAAATCTAAAAAAAAGGTAATCAACTAGATGAGCAGCTGAAAATTAATAGTACAAAAATACAGCTTATTCTAACTTAAAATGAGAAAGCTAAAAATCACCAAAGTCTGCTAAAAATAGGAAAAACTGAAATGCAGACTGCTAATGAGTCTGTGTGATCAGGGTATGTGCAGACTAGCAAAAGGCCATGGCCCTAACTGAAATGAATCCAGCTCTTGTTTATCTTACTTAATGGACTAAATGAAACCAATAAATGCCTCAAGAGAAGCTCTAAACAGCTTATTGCCTTAATAAGCTATTGAGATCAGTTTGGTCCCTAAGCTAATAACAGTCCACACAAATCCATGAAATCATTCAAATTGGCTCCAAACATGTTACAAATAGCTGATGACAGTTAATTTAAGCAGGGTTTATGTTGGCAAATGGGCAAATGAACAGTGGACAGCTTAATCTGCCTAAAAATAAGCTTAACACAAACAACCCTTAATGAAGGGTCTGTTCTTATTTTAAACTGAAACAGGCTAAAAGAAACTAGGACATGCTACACTAAGGCTTAATTAAGTATACTGGGTGCTTAAAAAATAGTTTTCTACTAAAATTAAGCACTACAATAAGCTCTACCTTATTTAAGCTATTTTTGGCTTTTATGAGGATTTTTAAGAAAATAAAGCAAAGGGCTATTTTAGGCTGATAAAACAGATGAAGGGCAATAATAAACTAGTAATGAGCAGAAAAGGCATACAAAAAGCTGTAAATAAGCAATAGCACAGTAAACTTAGAAAATAATGCAACAATTAGAAAATTTCTTACAACTGATAGGCTATGAAACAGTGGAACTAAATGATCAGTAACACACCTAGCTTGTCAAAAACAAGCTAGAAACCCAATTCAACTCTCCAACAACTTATTCCACCAGAAGAGCTTATTGTGAGCTTCTTTGACTTTCATTGACTTTTTTAAGATTTCTTGAATGTAACTGAGTTATCTTATTTTAAACTCACAATAAGCTATATTAAGCTCACATGAATTTATTCAAACAGAAAACAAGCTTATACAAACTCTGATTAACTTACTTCGATTTAACAGTTGCAATAGAAACTTGAAAACTTGGAAATTTCTTTAACTTTTGGAAATTAGTACAATGATAAACATTAAACAACCTTAAAATAACTTGGAATGATAACTGAAAACTAAATTGATAAAACTTGAACAAGGTAAATTACAATACGATTAAAGGAAAATTAACTACCTCTATAATAGGCTACAAGATGGTTCTATTTATACTACAACTAAGTGGGATAAGCCTCTTATCTTCCTCTGATCACTTTGAAGCCCTTGGATAGCCTTGAAATGATCTCAGTCGTTCACCTTCAGTTTTGGCGCCAAAATGGTGATAATGGGAAAATCCAATTGACTGATAGCGTGTGATGGGGAAGAAGCAGTTAGGAGGGGGGTGGATGTGTCAGGGATAAGGGCGGTGATGGTGGTTTTGGTTTGGCGGTAAACGGTATTGAAGAAGATAGGTTTGACTGAGGTCAAACGGTTTTGTTTAACTCAGGGATAAAGAGGCCGGGTCATGGGATTGGGCTTGGGTTTAGTGTGGGCTGGGTTATTTAGTTTAGCTGGGTTTAGTTTACTTGGATTAGAAATGGACTGGATTTATTTTTAGGATTAACTTTGGATAAGATTTAACTTTGGGGACTAAAGTTGTCAATTCTGAAAATCCAAGGACCAAGGCTGCCAAAAGTGAAAATTAATTCCAAGGACCATTTGTGTCATTTTGGTATTTTTTGGGGGCTGACTTTGTCTTTGTCTTTGACTTTTGTCTTCACTTGATCAAATGTACAATTGTTGTCGAGTCGATCCAAAAATATTCGTTTTCGTTCCGTTTTCAATCCTTCAGTACCTGAAACAAATAAAACACAAACCAAGGATATCTGCAATATATATTGGGTGTTTTAGGTCATTTTAGTGTCTTTTACGGGTATAAAATGATGAGTATTTACACACTCATCAATCCCCCACACTAAGCTATTGCTAGTCCCTAGCAATCCGATCATATAAAGTAATGAAAGGATCAAAAGAATACTAAGCATACCCCGTTTTGATTTTTTTATACAATGCTAGAAATTTAAACTTAGAACAAAATATATAACATGCTTGATTTCCAAAAATGGTATCAAGGAACGGGATTCACACAAAATGGGTGTCTCCGGGGAATTAAAATCGTCATCCTCTTTTTTATACTCCCAACTAAGCTTAAACTCAATGTGCAAATGCTTTTGTAAAAATGCTAACACTACTTATACTAATAATCTATGTAAGCCGAAACTTAACTTTTCACTCCCACAATTTATTCATTTTAGGTGACTGTGCTTGATTTTCAAATTTTGATAACAAAAATCGACGTTTTTATAAAACTTTGACTAATACTAGTTGAAAGATAGATTTAAAATTTACAACAAGCAAGCTTCAAAATTTATTGCATTTTGCAATATCATTCCATTTTTTTTTTTTTTTTTTTTTTTTTTTTTTGATATTACTTGTGCAATATAAACTAACGGAGTTTCACGGGAACCAAGATCTTACACCTTCTGGAATAAAGGATCCAAGGGCCGTTACAACGGAGAATTCCAAGACTCTAAACATTCCTGAAATGAGGATCCAAGGGTGTTAGACCAAGACCTCACACATTCCTGAATTAGAGGTCCAAGGGCCGGTGTAAGAGGGTAGCCAAGACCTAAACGCCTTCCGGAAATAAGAATCCAAGGGCCGATCTTGAACCGTAGCCTTTTAGCACATACATTTATTACTTAACTTTTACATTATTATGACATATGCTTGTTCCGAAGTTTAAATAAAGCTTTGAACTAGTATTTTTCAAAATCGTATAGAAAAATGATTTTGTGTGTTCAAATGTTTGAAAATAAGCACTCATTAAGTCAGATTAGTTATCTCCTGGGAGGAAAAGCCATAGATTACTTATATAAGCTCTAAAGAAAACCAACTATTCTACGCTTAGCATTTTCATTTGCACATATCGTAAAACCTTAGTCTAATCGTTAAGGAAGCAGCCAGATCAACACTCTGGCAGAGTCGGGATTCCCTTTGTTCTAACCTAATCAAGACTAAACACTTCTTTTTTATTGCAATTTCTTATCTAAAAACGAAAAAAATTTAAAATTTTGGCCAAAACGGGGGTACTAGAGCACTAGAAGGTACAATGTGACAAAATTCGAGAGAATTCCCCCCCACACTTAGAATTGAATATTGCCCTCAATATTCAAAGTACCGGCTATTATGCCGACACTTAGAACGTAAAAAGGTAATACTAATAGCCAAGTGTGTGAAAGAAATCTCTATTTTCACAAACAGGATTAAAAAGATATCCCTAGATAATCGTTAGCAAAAGGATAGGATATTGGGCGGCTGGATTGAAAACAGGCGCGACAATCATCACAATCCAAGGGAAACCTGAAAACAAGAGCAAACAACACAAAAGCACAGCAAAGTGGGATTCCCCCACACTTAGTGTCAGAAAAGAGAAAGAAGTCAGAAACATGGGTTGTCACCCATGAAATGCTAATGTTTTTGTTAACCGAGTCACTAGCTTGACTCGACCCCGAATTCATTGGTCCATGGGGAAATTTTGGAGATCCGGGACAACCATGGGTGGTATGTCCCCTCCAAAGTAATGCTTCAACCTATGACCATTCACCTTGAAGTTTGGTCCATCGGTTTGAGATAACTCGATGATGCCATAAGGAAAAACTTTGGCAACGGTGAATGGTCCAGTCCAACGGGTTTTAAGTTTACCCGAGAATATCTTCAATCTAGAGTTAAAAAGAAGGACTCGATCACCAACGTTAAAAACGCGGTTCTTGATTTTTGAGTCATGGATTTTCTTTGTTTTCTCTTTGTAGATTAAAGAGTTCTCGTAGGCTTGATCACGAAGTTCATTTAATTCATTGAGTTGAACTTTGCGGTGATCACCCGTGGACTTTAGGTCGAAGTTGGCATGTTTTAAGGCCCAATAAGCTTTGTGCTCGAGCTCGATCGGCAGATGGCACGCCTTTCCGTACACGAGCTTGTAAGAAGTACACCCGATGGGTGTTTTATAAGCTGTACGGAAGGCCCAAAGTGCATCATCTAGTTTATCCGACCAAGATGCACGGTTTTCACCTACGGTCCTTTCCAAGATTCTTTTAAGACCACGGTTTGAAACCTCCACTTGTCCACTTGTTTGTGGGTGATACGCGGTAGAAAGACGGTGAGTAATACCGTATTTAAGCATGACTTTTGCAAATTGTTCATTGCAAAAGTGCGTACCGCGATCACTAATGATAGCACGGGGAGTTCCAAACCGAGAAAAGAGCGATTTTAAAAATTTACACACTACTCGGGCGTCGTTGGTGGGGAGTGCTTTCGCTTCGACCCATTTAGACAAATAATCAACTGCCACGAGTATATACTTGTTCCCTCGTGAATACGGGAACGGGCCCATAAAGTCAATGCCCCAAACGTCAAAGATTTCACAAAATTGAACGACGTTTTGTGGCATTTCATCCTTTTGAGAGATCTTCCCGTGACGTTGACAAGAGTCACAAGATTTGACTAAGTCATGGGCATCACGGTAGATTGTGGGCCAATAGAAATCGGAATCAAACACCTTCTTGGCGGTGTAATTGGCACCATGATGTCCCCCTGTGGGTCCATTGTGGCAAGCCTTAAGAATATCAACGGCTTCTTGGCCGTGAACACACCGCCGGATGACTTGATCCGCACACACTTTAAACAAGTAGGGGTCGTCCCAAAAGTAATGCTTCACATCTTTGAAGAATTTGTTCTTTTGTTGGGACGACATCCCTTTCACAACAAAGTTCCCCGCATGGTAATTTGCAAAATCGGCAAACCATGGGGTACTAGAATCACCACGAAAAGATACCACGTTAAGTGTCTCGAGAGGAAATGTTTCATTTATTTCCTTTTTCTCGAGCACACTTTGGTGAGGATTCTCTAATCGGGACAAATGATCAGCAGCAAGGTTCTCCGCTCCTTTTTTTTATCACGGATGATGATATCAAATTCTTGCAGGAGGAGAACCCATCGGAGCAATCTCGGCTTTGCATCTTGTTTTGCAAAGAGATATTTGAGAGCCGAATGATCCGTATACACTATGCTTTTTGACAAGATTAAGTATGGCCGAAACTTTTCGAAAGCATACACCACGGCTAATAATTCTTTTTCCGTTGTGGTGTAATGAGCTTGAGCCTCGGTCATAGTTTTGCTAGCATAGTGTATAGGCTGAAAGTGTTTTGTTTTCTGTTGTCCCAAGACCGCACCTATGGCAAAATCACTTGCATCGCACATAAGTTCAAAAGGTAGGTCCCAATCGGGGGCAACCAAGATTGGTGCTTCAGTAAGCTTTTTCTTAAGAGTTTGAAAAGCTTCAATGCACTCTTTGGAGAAAATAAACGGAGTTTCCTTTTCAAGGAGACGGGTCATCGGCCGGGCGATTTTTGAAAAATCTTGAATGAATCTACGATAGAAACTGGCATGACCAAGAAAACTCCGAATGCCTTTAACGGTTGTGGGATGAGGTAGCTTAGCAATAACATCAACTTTAGCTCTATCCACCTCAATCCCGTTCTTTGAAATCTTATGGCCGAGGACAATGCCCTCTTTGACCATGAAATGACTTTTCTCCCAATTTAGACAAAGATTCGTGTCTTCACACCGCTTAAGCATATTGTCCAAATGGGAGAGACATGTGGTGAAAGAATCCCCAAAGACCGAGAAATCGTCCATAAAGACCTCCATAGTCTTTTCGATCATGTCATGAAAAATGGCCATCATACACCTTTGGAACGTGCCCGGAGCATTACATAAGCCAAAAGGCATGCGTCGGTAGGCAAACGTTCCATAAGGGCACGTGAAAGAGGTCTTTTCTTGATCTTGCGGATCAATGGGAATTTGGAAGTAACCCGAGAAACCGTCAAGGAAACAATAGTATTCGTTTCTCGCTAGTCTTTCGAGCATTTGGTCCATGAAGGGTAAAGGAAAGTGGTCTTTACGAGTGGCGTCATTTAACTTTCGGTAGTCAATGCATACACGCCATCCCGTTACCAATCGAGTAGGAATTAACTCGTTTTCATCATTTTCAATAACGGTAATGCCACCCTTTTTAGGTACGCAATGAACGGGGCTCACCCAAGGACTATCCGAGATAGGGTAAATCAATCCGGCATCAAGGAGTTTAAGAACCTCCTTTTTGATAACCTCATGAATTTTGGGATTAACCCTTCTTTGATGTTGAACCGTTGGTTTAAAGTCATCTTCCATTAAAATCTTGTGTGTACAAAATTCCGGGTTAACACCCTTAATGTCGGAAAGTTTCCAAGCGATGGCTCGCTTGTGTGACTTTAAAACCTTTATGAGAGCGGTTTTCTCCTCATCATTTAAATCTTTAGCAATTATGACGGGTAATTTATCGGTACCCTCCAAAAATGCATATTCGAGATGAGGTGGCAAGTCCTTAAGTTCGACCTCAGGAAGATCATCGGAATTTTCAACAGATTTGATCTCCTCATTATGAAGTTCTTTCGGAGGGAGAGATGATGGATCATCATTAAGCAACTTCTCAATTAGAAGAATGTCTCCCTCCGGGTCAAACACACCATCATCAATTCCAGATGGAATTGAATCACAAGATAAACAAGTGTCAATCTCTTCCAAGATGAAGTCACCTCCCTCAAACAGAGTGAGAGAGGGGGAAGAGAGAGCAATGTGTTAGGATCTCTGAGAAATAGGGAATTTCTCATTGCTGCCGATAGTGAAGCTGGTTCCTGCCGATAGTTATCCATTGCTGCTGCGGTTGGTTCCTGCCGATAGTTTAAGTTTGTTTCTGCCGATAGTGTTTATTGCTGCGGATATTATTGTTTGTTATCCGTATGTTTAGTAAGGTTGTTAGATTTATTTTTAGAAGAGATCATGTTTATCTCTTCACACGTTTTCTTGTAAGACGGGTTAGGGTTAGGGTTTTTTATCATTATAAAAGAAACATCCCGTCTATGAGTTTAATGTACCTTTAACGATTACAATATTCAATAACACAATTCTTAGTTCATAGTCTGATCCATAGAGGATCATTGTCTTTTCTTTTTTAATATTCTTGTTGTTTAGTTTCCGCATAAACGCAAGTCTTACACCTAGAGGTTCTCGTTTAACCAAGCTCAATCAAGCTCGAAGTACTCGATCCTACAAGTGGTATCAGAGCCTGGTGAGGATCTCTGATAAAGAAGAAAAAGTTCTGTTTCTAATCTCTTAACCCTTTTCAATGGAAGACGAAATTCCTCAAAACAATGTCATTAACCAGAAAGATCACCAACACAAACCTGAAACCTCACAAGTCCAAACACAAATTGTCACCACTATGTCCAACAACAATGCTAAATTCCCATACCTAAAGAAAGATGAGTATGAAGTCTGGGCCATGAGAATGGAATATTGGATCACGAACAGTGATTACAATTTGTGGAATGTGATTCTTAAGGGAAACAACAAGAAGAATACTGGAAGGGATAATGATGGCAACATCTATATAGAGCCACCTGTTACAGCAGAAGAACACCTTGCTGTACAAAGGGAAACCAAGGCAAGAACCCTTTTACTTCAAGCTATTCCAGAGGATCATATGAGTGATTTCCATCATCTGGATGATGCTAGAAAGATCTGGCATGCTGTAAAAGCCAGATTTGGAGGGAATGATGAATCCAGAAAAATGAGAAAGTCTATGCTCAAGCAAGAGTTCTAGGAATTTAAGATTTCTGAGGCTGAGGGGATTCACAAAGGGTATGACAGGTTTCACAAGATCCTGAGCCAACTCAACCAGTTGAAAGCTAGGCCAGACGATGAAGATTGCAACACCAAGTTTCTGAGGGCCTTGCCTCCATCTTGGTCTCAGGTTTCCATAACACTCAAGGCCAAAGGTGGACTGGACTATATGAGTTTTGATGATCTGTATAACAAGCTGAAAACCCTTGAAATTGATATCAAAGGGTATTCTACCTATTCACCTCAAACTCCAACCCATACTGCTTTTGTTAGTACTTCTGGTGCTAATAAAGCATCATATGGAAAAAGTCTGACACCATCATCTTCATCACTTTCCTACTCACCTGCCACACCAAAAGCTCAGACAAGATCTGATAGTATTCTGGAAGAGGTGCTTCATTCATTTGTTACTGAGAGTACTCCACAGCAGAAGATTGTTTATGAAGATTTCAATCAGGTTGATGAATTGGATCTGGAAGAGATGGACATTAGATGGCAGGTGGCTATGATTTCTTTGAAAATGGATAGGTTTGAAAAGAAGGCAGGAAGAAGGGTCAATTTTGATGGACAGGAGCCTGCCAGGTTTGACAGAAGGAAGGTGAGGTGCTATAAATGTTCTCAAACAGGACATTTTGCCAGGGAATGTACAGATAAGAAGGTGGATGATAAAGCACGGTATTCTGCTTTCAAAATTCAAGAGTTGGAATCAGAGGACCCCAAGGCTTTGGTATCTGTGGATTCGATGGTGGACTGGGAGCATCATGAGAAAGCTGTTGCAAGTGGAGCAGAAAAGGTCTATGGGATGATAGCAGGATATGGTGAGAAGAAACAAGTGGCTGGTCAGTTTGGAATGATGGGTCATCCATCTCAGGTACAAAACTGCCCATTTGGTTGTGAACCTATATATGCTAAACTAAAACAGGAATTTGATGATAAAGAAAGTGAATATAAGGATAACTTTATACAACTTAAGGCTCATAAAAAGGCTGTTAAAACATTAGAACAACAAAAGGTCTGGTATCAACAACAACAGTCAGCTTATGAAGTAAAAATAAAGGTTTTGGAAAGAGATTTAAAAAATGCCACTAATGAGTTTAAACATTCTGAAAGAGAAAAAGCTAAGGTGTTGTTAGAAAATCAGGATTTGCAGTCTAAGCTAGATAATTCCTTGGCTAAATTTGATAAATGGAAAGACTCATCCAAAAACCTTCACAAGCTTATTGATAGTTCTATGTCTACAAAAACTAAAAGAGGTTTAGGATATGGTGACCTGATAGGGCCAAATCAATTTTATGACCCTAATGCGTATAGTGTTTTTGACCCTGAACCTGTAGATTATAGAAAACCTGTAAAGTATGTAAAGGAGGGAGGAATGAATGCTGTTCCTCCACCCATAACTGGAACATTTAAACCTGCTAATCCTTTTGTTGACTCTGATGATTCACAAATGACTTATGGCAAAAAGGCAAAGGACTTGCCTGATCTTGATTGTGACTCTAATGAATTTGTCTCTTGTTCTTACAGTGACAAATCTTCAGAAATCAAGACAAATGACTCTGCCACATGTGGATCAAGTGACAAGTCAGCTTCAATAAAATCAGAAGATCTCTCCTCAGAAGTAGCTATTGATGAATCTCAATCAAAGACAGCTGCATTTGAAGATATTTCTTTTGATAGTGTTAAAAACAATAATGTTTCTAGTTGTGGTTTTATTTCAAACAATGTTGGTTGTGGTTTTAATTCTGTTAAGGATAATTTTGTTTCATGTGTTGGTTTGAATTATTCTGTTTGCAATGAGAAAAATAATGTTAAGAAAAAGTCCCCTAGAAAGAAATCTTGCTTTGTGTGTCGTAGTTATGATCATCTTATTAAAGATTGTGACTATTATGAAAAACAGATGGGTTTATATGCTTGTCAAAATAGGTCTGTATGGAAAAATGTCAATGATATTCCCCCTTATATTCCTCAAGCAGCAAGGAGAACTTCAGTTGCTGCTGGCAAGCCAGTTTCTGCTGGTAAGCCTGTTGCTGCTGATAAGTTCATTCCTGCTGATAAGCCTGTTGCTGCTGCTTATCCAGTTCCAGCCGGTAGGATCAATCCTGCTGGTTGGAGAAGCAATACTGGTAGACCTTTCAGCAGACCCACTAGCACTTACTTTTAAAATGATATGAGACCTGTTTATTTTGACACCATGCACATGGGAGGGGCAAGATGGAAAACTGCTGTTAAGTCCTCAGCAGGTTGTTCTTGGAGAATCAATAACCAACATATAAAAATGGGGTCCAAGATCAATGGTGGATCTCATCAATCTCCAGGGTTTAATTCTTATTGATCCAATAGGCAGGCTCAAGTCAGCAATGGCTTGGGTCTCTCTTGTATCTAATGTTGTATATGTATTCTTTGTATCAGGATTTTCCTTTTAGAAGTAAAGATGTTGGCATTGTTGACAGTGGGTGTTCCAGGAGTATGACTGGAAATTTAGAAAGACTGCATGACTTTGTGCCTTTGAATGGAGGTACTGTGACATTTGGAGGAGGAGATGGCATAATTACTGGGAAGGGAACTATCAAAACTGCCAAGCTGGACTTTGAAGATGTGCTTTATGTGAAGGAACTCCAAAACTTCAATTTGTTCTCTGTCTCTCAAATTTGTGACAAGAAGAACAGTGTTCTCTTCACTGAGACTGAATGCTTTGTGTTGTCCAAAGACTTCAAGTTGCCTGATGAAAGTCAGGTTGAACTCAAAGTTCCAAGGACTTACAACCTTTACAGTTTCAATCTAAGTGATGTTCAGCCTGAAGGTTCTCTTGCTTGTCTGGTGGCAAAGGCTTCTGTGGATGAATCTAATAAATGGCACAGAAGAATGGCTCATGTGAATTTCAAGACCATTATCAAGCTGGCTAAGAATGGTTTGGTTCAAGGGCTTCCTTTCAAGATCTTCTCTAATGAACACAATTGTGTTGCCTGCAACAAAGGAAAGCAACACAAAGCTTCATACAAGGCAATCACTGCTGTGAGCACCATCATTGAGCCTCTGCAGCTTCTCCATATGGATCTTTTTAGTCCTACTTCTATCAGAAGTATTGACCATAAGTACTACTGCCTGGTGATTACAGATGATTTTAGCAGGTTTTCTTGGACTTTCTTTTTGGGTACTAAAGATGAAACTTATCCAGTTATTAGGGATTTTATTGCCTTAATAGAAAATCAGCTAAGTAAAAAGGTTAAGTCTATAAGGTGTGATAATGGCACAGAGTTTAAGAATTCTAATCTTATAGAACTCTGTGGGAGTAAGGGGATAAAAAGGGACTATAGTAATGCTATAACTCCACAACAAAATGGGGTTGCAGAAAGGAAAAATAGGACCCTAATAGAAGCAGCTAGGACTATGTTAGCTGAATCTAAGATGCCCACTATGTTTTGGACTGAAGCAGTATGCATTGCTTGTTATGTGTTGAATAGGGTATCTATTACTAGTCCTCATAATAAAACACCTTATGAACTTTTGTCTAGGAAGGTTCCAAACATTAGTTACCTTAAGCCTTTTGGATGTCATGTCACTATTTTGAACACTAGTGATTACCTAGGCAAGTTTGATGGGAAGGCTGATGAAGGGTTTATTGTTGGGTATTCTGCTCATAGTAAAGCCTATAGGGTTTATAATCTGTCTTCTAAGAGGATAGAAGAGACTCTCAACTTAAGATATCTTGAGGATAAACCTAATTTGCAGGGTGCAGGTCCAGAGTGGTACTTTGATCTGGATTATCTAACTGACACCTTAGGTTATAATAGATTCAAAGCAAATCTATCTGTTGGTACACATGTTTCTCAAACTAACAATGCAGGTACCTCAGATGATGATTCTGATGCAGAGAGTGATGAACGACCTATAGTTGTTCCTTCTTTTCCCTCTAACAACATTTCAGGTACAAAGCTCAAAGATTCTTCTGATATGGCTGGAGGTGATTCTGGATTTGCAGAAGATCTTGCTAGGCTTCAAAGACAAGAGTATAATGCCAAGAAAGCTGCTGAAATGTTTGGTTCTGGGTTTTCTAAAGAAACAGAGGAGATTCTGAGAAATGCTGAAGCTGAAGTTAGAAGGCAACTGGATTCTGCTGGTAGTGCTACCATTTCTGCTGGTAGTGGGTCTGTTCCTGCCGATCCTTCTGATGTTTCTGCTGATGTCTCCATTCCTGCTGATGTTCCTGTGTCTTCTCCATCTGTTGACACTCTGGGTATTGATAACTCCCCTGAAAGATTTCCAATCCCTTCTGATCTTGGAAATTCAGTCTCTTCAAGAGATAAGCTGGAAGATCCTCATCATCAATCCAGAACAGGCATTTTCACTTCCTCCTCATATGATGATGACTTCAACCCCTCAATTACTAATCAGGCATCCTCCATTGATGTCAATCCCATTGTTACCAAGAGGATCAATACAGTTCATCCTCAGTCTTTGATTCTTGGAGATCTAAATTCCCCTGTTCAGACAAGAAGTAAATTACATCAACCCAAGTTTGGAGAATCTGCTTTTCTCAGTTATATACAGGATCAGTTAAGGAGCAATCATACTGATTACTTACATTGTCTCTATGCTTGTTTCTTATCTCAAGTTGAACCAATTAGTATAGCTCAAGCTCTTGCTAATGATGATTGGGTTGAGGCTATGCAAGAGGAAATGCAACAGTTCCAAAATCAGAAAGTATGGATGTTGGTACCTTTGCCTGCAGGAAAGCATGCTATTGGAACTAAATGGATTCTAAAGAATAAAAGGGATGCTAGGGGAATTGTGGTTCAAAATAAAGCTAGGTTGGTAGCTCAAGGTCATAGACAAGAAGAGGGGATTGATTATGATGAGGTGTTTGCACCAGTGGCAAGAGTTGAAGCTATCCGATTGTTCTTAGCTTTTACCTCATTTATGGGGTTTGTAGTATATCAGATGGATGTGAAGAGTGCATTTTTGTATGGAAGGATTGAGGAAGAGGTTTATGTTACTCAACCACAGGGATTTGTGGATCCTCAGAATCCTGATTTGGTTTACAAAGTGGTTAAAGCACTTTATGGTCTTCATCAAGCACCAAGGGCTTGGTATGCAAGGCTATCAGCCTTTTTGCTAAAACATGGCTACAGAAGAGGGGCTATTGATAAAACACTTTTTATCAGGAAGAACTTCAAAGATATCATTCTAGTACAAGTTTATGTAGATGATATCATCTTTGGTTCCACTAATGAAGCCTGGTGCAGGGAATTTGAGGAATTGATGAAGAGTGAATTTGAGATGAGTGCTATGGGTGAAATGACTTTCTTCTTGGGTCTTCAGGTTAAGCAAAAACCAGATGGGATCTTTATATGTCAGGAGAAGTATGTTTATGACATACTTAAGAAGTTTGATATGGAAAATGTGAAAACAGCAACAACTCCTTTTGAACCTCCAAAGCCTAAATCCAATAATGAACCTGATGCTGCTGTTAATGTTCATCTATACAGGTCCATGATTGGATCACTCATGTATTTGACAGCTTCTAGACCTGATATCATGTTTGCTGTCAGTGCATGTTCTAGACATCAGGTTACACCCTTGACTTCTAACCTAAATGCAGTCAAGAGAATCTTCAAATATTTAAAAGGGCAGCCTAAGTTGGGACTTTGGTACCCAAAAGATTCTCCTTTTGTGTTGGAAGCCTATAGTGACAGTGATTATGCTGGGGCTAACTTTGATAGAAAGTCAACTACTGGAGGTTGTCAGTTTCTGGGCAGGAGGTTGGTTTCTTGGCAGTGCAAGAAGCAGACTATTGTGGCTACATCTTCTACTGAGGCAGAATATGTTGCTGCTGCTAGTTGCTGTGGACATGTTCTTTGGATGCAAAATCAGCTGTTGGATTATGGGTTCAACTTCATGAATACTAAGATCTTTATTGATAATCAAAGCACCATGTGCATTGTTAAAAATCCTGTTTATCATCAAAGGACAAAGCATATTGAGATTCGACACCATTTCATAAGAGATGCTTATGAGAAGCATCTTATTCAGGTGTTTAAGATTCATACTGATGATAATGTGGCTGATCTGCTGACCAAGGCTTTTGATGGACCAAGGTTTAAACATTTGGTGGTCCATATTGGGATGGTGAATCCCTAGATACTGAGTTTGAGGGGAGGACAAAGCCTAAGGGGAGGCTTCTTCTTGTTGTTGTATATCTTTCTATCTTTCTTTCTTTTGGTTTCTTTTCTTATTTTCTTTCTTTTCTTTTGGTTTGTTTCTGCTTTCTTTTTCTTAGTTATAAAAAAAAAATAAAAAAAATAAAAAAAATAAAAAAAATTGGTTTGTATATTTTGTGTGCTAATAAGTTGGTTTTGAGCAACACCTTGCAGGTACAGTGTTGGTGTTTACACCACTATAAATGGTATTCAACTCACCATGTCTTGCAGACAAGAAAGAGTTGACTCACCATGAGGGTACGGCTCTGGTGTGATAATCAAATCCGTTGATAGCTGTAATAGCTTGCTCAAAGCTATATGGTACTTCAACTCACCCATGATTCAATTCTGAGAGTTGAAAATGGTTCTCAATTCACCATGGATGTAACCCTTTAAGGGATCCAAAGGATTGGCTAGTCCACAAAAGTATGGTTTGTGGTAAAGACACTTGGTATCCATATTTGGTATTCAATTCACCAAGGTTTTGCTATAACCTAAGAATTGGCTAGTCCTGAGCAAACGGCTACAGGTAAAGACAAGTCAAATCCGTTTATAGTTGCTGATTTGCTAATAAATCAGATGGTTATAAATGTACCATGGTCTAACACACCTAAACATTGGCTACTCCAGTAGTGATGGCTATTGGTAAAGAGACATCAAATCCATTAATTTTCAATGATTCACCTCTCACAGGAGTTAACACACCTAGATGTGATGAGAATAGTATGAAACTTAAGTGATTTGATGTACATATTGTCATAATAGCAGCCAAGCTCAAGTGAATGTCATGGTGACCAGTTTACATGTTTTGAAGAAGATTTCCTATTGCTGCTGAACTATCGAAGTTGCTGCTGCATGTTATAGATGTTGGAATCTTGCAGGTTATAGATGTTGCTGCTGGTTACTAATTATTGCTGCTGCTAAATCGTAATCCTCAAGCCTGAGAAGTTAAAGCTCTATCACGTTGGAATCTTGCAGGTTAACCTAGTCAACCTCAAGATTAGGGGAGGATTGTTAGGATCTCTGAGAAATAGGGAATTTCTCATTGCTGCCGATAGTGAAGCTGGTTCCTGCCGATAGTTATCCATTGCTGCTGCGGTTGGTTCCTGCCGATAGTTTAAGTTTGTTTCTGCCGATAGTGTTTATTGCTGCGGATATTATTGTTTGTTATCCGTATATTTAGTAAGGTTGTTAGATTTATTTTTAGAAGAGATCATGTTTATCTCTTCACACGTTTTCTTGTAAGACGGGTTAGGGTTAGGGTTTCTTATCATTATAAAAGAAACATCCCATCTATAAGTTTAATGTACCTTTAACGATTACAATATTCAATAACACAATTCTTAGTTCATAGTCTGATCCATAGAGGATCATTGTCTTTTCTTCTTTAATATTCTTGTTGTTTAGTTTTCGCATAAACACAAGTCTTACACCTAGAGGTTCTCGTTTAACCAAGCTCAATCAAGCTCGAAGTACTCGATCCTACACAATGGTAGGATCAGATGAAGTGGGATTTTTAGTTTCATCCACATAATCAACAATTTCAACACGATAAACCGATTCCGGAGGTGGGACAAGTGGTGTGCTCATAGAGCTAGGAATTTTCACCACTTCCGATGTGATCTCCGATTCTTGTTCATTATAGTCAAAAACACTCTTAACTTCTGTAGCACAACTTTCAAACCATTTTCTTGAACCAGGGGTAATTTCCCTTGTTTTGAGCTCAGCACGTTTTTGTGAAGGACTCTTAACCGTGAATCTTGAAAGCATCGAATCACTTCTTTTGGAAGCAATTACGAAATCAGATTTTTGATTAACCGTAGCAATGTTGCATTTGGTGGTTAGAGATTTAGAGTCCTGATTAATGTTAAACGTGACTTCTTCATTATCAACTCGTATGGATAATTCTTCAGCATATACATCGATGATAGCACGACTCGTTCTTAAGAAAGCTCTCCCTAGAATGAGTGGAACTTGAGGATCGGCATCAAAGTTTACCACAACGAAATCAGTGGGAAAATGGAACTTTCCCACTTTCACAACGACATCCTCAGCTATTCCCAGTGGATGAGTTATAGTACGGTCCGCTAGCTCGAGTGTCATGCAAGTAGATGTAAGCTTCGGGAGAGATAATTTCTCCCATATCGAGAGTGGCATAAGGTTAATGCTTGCGCCAAGATTGGCCAAGGCTGAGCACTGAACCATCCCCAAGAAATCACATGGGATTAAAAACTTGCCGGGGTCTCCGAGCTTTTCGGGAAGCTTCTTGAGGAGAACCGCCGAGCATTGCTCGTTAAGTGGGGTCTTTGCCATCTCAGACAACTTATCCTTGTTGCTTAGCAAACTTTTGAGTGTAGATGCAAATTTGGGCATAAGAATGAGAGCATCTGCGAAGCTTATGTCAAAGTGCAAATCATTGAAGATTTTAAAGAATTTCTCCATTTGTTGATTCGTTTTGTCTTTAAGCTTCTGATCATTAAGCCTTGAAGGATATGTAATTGAAGGCTTAAGATTGGTCTTCGGAACATCGGGTTCCGGAATTTGAGTTTGGACATCTTGAGGTTGGACGTGTGCGGTACTTTGTAGGCTTGAGAAATGCACTTTGTCCGTTGTCACCTCGGTATCTCGATTCACTTCCCTCGGTGGAGGGGGCATAGGAGTCGAGGGTCCATTATGCGTCTTACCACTACGAGTGGTGATGGCTTTCAACTCAGCATTAGGATTAGGAATGCTATTGCTCGAAAGTCGTCCGGAAGAAGAAGAAGATTGGTTCATGTTCATATTCATGAAACTGCCCATCATATTCTTCAACTCATTTGTTTGACGAGACATCGTAGTATCAATTTCCTTTCTCAACTCGACTTTCATATTATTGATTTGAGTCTGCATTGAACGCATGCTGGACTCAGTAATTTTCATGAAATCATTAGTCAAAAGAGCTTGAGGAGGTTGTTGATAAACATGTTGATTCGGAGCTTGATAAGGCTGGTTGAAATTGTTACGGTTTTGGTTGAAATTCTGAGAATTGTTGAAATTTTGTCCTTGATTTGGAACAAAGCGATTTTGATTATTTTGATTTTGCACGGGTGGAAAACCAGGTGGTACCATAGCATTTGGTGCTCGGTAATGAGTTTCAACATGCGGTCGGTTTTGATTGTAGTTCACGGATGCTACGGAAGCTTGTTAAACAGAAGCATCGGTTGCTTGACAATCATAATACGCATGTGGGCCACTACAAGTTTCACACACTTTGTTTACGGCTTTGATTTGTTCCGGTTTATGAATTTCACTCTTAATTTCTTTTACTTCCTTCATCATGCAACGAATTACGTCCGTTAGAGCGGCTAACTCTGATGAGTTACCGGATGTAGAAGCAGAAGTGATAGGAACATTCACTTTGTTTCGAGAAATAGGAACTTTTGATTTATTCTCGCAAATTTCAAGCACATCTTTAGGTCGACGATTCAAGATATTTCCACCGGCGGCAGCGTTTAGAGAATCTTGATCGTTTCCATTCAACCCATTATAAAACGTATTGATCTGTTGTAACTCCGTGAAATCATGATGCGGGCATTTTCTTAGGAGATCTTTGAATCGTTCCCATGCCTCTCCGAAGTTTTCATCGAAACTTTGACGAAATCCAGAAATTTCATTTTTCAGATTAGTCGTCTTTGAAGGAGGAAAGAAATAATTGACAAATTTCTGTACGAGATCTTTCCAAGTTTCAATGGATCGAGGGGGTTCTTTTTCCAGCCAAATCCGGGCTGCCCCTTCGAGTGAAAACGGAAATAGCATCAATTTGACAACTTTTTGCGGCACATCCTTGTAATTGATGGTTGAGGTCAACTTGTTGAACCAACGGATGTGTGCATACGGATCTTCTCGTTCAAACCCGTGGAATTGATTTGTAGACACGAGTTGAATCAAATGTGTTTTTAATTCAACATGATCAGAATCGATTGGTGGTAAAACGATGGCATCTCCGTAACCCTCGGTGGGTACTTGGAGCATCTCCGCCATTGTTCGATTGTCTGCCATTTTATCAATGGGAATAGTACGAATCTCGGGTTTGACTATTCGGGCAGCACGTCTACGATTACGTCTTCTCGGAATATCTACGAGTTCACGTAAAGGACTTGTCGACGTAGAAGAACGAGTGCGCATGCACTAAATAAAATAATTCAATTAAAACAAGATCGAAGCAAAACACAAGGAACTTAAACCTTAAATCAACAAGCGTACGGTAGCTCTCTGAAAGAAAAACGTACAGAGTGGTGGAGGAGCAAAGGTGGGCAATAAATGCTCCTTAAAAACCCGCTCCTTTCGGTTTGTCAATTTAATGCCAAACCTCCTAAAACCTTCGTTAGAGTTTGTTTATCAATCAAAGGTGAGCCGAATTCGCAAGCGACACAAAGGCAAGTTTTAATCTTTTGTTTGGGAACTTATTATGATAATACTCTAAGTTGAGGAATATTATATTGATTTTGCTTTTATCTTTTATTTTACACAAGAAAACGAGAAATGTTTTTGGGTTTTTGTTTTTATATGATAATATATATATAAAAGAAAAGAAAAATATTTTTGTATTTTATGGGGTTTATGGTAAATGGGAACTTCACAAGGAAGGATCTCAAGTCACTAATCGTTTAGATCTCAACGATATAGTCGCAACACAACCTCCCCGGCAGCGGCGCCAAAATTTGATTCGTCTGAAAACGTATATATAAATAATATCAGACGGATACACGTGATTCGTGGGAATAGACAAATCAACCTTTTAGGAAAAAGGTTAACTTGCAAAAACTCACGTTTGTGATATGTGTGATACCGGGCAAGTGTTACCCGGGTCGTATCCCAGCGAGGTTGGAATGGACAATCGTGTAAGATTTGGAATTAGAGTGACTGATGATTGGGATATGGAATTTTGATATTTTTTAATTCTAATAAAGAAATGAGAAACAAATTCTCACGGGAAAATTAAAATCTAAACAAATTATATTAAAAACGCGAAACGGGAATTATAAAAACGGGCTTAAAAAGTGAAATCTATAAAAATAAATCCTACAAGTGTAATTTTTATTTTTCCTAAGTTATAAATGACAAAAGAAAATTTTAGGAGAAAGATTTGTATTTTTCTGACTTTTATATTTTTTATTATGATTTAAAAACTGTTTTAAAAAGAAAAATGCATAAAAAATATTAAAACTATTCTAAAAATTCTAAAAATTTTTGAGAAAATACTTTAAGGTGAACTGAAGTTAGGAAAAATAAGGCAACAATAACAGCTTATTGGAATAAGCTGTTATAAGCAAACAGCTTAATACAAGTTAAAATGAAAACTTGGTTAAGTATTTAATTTTGCAAATGTAAAATGAGAAAGACGCTAGGGCATACTGGTTGTGTGTTATGTGTTTATCTGATAGACCAGGGTTCGAGTCCCATGGTGCTCCTTTTTTGAAACTTATTTTATTTTTTTTGGTTTTTTTGTTAAAACTAATTAAGCAACTAACAATAAGCACTTTTTAAAACAGAAAAGATTTTTGAAATTCTAAAATAAACTTAGAATGAGCTTATCTATTCTGATCAGTGGGCTATTATAGGTTAATAAGCTAAAACTTGGTCAAAAGGGCTGAGTAAGCTATAAAGAAGCTAATGGAAACTGAGAATGAACTAAGTAACTTAAAATAAGCCAGAATGAAAAAGAAAAAGCCACAAGCACACAGTAATAAGCAATTAACAAGCACAAAATGAGCACAAATGGTTAGAGTCTGCTGATATGGTTTTGGTGCAGGGCAGATTTGGGCTTTTTCAAGCCCTTAAAAAGCAGTCAAAGAAAATTCTTAAAAATCTAAAAAAAAGGTAATCAACTAGATGAGCAGCTGAAAATTAATAGTACAAAAATACAGCTTATTCTAACTTAAAATGAGAAAGCTAAAAATCACCAAAGTCTGCTAAAAATAGGAAAAACTGAAATGCAGACTGCTAATGAGTCTGTGTGATCAGGGTATGTGCAGACTAGCAAAAGGCCATGGCCCTAACTGAAATGAATCCAGATCTTGTTTATCTTACTTAATGGACTAAATGAAACCAATAAATGCCTCAAGAGAAGCTCTAAACAGCTTATTGCCTTAATAAGCTATTGAGATCAGTTTGGTCCCTAAGCTAATAACAGTCCACACAAATCCATGAAATCATTCAAATTGGCTCCAAACATGTTACAAATAGCTTATGACAGTTAATTTAAGCAGGGTTTAAGTTGGCAAATGGGCAAATGAACAGTGGACAGCTTAATCTGCCTAAAAATAAGCTTAACACAAACAACCCTTAATGAAGGGTCTGTTCTTATTTTAAACTGAAACAGGCTAAAAGAAACTAGGACATGCTACAGTAAGGCTTAATTAAGTATACTGGGTGCTTAAAAAATAGTTTTCTACTAAAATTAAGCACTACAATAAGCTCTACCTTATTTAAGCTATTTTTGGCTTTTATGAGGATTTTTAAGAAAATAAAGCAAAGGGCTATTTTAGGCTGATAAAATAGATGAAGGGCAATAATAAACTAGTAATGAGCAGAAAAGGCATACAAAAAGCTGTAAATAAGCAATAGCACAGTAAACTTAGAAAATAATGCAACAATTAGAAAATTTCTTACAACTGATAGACTATGAAACAGTGGAACTAAATGATCAGTAACACACCTAGCTTGTCAAAAACAAGCTAGAAACCCAATTCAACTCTCCAACAGCTTATTCCACCAGAAGAGCTTATTGTGAGCTTCTTTGACTTTCATTGACTTTTTTGAGATTTCTTGAATGTAACTGAGTTATCTTATTTTAAACTCACAATAAGCTATATTAAGCTCACATGAATTTATTCAAACAGAAAACAAGCTTATAAAAACTCTGATTAACTTACTTCGATTTAACAGTTGCAATAGAAACTTGAAAACTTGGAAATTTCTTTAACTTTTGGAAATTAGTACAATGATAAACATTAAACAACCTTAAAATAACTTGGAATGATAACTGAAAACTAAATTGATAAAACTTGAACAAGGTAAATTACAATACGATTAAAGGAAAATTAACTACCTCTATAATAGGCTACAAGATGGTTCTATTTATACTACAACTAAGTGGGATAAGCCTCTTATCTTCCTCTGATCACTTTGAAGCCCTTGGATAGCCTTGAAATGATCTCAGTCGTTCACCTTCAGTTTTGGCGCCAAAATGGTGATAATGGGAAAATCCAATTGACTGATAGCGTGTGATGGGGAAGAAGCATTAAATGCTTCTTGGTTTGTTAGGAAGTGTATAGAAGAAGCTAGGAGGGGGGTGGATGTGTCAGGGATAAGGGCGGTGATGGTGGTTTTGGTTTGGCGGTAAACGGTATTGAAGAAGATAGGTTTGACTGAGGTCAAACGGTTTTGTTTAACTCAGGGATAAAGAGGCCGGGTCATGGGATTGGGCTTGGGTTTAGTGTGGGCTGGGTTATTTAGTTTAGCTGGGTTTAGTTTACTTGGATTAGAAATGGACTGGATTTATTTTTAGGATTAACTTTGGATAAGATTTAACTTTGGGGACTAAAGTTGTCAATTCTGAAAATCCAAGGACCAAGGCTGCCAAAAGTGAAAATTAATTCCAAGGACCATTTGTGTCATTTTGGTATTTTTTGGGGGCTGACTTTGTCTTTGTCTTTGACTTTTGTCTTCACTTGATCAAATGTACAATTGTTGTCGAGTCGATCCAAAAATATTCGTTTTCGTTCCGTTTTCAATCCTTTAGTACCTGAAACTCATAAAACACAAACCAAGGATATCTGCAATATATATTGGGTGTTTTAGGTCATTTTAGTGTCTTTTACGGGTATAAAATGATGAGTATTTACACACTCAACAGTATCAATGATTGATTTGGTCTATCTTTGAAACTCTGTATCAGACGGCCTCATTTAAGTTTGAAGGATTGAAGAAGCAACCACAAGAACTTCTAAGAAGGGAGTTGACTAACTGAGAGTAACCTCCGCGAAGCATTTCAGTTTTATTCGTGAAGATGAAGATAGGTGATGTGAAGTAGATATGAAGTTTCCCTAAGACGATTCCTGAAGCTGCTTTCGTGCTCGTTGTGATCATTATGAGTTTTAATGATGCCAATTGTATTGGCTAATAGAATCATGTTTTCGTGAGTATTTGGACAAATTGTCATAGTATGACATTGTGTTGTGTCCAGAGACGAAAGAGGAACATGTAGATCCTTTTCGTATTAAGTAGAATGACCCTTTGTTCTGGAAGAGTAGGTTTGATTGGCATTTAGAGATTGTAGCAGACAGCACTACCAGGTATCCTGTGATGACAGAGTTTCCCACAGAAAGGACCCAGATTTAAGACCGTCATCGGAGTTAGAAACCTTGTAGAAGAGTAGTAGAAGATGTTCGTGACAGGCGTTACCGTGAAAGAAGCATATAAGAAGAAGAGAAAAAGACTGAGATGGGACTCGAGTATACCTCATGCAGCATGATATGTGTCTAAATACACATATATTTACCTTGTTTAAACCCACATAAACAGCCAAAAACACTTTGAAAAGTCATATAATACAGAAAATATCATAAAATGTGTTTTTATATGATTCAGGAACAAAAAGATTGAAAACAAGTGAAAAACGAACAAAGTTTGCATAATTGTCATTTTCAGTCCCTGAAGTATCACAAATTGGCAGAACTAGTCCCTGGTTATTCAAAACATGTTAAATATCATCAAAGGTCCTTGGGGATTTAAAAGTTGTCAAGATTAGTCCTTTAAGGTTCAAGATTGCAAAATTACAACTTTGGTTCCTCAAGTTTGAAAAATGTCAATATTAGTCCCCGGGTGTTTTAAAATGGAAAATTATGTTTTATGGCCCTTGTACTATTCACACTTGGCAAGATATACCCTTTGAGATAACTTTGAAACATTTTCAGTTTCATCCCCTAAAAATCCAAAATTACAAAAATGGTCCCTATGTTTAACTAAAACCAAATCCGGATCACTAATACCCTAAACCTTAACCCAAAAATAAAACCCAATACCCAGTCTATCCCATTTGCCCAACTCAGTTACCCTTACCCAATCCAATAACCCAAGCCCAAAAAAAAATATAATAAGCCCAGACCTTTGACTGAGTTAACCACTCAGTCAAACGGGGTCAAACCCGTCTTCTTTAAACCACCATACCGCCAAAACCAGACAGTCATCCCCCCACCTCACCAATACCACTCACCACCTCATCCCCCCTCCTAAACACGTTACCTAACATGCCAAACGCAATAAATGTTTCTTCCCCACTCCCACTAGCTAAAACAGATAAAAACACCACTTGTCCTGTTTTCCCGCCAAAAGTGGAAATGGATGACTGAGATCAAATGGAAGCAATTCAATGGTGGGGATATGATCAGGATGTCGACAAAGGGTTATCCCACTTTAATTTTGTATATATAGAATGCAATGTAGCTCATAAAGAGCAAGTAGGTACAAGTAGCATAATCGTATTTCCATTTCCAGTAGCAATAGTTTGTAATTTCGAATTTCAACAATCAATACAAAGTAATCTTAGTGTGTTTATTGTTGTTCTTTGATTAATTGTCAGTAGTTAATAATAATTCCAATTTTCTGATTTTCATTTGTACTGAGAATTAGAACATTGATAAGTAGTAATTAGAACAGCTTCTCAGTTGTTTTTAATATCTTATATAAGCTTTATATAGCTTATTGTAAGTTTATTATAGTGTAAACTTGTTCTAATTCAAGATTTGAAGAAAGTCAAGAAAAGTCAAACTAAGGAGCAATAAGCTGATTCTGGGGTAAAAAGCTATTCAGGAAGGCTTAGTGGTGTTTTCTAGCTTGTGTGAACAAGCTAGGAAAGATTCTGGTCCTTGTTCTCTTGTTCCAATAGCTTATCAGTTGTAAGCTTTTTCTCATATTTTTGCATAATTTCCCATAGTACTGTACAACTGCTTAATAATAGCTTATTGTTGTTGTTTCATGCTATTTGTTAGTTTCTAAGTGCATTTAATCTATTTTATCAGTAGTTATATAGTTTGTTTTTCATTTTGCTAAAAAATCTTAAAAAAGACCAAAAACAGTCAAACCTAGTATAGCTTATTAGATTGCTTAGTTTTCTGATAAAAGTTGCTAATCATAGTCTATATAAGTTAGTTCATAAGTAAAATCAAGACTTTTAGTTTAAAAATTATGTTTTCCTTTGAAAATCCACCACAGACACCCCATTAAGGAGTGTTTGGTTTTACTCAGTCAATAGGTCAAACTAGTAGCTACTGTAGATTTACCATTTTCCCAACTTTGGATTAGCTTAAAAAAGTCACAGCACGTAGAGATTTCAGTTCGGCATCAAGACAATCAGACCATAGGGGACGAACTATTCAACACATAACCTGGAGTCGACAGCAGCGGTGTTCACCTTGAAGATTGGAAAACATTTCTCGCAAGACGAAGTTGGTGGCTGACATTGAAGGAGAATGTAATCGAGTTGGCGAATTTTGAGCTGTGCTAGAAGACCTGTCGAAGACACGCAGTCTTGCTTCTCTATTCATTTTAGTGGTACTAAGATGAATTGAGAGCAGAAGCAGACTTGCGGACGGAAGGATGCACAACGATCATGTCAGAGATTCGCGTTATTATACCACAATTCTAAGAAGAGTTGCCGAAGGCTTGAGGAACCAGAATCAAGATTATAATTCCTTTTCATCCTATGATCATATGGACAGAAGTAGGCAGACTGCTTAGACTTGAAAGAGATTTGAGAGCATGTATTTGAATGGATTAATTTTAAAGCGAACGTTTGTGTTTGGAAGAGTTGATTCTGTGAAGGATGAAGCTATTGATGACGTAATTCACTTCCTCTCAACCTACTTAAGTTTCCGTTACCTGATGATAAGATCCTTTAAATGATTCGGGTTCTCTATTAGTACTTCCGTTTTATGTTCTTCCTGTGTATGTTGGATGACGGTTTTAATAGGATAACTTTGATGAATTATGGAAGAATTGATGCTTTTGATGACAAGCTTCATTCGATGATACTTATTAGGTTCCGTCACGTTATCTATGCGATCTGTTTCTTTGATTTCGAATTCGTAGTGATGATTTGATTCGGACCAACCCTAGGAGGTAGAAGGACTGTTAGGTGATTAAGATAAGTTGCTTATTTCACGACTTGAGATAAAGTATGGTCATCATGAGGGCATATTTATATGATGCTAGTATTATGACGTCTGGCCAACGTGATAATACTTACATCATATAACGTGCACTTATTGTGATCATAGGATATTTCGAGGAGTGCCTTAGAAGCCTTGGAATTTCTGATAGCTGTTTGAGATTATCTGCGTTAGTGAGACTTTAGGTTCATTCCACCTATACGCTTAATCTGCCTTCACCGTTATACGATTTGATACGTTTGGATTCTCGTCACGCGTTTGCTGACCTCTATACTTCCGATAAGAATCTTAGGTTCTGTTGTAGAGCTTTCTGTCGTTTGAAGATATCAAACAATCTGTTTTCTGTATGTTCTCATCTGATTTGTCTAATCAAATTCCACGGACGATATATCCATCAAATCCTACGTATTCCTTGTATCCCTTCTGAGGGGATACGATTATCATCTGTTACGTTTGGTATATTATTCTTTTGATCTGGATTCAGTATGGTATGCCTTGTCTGAGGAAAACCGAAGCTTTTTAATCAACAAGATAGAGTCATGAGAGACAAGTCATTCACATTTCCATTCACGGTCCGTTGTGCTTTCCGTTTCGCTTCACTTCAATTTTCGAGGACGAATTTTTTTTAGAGGGGAAGAGTTGTAAAACCCGAAAATTTTGAAAGCGTAAAATACCCATAATACCCATTGATCTCAAATTTGTAAAAGACATTTCATCCCGGATATAACCTAAGTATCAAACGGTTAGTAATTGATCGAATAAATATAATGCGTTAATAAAAGACTTATGATTAAAACGAGTGTTACACATTTAAAAATAATTACACGCCTTCATGTTTTTGGTTTCGGTCCCATTTCTTTTATTTTGTACCCGACTTACACTACACCAATTAAATAATTAATACATAATATATGTAATTAAGATAATACCTTTGAAATTATTATCTTTTCACACGTTCTTTTTTTTATGTAACCCTTGGGCCGAATTTTCCTTTGTCACACAAGTACTAATCTTTGGGCCTTAAGACTTGAAGATAACATTGCAAACCATGGCCCATTACCTCCTCCCTAGGTTCGGTCTTCCCACAACTTTTATACCGAAGATTTCTTTTTTTTTTTACAAACCCTAAAACCCTACAAACTACAAAGCTCGGCTGCTATTTTTTTTCTGTTCCTGTTCGATCCAAAACACAGCAGCAAGGAGGGTCTTTTGTGCTTCTTTTGGTGGTCCTATCGTGGTACTTCAATAGGTACGAGGTGGTGATTGATCATCGGTTTTAGAAGCTTGTCGAAGGGAATTCTTGGCTAGTTTCGACTGGGAATTTTGTGGTGATTCGATCTTGTGCTTTCTTCTCCTTATCACGCATCAAGGGTAACTAGTATCTCTCATGTTCATACGACTTTGATCCTTGTTTGTTTTGTCGATTTGTTCAACATAAGATCATAGAAAAAGTTACATAAAATCATAACACATACCTACATAAAATCATGAATTGAAACCCTTATATAATCGGCTTAATGCATTTGCTTTGCTTCGAGTTGTTTGTACATGTCATCACCATTTATAAGTCGACCTATATCTGTTTTGGGGTCATTCAAAATCGTTTTGTATCAAGAAATTATCGTTGGAATAAGTAAACCTAAAACCGATCACATAAAATTATAAAAACCCTAAGTTACTGTCCAGAATTTTAAGTCGAATTGAAAGGGGTAAATCTTGATGATATCAACGTATTTTTTAGTGATTCTTAGGTCTAAAATCAAGTTCAGGAAAAGAGATTTCTGAATATGTAAGCCTTGTAATTTTTGGAGGTCGGGAAGATACCTTTTCTGATTTTACAAGTTCAAGTGTCAAACTGTGTTTTGGGTGTCCGTAAATTAGTCGATGTTTATGATTTTTCATTTTCAAACCATGAGGAATTGGGTCATAAAACTTTCCAGTATTTAACATCTATATGCCTAGTAATGTCATGAATTTTTGGGGATTTTTCCTGGATGTTTTGGTGGGTCAACCAAGTGGATACTTTATGGGTACCACAGCAGATACGGTTTCTGAGTAGTCTGAGTTGGAGTATTTTTCGTGTGGGGTTAAACTAACTAATAAATTCTGGGAAAATTTTTGAGGGTTCTAAAGACATGAAATTACCTGTGTGAATTTTTTTGGAATTTATCTTTGTGTTCTGATGTGGTAGAAAAATTCGACAAGTTGTGATCTGTTTATGGGTAAAAGCTGATAAAAAGTTTAAAAGGCTAAAAAGGGGTTATTTGTGTATTCTTAAACTTATGGGTTGAACTTGTCATTTTCCAAACTAAAAGACTTAACTTGTGAAACCTTGTAACTTTATGATATTTACATTTCATACCCTAATCTTACAATAATTGTACTATAATCCCTAAACTTGTTATATTTGCATAATAAACCCTAAAACTTGTGAAACCTATATTATTAACCCTAAACTTATATAATTATCATTATGAACTTTAAACTATTATATAGTCACGTTTGATACCTTAAATTGATTAAATGATAACCTTGGATATTAATGACTAATGTTCTTAATATGGAAACCTATTAATTATGGAAACTTACTAATTCGGGAAACCTGCTAAAAATAGAAAGTTACTTAAAATGGTTAAACTACTTAAAGAGGAAACTTACTATTTTTGGAAAGTTACTATTTTTGGAAAGCTGCTATAAAAGGAAAGTTACTTAAAATGGAAGAGCCGACTAAAATGAGTAATCCGATTTAAAATAAGTTATTAATCAGACGATCATAAATTCGTGTAGATTCGCTGGAGAAGGAGTTTGCTTCTGATCTTTATGTTTCTATTTGTGTCTTCACTTGCGGTCTAAGGTACAGATATTCTACCCTTTTTCAGTAAAGGTGCTTTCATTCTCATGACTTGATCTTGATTATTGATTCGTTATTCTGATATGACTCCCTTAAGCCATTGCTATGATCCCTTGTACTTTGATTCATTCGTTTGATATGCTTCGTTGGTATGATGATCCATTTGACATTCGTTCATTATGACCCTTATGATATGATACTTGACATAATTCGTTCGTTACCCTATGACATGAGTATTCGAATCACTTGATACTTTGAAGGTTCATTTGATATTGTAACTGGATGTGAAAACCTTTCTTAATTATATCATGGAAATGTTTTGAGAAAAACTATTTTTAAAACGATGTTATGAGCATGATGCGCTACCACTTTTATATGAAATTTTACCCACCTTTTATGAAAATTACTTTTAAAGACTACCTTTATGAAAACCATTATTAACAGATTTCTTTAAAGGAACATTTGATAGAAACCCTGGAATTGAACCTTGCTATGAATCATTTGATTTCGAATCTTAGATTTATGAACCTTGGACATTTGGACCTTTGATATAATATGACTTTTAAACCTTATAGTTTGATACCCGAGCCACTATGTTTCCTAGTCATGGGGGTTCCATGGCCGTGTCATTGATGCACCAATGGCATGACTCTAGTGTGGTCGAGTGATGTTCCACACCGTCCCTTTTCTGTTATTTATTATGAGCTCAATTATTATATATATGTTTGGCCACTAACATCTTTGCAGGGGCGTATGGATGCATCCTAGATTTGCTTTGTATATGATATGATATGATATAACTTGATTTGGTGATTGATGATGTGTGCAATACATGTCCTTCACATTTTTGAGAGGTCGCTCCTCTATGGTTACTATGAGATTAGATTTAATTTGTTTGGGCTCATGGTAGATTACTGACCTTTTTTTTACTCTTGATATCCATTTATTTATACCTTATGTTCTTCCCCAATGCACCATATTATATTCTTGTCCCTTACCTTTCGTTTTGTATATATATATCTGTTCACTGGGCTTTTTAAGCTCAGCCGCATTTCTTTTCCTGCGGCAGGTTTTAGTTGGAAGCTGGGTTAGGAGTGGAGAGTACTTTGGACTTAGAAGACTATACCTTGATAGCTAATCTGGATTAGAGATGACTAGAAGTGATTATATTTTTAGACTTAGTATTTATTGTAATTCTTATTTGTAACCTTGTAATTCAGATTTTCCCTTTGTAACCTTTGAAATTCATTTGTATTAATTAAGTCATATGCTTGTGTTTGCTTTGATGTGTCACCATAACGTAATACTTCTACCCTTATCGGGTTGGGGTGTTACAACAATACTAAATATCTAAGTATCCGCGATAATCGTAACATGTCAGTATTAAAACCAAACAACCAGTATTAATCAACTATATATCCAAACAAGTGGATCATTGATTCACGATATATCATAAAATTTTAAACAAGTTAGAAAGATATCGTCATATTTTTTAAAATAAAAAAATTATTATTTTTTAAATATATCCTAATTTATTGCATAAAGGATGTCAATGTATAAGCTGTGTAGACAGATACGTACCGGGTCAACGTAACTTACTGAATTAACCTTTGAGATGCAGTTAATACATATGTTACCCTTTATCATACAGTAAAAAAATAAATGTAAATTATAGACGTGATAAAAACTTGATTAAAATTAAAGAGACTGATCATTGATTAGTTATTTCCATTACGTAGCATCATAGTATTTGCAACAAAAAAATAAAAATAAAATAAAATAAAATAAAAACCATAAATACATCTTAAACATCTTCCGAGTATGTTTCATTCTCCATCTGTTCCACATGAGCTTCCTTCTCATCGATTCCTTCGCGAGCCAACACCAGTAGTTGAGACATTAAATCAAGTTTTCGATGGTCTCTCATGTGAGTTTCAAGCAGGCAATCATATCCAGTTGTAGCAACCCCATGAAAAGGGCCAAACGAATCAGCCTCATTGATGGTTTGTTCACGTTTTTCGATCTTAGCCCTCAGCTGCGTACATTCGTCCCCCATCCGGATGAGAAATCCCTCCTCTTCTGTTATGTCTTGGAAGAACAAAAACTTAAATGCATCCGATAGGTTGTCTGAACCACATGCTGCTTTCAACTCATTAATGTTTGGGGTAGCTGCCATTGATCAAATATTTAGTTGTTTTACGTTGCTCTTTTAGCTAACAATGAATGTATCACAATTTAGCATAAATTATGAATGGATAACTTATAGAAAAAGTTAAAATATTGATATATTCGGTTTCTATAAATTAAATATGTACAAAATAAAGTCTACAATTATGTTCAAAAGATATATATAATCTAAAATATATATGTAATCTATATCTATATTAAAAATATAATGTATAACAAATCGAATCCTAAAATATATCCACCTACGTGTTATATAAATAACGGCATTCGGTATGTATTGTTCAATCCTAAAATACGATTACTGTTATCAAAAAACAATAACAATGGTGAAAGCAAAGGCATCGAAGGTATTCATGTTTTAATCAAAATTAGTATATTGATTATGTGCTAAGTTAAACTAACTGTTTAGAATATCAAATAGTAAGACTCTTCTATGTTAACTATATGCAGGAAAACAAAAAAACATCAGCCAAAACCAACTCTAACCACTCAAACCACGATGATGGTTTCACAAAATATAATCAACCTATTGTTATATCTGACGATGAAGAGGTATCACTAATATGGTAAATTAGTATTATGTCAACCTCATCAATAAGAAAGTCTAAATATATTTCTAATTTTTGTAGGTTGTTCCATCAGATGATGAGGTATTATAACATAAATATGTTCATTATTGTTGTCACTTACTTTGTGTTAGATTTACAAAATTAATTATAAACATAAAATATACAGATTTATGCTGCTGGTGTCAATGGTTATCAAACTATTCCAATTTGGAATAAGCAAAAACAAAACAATGTATATATATACAACACATCTGATGATGATGTTGATTTACATGATACTGATAATGAGGTATTATATAAAATTTTAATTACGTGCTATTTTGCATTGTAGTGCAAGTTAAAAATTATTGGTTTTTAATTTTTTATGCATTGCTTAGGTTGTTTGTTTGACACACAACAGCCGGAGATTGTCAAAGGCGAAATCAGTAACTGGTAAAAATACATGCAATATTGATTATTCTGAATATAAATTTGCTTATGAGGTATTTTTATTAAATTTTGATAATATTTTGTTATGTGAAAGTCATGAATCAAAAAATCTAAATATCTTTCTAATATCTGCAGTCTATTCCAGTTACACCTAAACGATGTAGGCTGACTAAAGACAACAAGTTAGTCGGCAACAAAATTTTTGATGTTAGTTCATCAGACGATGAAAAGGTGAAAAAAAATATGACAATGGAGAGCTATAAAAAATAATTGTAATTCATATTATGTAATACTTATCAATAAAAAAAACTAACTAAGTTTGTGATAATTGCAGCCTATCCCAGTTATACATAAACGCCGTAGGTTGACTAAAAACGGGAATTCAGTCAACAAGATAATTATTGATCTGATTTCATCAGACGATGAAAATACACGATCAGACAAAATTATAGATCTAACTTCATCTGATGATGAAAAGGCACAATCAACGGTTGTGAAAACTCTGGCTGCTAATCATCTTGGGGAAAAAAACACGATGGTAATAATTTACAATTGCACATTATATTTTTATAAAACATATATATTGTACGCAAATCAATGTTCATACTAATTTGTTAGTAAGTACTAACTATGTTTTGGTTTGTAGAACCCCGCTTTCCCACGGGTTCTTGCAGATTATGCGTCACAACAATTGGGTCCATTCTCTTACCTGGATCTATCAAATATATCTGCCGATGAAGAACCAAATGCGTTAACGTGTTCAAAAACAACACAAGATTCTGTAGTATCAAATCGACCAAAGTATATGCTCTATGATGAAAATACAGATGACGAACACGAGAACAACAACAGCGTATCTGAAGAAGGTGTGTGGGTTAATATCAATGATCTGGACTACCCTTTGTATGATTTAGTCGTCTATAAACCCAAGTATACTAATCTTGATGAAGTTATCATTGATGAATCTTCAACAGGTTATTTGTTAAAAAGTAGTTCCATGTACAATTTTGTGTCTGAGTGGTGTTTAGAAAATTCAAATTTGAACTTATATATATTTTTTAAATTATTTGTTTTTTTTTAAACATTCATATGTGAGGAATATCATAATAATGTTGGACAAGACAAAGATGCACCCATGGACGAGAAATATGAAAGCGAGCTTTTGATGTGGGATGATATGGTTGATATTGATGGTAGAGTGCGCGGAACACATGTTTCTAACAGCTACATCAAAGACGAAGTATCGGAAGTCGATTCGTACGCATATAGTGTTAGATCTGTATCTTCTGGCGATGATATAGCAAGTTTTATTAATGACGGCTCCACTGATTATGAAACTACCGACGAGGAGAATAGTGATGACGATATTTGATCAAGCATGCGATGAATCTCAAAAAATTATGTTTCTTGAATATTTTTATCTAGAAGAGTTGCAACTGTTATTATTTTACTTCTAAGATGTTCATATGATTTATGTTTTACTAATAATGAAATTTACACATTTAATTAGTATCAAAAGAAAAAAAATTGATACGTTTTTAATTTTTAAAAAATTACGTATTTAAATAAAATTGCCTTATAATTTGTGTTGGAACATGCATACATAATAACATGTACCTACACAGTTTATAATAGAACACTATAGTAAACTGAAAGTAAGACAAACATACCATGCCCACAATCCTTTATGAAATATAATCAATTTAACTGATTCTTCTATTTATCATGGTATTTATAAATTAATTTCAAGAGAGCATATTCAGCTGTTAAAAAACTTTAGTCGTGCTAAGTTTAAATGATCATAGTCAGAAGTAATAACGTCCAGATTAGTACTGTTCCTACCATATCCAGCAGTACTAACCTTCAAATTGGTACTGATCCTAATCGGTTATTAAAATAAAATACTCATCAAAAGCTTTTTTAATTATTAGCTAATTACAAAAGGAATATATCCAATACATATTTAAAAACAAATATACGGATATTTTAAGAAAAATTACAGCCATATAAAATTGTGTTTATAAGTATAAATTATTTATACATGATTTCGTAGAGATATTTACCAAACATATATAAAGTAATCATAGCATGCGTAAAACACTCAAAAAAAAGAAAAAAAAAAAAAAAAAAAAAAAAAAAAAAAGGTGTATCGTTTTTTGAATTAGAATTTCGACCAAAACTTTTATTTATTATTAGATAACTACAAATATAAAATATCGGTAAGATATATATTTTTTTTTTTTAAAAAAAATATACATATATTTTAAAAAATTATACATCCCTATAAAATAGTTTTTATAAGTATGAATTATTTATATATGATTTCGTTTAGATACTTACCAAACATATATAAAGTTCTTATGTACCAAACTTGGGTAACAGTATAATTTTAAAGTTCATCTTTTTGCATGGGATATCACAAAGCAAATCATTGATTCAACAATGGAAAACAGTGCCAACGACTTACTTATCCGACGTAGGGGCAGACCTAAAAAAAAGATATACAACAAGGTTAGACAAATAATCCATTTTTTTGTTTCGTATTAATAATTATTAAACAATGAATTGTTTATACAAATTATTTTGTTTTGAAGATCAAGTAACAGCAGTACCTGGAGCGGTAGCTATTGCGCACAAAGGAACACCTGTTTGCAAAAATATAACACCTGCGACAACTCCAGAAAAGGGAAGTCATAGCGTGCAACAAAGAGAAACACGTTAGTCAATTGAATAAACATACATATCTTTATTGACACAAACATGTGATAATAGTTTAGCTGTGTTAAATCATATCAGTTATTAACAATTTAATTGTTGGTCCTAAATAGCATAGCCGAATTTACAGTATTTGGCATTAGCGCTTTTATGATATTAACAATTTTGTTTTGTTATATTTTTTCACAGGGTTAAACGATCTTCGACTCCGCAAAAGTGGGAGACCTCCAACAACAATACTTCCACAATGGATGAATGTGGGTACAAGTGTTGAATACGTCAATAAAGAACCTAGGCCAAGGGGACGTCCTATTAATAACGCAACCCACCCACGTAAGAAAATTAATGCGGCATAAACACGCGCAAGTTAATTTGTTTTTATAATACTTTTGATCGATTAAAATCAATACGTTATTTTTCCAAGGAAACACAAGTGAAGTATGTGTAACCCGGTTCGTTATCCCCGATGAAGGATGAATGGAATTTTGTGAGATCGGGTTTGTGAATCGTGTTTGAAATGTGAGAACGGAGAGATTTTGGATTTTGATTAAATAAAATAACTTACAACTACGGGAAGCATAATTAGGCTAAGGGAAACATATAAATCTACAAAGCATAAATTAGCAAAACGTAACAATTAACGAAATTAAAAATGGGAAAACGCGAGACTAAAACGTGAAATCTAAAAATATTAACCCTAAGAATTCCAAATTAATTTTCCTACGTTCTAAATTATAAAAGAAAATTTTAGAAAAAAAAATTAGATTTTTTTGACTTTTTAAATAATTATTATGAATTAAAAACTTATCTAAACTATTTAATTGATTTAAAAATAACAAATGCTTTAGGAAAAATGTGAAACTTTTCAGAAAAATCTTGAATGATATTATGAAGCTAGGAAAAATTAAATCAGAACTCAATTCAACCCTAATAAGCAGTTTTGGCAGATAAGCAGTTTCAAATAAGCTCAAAAATAAGCTAAACAGTCCCAAAATTTATCCAAGGCTCAACAACAGTTCAACATACTTATATAAACTTGATTCAACTTATAATGACCAGAGAAGCTAGTGGAATAAGCCAATAAGCAGTTTTTATGCAGTAGAAAAACTAGGGTAGAAAAAATGACTGAACAACCCACTTTAGGCTGATCTATAAGCTAGAAAAAAAACTGATTGGGAAAAGACAAAAGCAGAACCTAAAAGATTATACCAGAGACTGCTTATAAACTCAAAATGCCCAAAATCTAAAATTAATTGCTTATCTAATTAAGGCTGAGATCAGATGGTCATGAACACAAAAAGCTGATGCAGGCAAAGAACAGTCTAAATGGGCTTATTGTAGACCAGATTTAAGCTATTGAATAAGCTTTAAACTGGAAACAAATCCCACATATCTAAAGCCTACACTACAAGCTACTTACAAATCCAATTTCAATCAATCAGTCCAAGGAAATAAGTTGATAACAGGCACACAAGAAGCTGAGGTAATCAAAAAATGTTGCAGGTCTGCAACTGCTTTTCTGTTGCAGCAGTTGAGGTTTTGACCTCAAATCTTTGCAAAAACAAGCTGAAACACTACCAACTATTGGGAATTCACTTAACACACTAAGTTATACCAAAAAGAAGCACCAAAGAAGCCCCAGCTTATACATAGCTTATTATGGCAGTTCAAGCTTCTAGATTTGCACCTATGGGTTCAAAACCTGAAAGGCACTAAAAACAACACAACACCTATCACTAACAGCTTATTTATCTTTAACAAATCTCAATCAAAACTAAGCAAAGGGGTCAATGAGCAATACATGAGCTTTTTAGCTCAAAACTGCCTTGTACCAAACACCCCTAATAGAACTTGAACATGCAATCTTACACTACAATTACCAATATAAGCTATGCAAACTTATCATTACTGATATTCTAACTTATTTAACCATTAAACAGCAAATTCCAATCTTACATAAACACTTAACTAAGCAGTAAGCTTTTTGACTATTTTTGATATTTTTAAACACAACTAGAGTTTAACCACTAAGACTTAGCAAATTATACTCAAATATTAACTGATAAGGCAAATACTCACAGCAAACATTAACAAGGACACAATTAAGCACTTAAATAGTAACAGTTGACTATCGTTGACCAAATAAGAAACTAGAATTTCATTAACAGAGGTTGTAAATTAGAATACTAAAAGAAAAATATAGTACCTTAAACTATTTTAAGCTAAATTAATCCTGCCTTTCAAAGGCTACAAGCACTATCTATTTATACTAAATGTACTAAGGGTCTTCTATCTCTTCTTGTGCTAGTTTTGTGAAACAAAACAGCCTTGGAACTCTATTTGTGCTTCTTTGGAGCAATTCCCACCTTTGGATTAAAGTTGAAATGATCTCAGCCCTTAATATCACTTTGGCGCCCAAAATAGTTGTGGATTGCCAGCGTGGCAATGGTATCTCGTGAAGATGGCAACATGTGAAGGGTAGCTGGAGGGGAGATGGAGTATTTCAGAGGGGAAAGCAGAATAGGGGTGATGATGGTGTTGGGTGTGCTTTTGGCGGGCAAAAGGTTGACCTGGTTTTATTAATAAAGAAGGTGGGTTGGATATTTTGGATCCGGGTTTGGTTTATTGGTGATGGGTTAGGGTTATTTGGCTGGGTTTATTTAGTTAGGATAAAAAGGTTTGGTGGTTTAGGATGGTTTTATGTTAAGGGACCATTTGTGTAAATACTGAAAATCCAGGGACCATGGCTGCCAAAGACTGAAAATAATTCCAAGGACCATTTGTGTTGTTTTGGTATTTTTGGGGTTGACTTTGACTTTTCTTGATCAAATGCACCATTGTTGTCGAGTCGATCCAAAAATGTCCGTATTCGCTCCGTTTTCAATCCTTTGTACCTGAAACACATAAAAACACAAAACCAAGGATATCTGCAATATATTTGGGTGTTTTTGGTCATTTTTGTGTCTTTTATGGGTGTAAAATGATGAGTATTTACACACTCATCAATCCCCCACACTAAGCTATTGCTAGTCCCTAGCAATCCGATCATATGAAGTAATGAAAGGAACCAAGTATACCCCGTTTCGACTTTTTATTCAATGCGAGAAATTTAAACTAGAACAAAATAGATAACATGCTTGATTTTCAAAAATGGTATCATGGAACGGGATTCACACAAAATGGGGGTCTCCAGGGAATTGATATCGTCATCTTGTTTTTTATACTCCCAACTAAGCTTAAACTCAATGTGCAAACATTTTTTGTAAAATGCTACCACTACTTATACTAATAATTTATGTAAGCCGAGACTTAACTTTTCACTCCCATATTTATTCAAGTTAGGTGAATGTGCTTGATTTTCAAAATTTTGATCACAAAAATCGACGTTTTTATAAGATTTTGACTAATGCTAGCTGAAAGATAGATTTAAAATTTACAACAAGCAAGTTTCAAAAAATTGAATTTTGCAACATCATTCCATTTTTATTTTTTTTTATTATTTTTTTTCTTTTCATTTTTCATAATTTTTTTTTTGGGATAATTCCAAAAATGTCCCGATTGCCCAAGTGCTAAGCCTATCCGACCCGATCTCATAAAATTCTCCCCTTAGACCAGGGCAACTGATCCGACGGACCACAGGATGCCACGTCACCGACGAGAATACGTATACAACTGTTGGTACGATGTACATGGGACGTTTTTTTTTTTGGCAACATTTGATTTTTGGGCAACAAATACATGAGTAAAAGAATATGTTGGTCATTTTACACCACTTTCAACTAAACCACCACATTTAAACAATCTCACACTCCTCTCCTCCCCATAAACCATCACAACTCACACCACCACAACAACGATAATCATTTTGCTACGGCAAAAAAGTACATCCCAATTCATGTCCAGAACTCATGACTTGCACCTGTAACCGGTTACGGCCAAAAGAAGGGCATGTCCTGCATTCATATCAACAATGTGGATTGACACAGCTTAATTGGACCTGTATACACTACACAGCTTAAGTGCTTGATGGTGATCCAGGAAGCTATATGCTTCCGCCTATTGCAGAATCCCTACAACGAGTGTGAATTCATATTGTTATTCAATTCCATTCCAGCATTGTAGTAACTATTTTTCCCACATCCATACATGCATCGTATTATTCTAAAGTATATAGTCATGTGCTTGGTGCTAATCACTTAAACAAAAAACACGCATAATTTATCAACCAGAGAAGCTACTAACAAATCTACAACATCCACATTTTGATATATTGATCTTTCTTACAGTTAATCCACCAACAGTAACATAATTGCCTTACATTCAACAATGTATTGGCTTCAAAATTTCCAGAGTAATTTACTCTGATAATGTTGGGTCAGCTCAGGCACATAATATATCAACATTCACTCTTTAACATTTCGCTAAATTGAATGAATTATATACTCCAGTAGTTTTACATCATTTGTTAGATGTCAAAAGTAAATTTATGTATTTGCATGTGTATAAGTAAGTTTACAGATAAAATTCAGCCCAAAAAATGGTTGTGGACATCCCCAAATGCAAGCTGATTGTTGTAGTTAATAGCCATCACAAAGAAATTTGTAGATCAAAAAACTAACAAATTGATCAGTAAACAGAGGTGTAGATCAGCAAACAGACATTACGTATTCATAAGTTTTGTTAATGTACACAATAATAAATAAGAATCGACATATATATACAGCTCTAAAATAAACAAAGGTAAGGGGTTTGAGACTTTAAGCACTTCAACTGTGTAAAGCTATTGTAAAAGAGGTATCATATTCTAAGACAGTAAGACTAATAACCAATATCATTCAAAATTTTCATGTAGTCAACAAAATTCTATATTTTCTTATCAATATCTCAATGAACCTATCATGATAGACTAATTTACACTGTATGATCCTCATATAAAAATCATTTCATGAGTCTGCCACAGAAATGAAGAAATTACCTTTCTAATGGGAGATGATGGGCGTAAATTCTAAGAAATATTATTCTTTAAACAAGTTTTTGATCTCCTTTGACTTACCAAGTAGTCTTGCTCCATCCTTTACACAAGCAGTCCTCTCTTCACTTGGATTTTCACGACATTCCATTAGTAGGCACACAAGCTGCCAACATATAAGCAATCACACTATATACCGTGGGGAACAATTTTTTCTCATTCGTTTTCTACAACGTTCTCATAATGGTTTCCATTTATCGTGTTTGCGATACAATACATTGAACTTGCAGTGATTATATAAAAAAATTTGGTCGAAAGCCTTAATGGACATATAAAAATTTGGTCCTACTGGAGTAACAACGTATTGGACCCATTATACATTCAAGTAATTAAATAACAAATCAATTACCACAACAATTTAACAAAAAAAAATTCTATTAGACTCACTCACATTTAACAAAGAATAAGTTCCATCTTACGTGGAACTGAACTTACCACTAACTAATTACCTTTAAATTACAACATACATAAACCTTGAGAAACACTATTGTGACGAGCCAAATCCATCACATCCCCATCCAAAACCTTAATCATCTCTTTTAACTCTCTAATCCTACTACACCTATCCACTAATATAGCGTTTTTCATCTAATATAGTTTCACTTGAGTTAGGCATATCATCAAACACCTTACATGCATCAGATTCAGCTATCAATTAACTAATTTGGGTTAGGCATATCATCAAACACCTTATATGCAACAATTAACACAACAATTTTAGACTTCACATTCAACAAATCACAGCTAAATACATGCAACTACAAACCTATAATGAACTAATTAACTAAATTCAACTAAATTTCAGTTCAACTTCATAAATTAAACACCACAAATTTAACTACTATTTGATGAAGCAAGTGATTACCGAACTGAGTGACGATCTACAGTGAGCTTAGAAACGATTATGGATATTTACTTTGAAAACCATGTATGGCTCCTCTATATCTATAACAAATACATCAGAAGGATCAAGATGCTTACACAGTATATCAATTGGCTTAATACGCCCTTCACGCAACCGTATTTCAGAGCGTAGAGCAGACAGCCATAGAGGCTCTTCGATTTTCTCTAGCAGATTAATGGAACTTGGATTTTCTCATTTATACTGTCGAGTGAATATACATAAATCAGAATGACAGAAGGATACATACATCAGAATGGTAGGGTAAAAATATTTTGGGGCCTTTAGTAGTTGGTGGGCCTTGGGCTTGTGCCCAACCTAACTATACTATTGGGCCGGCCTTGACGATGATAGGGATTCGGTGGTGATGGGGTTACGATGATGTTGGGGATTCGGTGGTGATGGGGTTTCGGCTATGGAGGGATTCCGGTGGGGAGGGAGTTGTAGTGGTGGTGTTAGTGTTATATGAAATGTGTTTCAGATGTAGATATGTATTTATGTTATAAAGAGAGAGAGAGTACAGATAAAGAGTGTATAATATGTGAAATGACCAAAAAACCATCTGTACACTATACGGTTGCCCAAATTATAAAGGTTGTCCAAAAAACAATATGTGCCACGTGTCACCATCTCATGCAAGACACCGTATTATACGCGTTGCCCTGGTCTAAGGGGAGAATTTTGTGAGATCGGGGCAAATAGGCTTAGCCCTTGGGCAACTGGGGCAGTTTAATATTTATCCTTTTTTTTTAATTTTTTTTATTTACTTGTGCAACATAAACTAACGAAGTTTCACGGGAACCAAGACCTTACACCTTTTGGAATAAAGGATCCAAGGGCCGTTACAACGGAGAGTTCCAAGACTCTAAACATTCCTGAAATGAGGATCCAAGGGTGTTAGACCAAGACCTCACACATTCCTGAATTAGAGGTCCAAGGGCCGGTGTAAGAGGGTAGCCAAGACCTAAACGCCTTCCGGAAATAAGGATCCAAGGGCCGATCTTGAATCCGCAGCTTATAGCACATACATTTATTAAACTTTTGCAACTTTCAAGCAACGTCTCACTTTCATTTTGCATTATTATGACATATGCTTGTTCCAAAGTTTAAATAAAGCCTTGAACTAGTATTTTTCAAAATCGTATGAAAAAATGATTTTTGTGGGAAACTAGAAGGGGGGTTGAATAGTTTACCGGTTTAAAAATCCTTTTAAAAATCTTGTTTTAAAAGTTAGCAATTGGAAACTTTGATTCAAACTTTATGTGTAACCAATCAACACCAATATGAACTACACACTAAGCTAAGTAATAATAACAAATAAAAGTAAAGAGTAGAGTTGGAAAGATCGAACCGAGACAGAGGATTTATAGTGGTTTGGCTATGAAGCTCTTCTTCGCCCTACTCCACTCCCCGAGTACCACACTCGAGAGTTTCAAACACTATATCAACAACCTCCCTTCAGGCGGAGAAAACCGTACACGTCGCTTATCCTATTACCGACACTAAGCTAAATGTCGAGTGCTAATCTTAGCTAGCACCAATCTACCAAGGTCCACGTGACCAAACACTCAAGCCCAGTGGCTTCAAGAGATCACCAAGATCTCAACACGGTCACAATGATCAACACTCACTGCACTCTACTCAACTAACACTAATCTATCGACCCTTGATCTTCTTGATCAATCACACAAGCCCAATGGCTATAAGAGATGTTCACTATCTCTATAGATCACACTTGATCTTCACTCTCACTCACAAAAGATAAGAAAGCTTGATGTATGCAAAGATACAACAAGGTTGTAACAAGTGTTACAAAAACCTAACAACTATAACTCTTGTATCTTCTTGAATACTTGAGTTCTTCTCTTGCTAATGAAGAGGGATGACAACACCTTGTATCTACTTGGATACTTGTGTTCTTCTCTTGCTAATGAAGAGGGATGACAATACCTTGTATCTACTTGGATACTTGTGTTCTTCTCTTGCTAGTGAAGAGGTATGAAGAGGATCACTTGAAGGATGATTGGATCACTCTTGAAACAAAGAAAACTAATCTAAAGAAGTGAAAGGTTTGAGAGGATTAAGCTAAGGGATTTTTCTGTGTGTGAAGGGTGCCTAAAACTGTGAAAGGGGTTGATATTTATAGGCAAGAAAAATCTGAACGTTACAGAGAAAATGATACAGACGGCTCCGTTAAATACCCCACGGCTCCATTAAATTTAACGGAACCGTGGAGCCGTCGTAGACTAGGACGCTCCAAATTTTGTCTTTTCTGGTGAAAACTTATTTGGGGAAGGTTGGAGCTGATTTTTTTTGGGGGGGGGAAAATAGCTGTTATGATTTTCAAACTAATTTTTCCATTAAAACATTTCTTAATATTTCAAAAACAATTTGTCATGTGTATTTTTGAAAAAATGTTTTGTCCCATTTAAAATGTGAATTTTCAAAACATAAATTCACTTCTTTGATCACTAGTTCAAGTTGTAACTTTGTTCAAGAGTGATTTGCGTAGAAACGGGATCTTCCGATTAAAGACTTGTTTACGTTGATTTTAACGTATCGTGATTTCACATTTTGTCATCCTCAAAACGTGAAGTAATCGAAAGATATAAATAACGTTTTTAGAACATTATTTGCATCAACAATTTTGTGTGTTCAAATGTTTGAAAATAAGCACTTATTAAGTCAGATTAGGAGCTACTGGGAGGAAAATCCATAGATTACTTATATAAGCTCTAAAGAGAACCAACTACTCTACGCTTAGCATTTTAATTTGCACAAATCGTAAAACCTTAGTCTAATTGTTAAGGAAGCAGCCAGATCAATACTCTGGCAGAGTCAGGATTCCCTTTGTTCTAACCTAATCAAGCCTAAACATAACAAACTTTTATTTAAAAACGAACAAATTTTTAAAATTTGGGTCAAAACGGGGGTACTAGGGCACTAGAAGGTACATATGTGACAAAATTCATGAGAATTCCCCCCACACTTAGAATTGAATATTGCCCTCAATATTTAAAGTACCGGCTATTATACCGACGCTTAGAACGTAAAAAGGTAATACCACTAGCCAAGTGTGGAACAGAAATCTCCATTTTTCACAAAAAGGATTAAAAAGATATCCCTAGATAAACGTTAGTAAAAAGATCGGATATTGGGCGGCTGGATTGAAAACAGGCGCATCAATCATCACGATCTAAGGGAAACCTGAAAATAAGAGCAAACAACACACAAAGAAAAGCACAGCAGAGGAATTCCCCCACACTTAGTGTTAGAAAATAGAGAGAAGTCAGAAACATGGGTTGTCACCCATGTGGTGCTAATGTTTTTGTTAACCGAGTCACTAGCTTGACTCGACCCTGAATTCATTTGTTCATGGGGAAGCATGTGGAAGAAATAATCTCCATCGGACTTTCATTCAATGTGTTTGGATAAACATTTGAATATAAGAAAGTTCCACACCGACGAGATACCCACGGTATTTTAATAGTAGAAACTATTAGGGACGATACCGGGGTCAAAGATGGTGTCCTCATTCCCGTAGGAGAAAAGGGAAAGAGAAATCACACCATATGTGATGAAGAGAAGCAAGATTTTTATGATTATCAGAAAAAACTCTTCATCATCAAAAGCAATTGTGTCTTCAACGGGAGGGAGGGTCGGGATAAAATCTTCAAGAACTAAATTCTTAAGATCAATAACATCTCCCCCCACACTAGAGTCATTCTCATTCTCGAAATAAAAATGATCAAATTTCGGCTGAGAGAGTTCACCGGAGAACTCTTCAAAGATAACCGGATCATTTTTATCAAAGAGAAACGAGTCATACTCGAGAAGAGAGATATAAGTATGAGAAGTGGTACTGCCACTACTTGTCTCTTCCATCAGATTGATATCAAAAGAAAAGGCTTCATAAGCCGGGAGAGAAAAATCAAAATGAGAAGTGGGATTGCCACTACTCTCTTCAGCCGTGTCAAAGATAAAACTCTCACATTCGGGAACAAGATCCTCGAGCTCGTGCTCCAAAGGATCTGACGGCTTATTTTTAACAACAACATCCTTCGGGGGGAGAGAAAATAACGGTTCATCAAATATCATCTTTTCTAACAACGGAGCATCTCCCCCCGGATTACCATCGGGCTCAACAATTTCCGGCGAAATTGGAGCATCAAATAAGAACATCTCGAGCTCTTCCATATAGATATCACTTCCCTCAATCGGAGGAGAAGTAATGGAAGAGTCGGAAATGATTGGTGCAGAAATAGGAGTGGAATTTTTAGTTCCATCCATAGAATCAACAATCTCGATACGACAAACCGATTCCGGAGGTGGGACAAGTGGTGTGCTCTTAGAGCTAGCAATTTTCACCACTTCCGTTGTGATTTCCAGTTCTTGTTCATCGTAATCAAAAACATTCTTTACTTCCCCAACACATTTCTCAAACCATTTGCTTGTGCCAGGGGTAATTTTCATTGCTTTGAGCTCAGCACGTTTGTTTGAAGTACTCTTAACCTCGAATCTTGAAAGTATCGAATCACTTCTTTTGGAAGCAATTACGAGATCAGATTTTTGATTCACCGTAGCAACATTGCATTTGGTTAGAGGTTTAGAGTCTTGATTTATGTTAAACGTGACTTCTTCATTTTCAACATGAATGGTTAATTCTTCGGCGTATACATCAATGAGAGCACGACTCGTTCTTAAGAAAGCCCTCCCCAGAATGAGTGGAACTCGAGGATCGGCATCAAAGTTTACCACAACGAAGTCAGTGGGGAAGTGGAACTTTCCTACTTTCACAACGACATCCTCAGCTATTCCAAGTGGACGAGTTATAGTACGGTCCGCTAGCTCGAGTGTCATGCAAGTAGATGTAAGCTCCGGAAGAGATAATTTCTTCCATACTGAGAATGGCATAAGGTTAATGCTTGTGCCAAGATCGGCCAAGGCTGAGCACTGAACCATCCCCGAGAAATCACATGGGATTAAAAACTTGCCGGGGTCTCCGAGCTTTTCAGGAAGCTTCTTGAGGAGAACCGCCGAGCACTGCTCGTTAAGTGGGGTCTTTGCCATCTCAGACAACTTATCCTTGTTACCGAGTAAACTTTTGAGTGTAGATGCAAATTTGGGCATAAGGACGAGAGCATCTGCGAAGCTTATGTCAAAATGCAACTCATTGAAGATTTGGAAGAATTTCTCCATTTTTTGATTGGTTTTATCTTTAAGCTTCTGATCATTAAGCCTCGAAGGATATGGAATCGAGGGCTTAGGATTGGTCTTCGGAACATCGGGTTCCGGAATTGGAGTTTGGTCGACCGGAGGTTGGACGTATGCGGTACTTTGTGAGCTTGAAGAGTGCACTTTGTCCGTTGTCTCCTCGGTCTCACTTTCTACTACCTTGGGAGGAAGAGAAGAAGAGGTAGTTGGAATTTTGGGTCCATTATATTGGACACCACTCCTTGTTGTGATCGCCTTCACATCGCCCCTCGGGTTAGCGATCGTGGTGCTAGGAAGAGTTCCTGAGCCCGAGGGTCGATCATTTAAAGACTTCTTCAACTCGGCTATTTGGTTAATCAACAACCGATTTGTTTCATCTTGGGATTTCATGAACTGTTTAAACAATTCTTCCGAGGATGTTTGATTTTGGTTAAAACCTTGGTTTTGATTGAAATTTTGTCCTCGGTTTTGAACATTCCCCAGATTTTGGTTGAAATTTCCCTGATTTTGAACTCGGTTTTGATTACCTTAGTTTTGAAAACCTTGGTGATTGCCTTGGTTTTGAAAACCTTGGTTTTGGAAACCTTGGTTCATTCGGCTTTGGTTTTGATTGAATTGGGCGTTTCGGTTTTGCCCATTTTGGTTTTGAGAGTTGAAACCGGGTGGTCCAAGAAAATTGTTGGAGCGATAGCTGAGAAGATTTCGGTCTCCTTAGGGTTGGTAAGTGTTACCTCCCTGATTATAGGATCCCGAAGCAGCATAAACGCTCTCTTGAGTGTTGCCAATGGTGGCTGGACACTCGAAATATGGATGTGGACCACCACATGTTTCACAATTTTGACTGACCACATTGACTTGATGATTATTGTTATTTTGAATCTGATTTTGATGTATTCTCAAGACAGCAGTGGACAAATCATCCATCTTTTTAGTGAGTGCGGCTATTTCGGGTGAAGAGTCCGTAGTGATAGATTTAGTTGACTAGGTCCTCTCGGCAGAGGAATCCCAATAATTGTGGTGGGCAGTCATATTTTCGATTAAATCTTGGCACTCTTCGGGTCGCCTTTTCATAAAGGTACCACCGGCCGCAGCATTAATCGTGTCACGATGTCTCAATGTTAAACCATTATAGAACGTGTCTATTACGGTAACAAGCAACATATTGTGATTAGGACACCGATCAATTGAAAGCTTGTAACGTTCCCATGCTTCGAATAAAGATTCGTCGGGAAGCTGGCGAAAGTTACTTATATCATTTCTCAATTTTGTCACCATCGACGGTGGGAAATATTTTGCCAAGAATTTTGAAGTCATTTCATCGAAATTATGAATTGAATTCTTGGGAAGACGATCAAACCATGCGGTGGCATGATGCGTCAAAGAATATGGGAAAAGATATAGACGAAGGGCGTCATCGGTGACCCCATTTTGTTTCATGCTTTGGGTGACGGTAATGAATTTGTCAAGATACTTGTTTGCATCTTCACCCGGTAAACCGTGAAATTGGCATGAAGTTTGGACTTGTTGGATCATATGATGTTTAAGTCCAAAATCTGCGGCTTGGATGTTGACGGGAGCAATAGGTCCGCCCCGTCCTTGCATGGTGGGTTGGCACAACTCCTCCATCGTTCGGAGATCGGGAGCTGGCCCATTATCACCCGTGTTATTATCCATATCTTCAACGTCTTGAAAAAGACGTCGACCTCGACGAATAATTCTTTCGGGATTAGAAACTGGTGAACGAAGATTGGGTGTAGAAGAACGGGTGTTCATACACCACAAAGAAACAAAATTTCAAAAAGAAAACAAAATTTGAACATGAAAATATTTTTGGATTTTTTATTTTAAAGAAAGATTACACAATATTTTTGGGATCGATTCGTCAATCGAAATTCGTTTCTCTCAAAACTACTCGCAGAGTGGCGGAGAAGCAAAGGTCCGCTCGAAAGCTGATTAAAAACCCGCCTCTTTCGGTTTGTCAATTTAATGTCAAACCATCCTTAAACCACTTGTATAGGTTGTAATTTCAAGATAATCCGAAAACAATTAACTTACGATTTGTTTTGTTGGAAATTAGGAATGGTTTACAACACTTTCAAAAAAGTGAGGATATATTATTTTGTATTTTTTTTTTTTGAAAACACCTTAGACAAAGTGTTTTTTTTTTTTTTTTTTTTAGAAAATATTCACAAAAATACTATAAACCTTCACAAAGATTGGTTTATAAAACACGAATCGACAAACGAGATTAAAAATTCGCTACAACCTTCCCCGGCAGCGGCGCCAAAAATTGATCGATTAAAATCAATACGTTATTTTTCCAAGGAAACACAAGTGAAGTATGTGTAACCCGGTTCGTTATCCCCGATGAAGGATGAATGGAATTTTGTGAGATCGGGTTTGTGAATCGTGTTTGAAATGTGAGAACGGAGAGATTTTGGATTTTGATTAAATAAAATAACTTACAACTACGGGAAGCATAATTAGGCTAAGGGAAACATATAAATCTACAAAGCATAAATTAGCAAAACGTAACAATTAACGAAATTAAAAACGGGAAAACGCGAGACTAAAACGTGAAATCTAAAAATATTAACCCTAAGAATTCCAAATTAATTTTCCTACGTTCTAAATTATAAAAGAAAATTTTAGAAAAAAGAATTATATTTTTTTGACTTTTTAATTAATTATTATGAATTAAAAACTAATCTAAACTATTTAATTGATTTAAAAATAGCAAATGCTTTAGGAAAAATGTGAAACTTTTCAGAAAAATCTTGAATGATATTATGAAGCTAGGAAAAATTAAATCAGAACTCAATTCAACCCTAATAAGCAGTTTTGGCAGATAAGCAGTTTCAAATAAGCTCAAAAATAAGCTAAACAGTCCCAAAATTTATCCAAGGCTCAACAACAGTTCAACATACTTATATAAACTTGATTCAACTTATAATGACCAGAGAAGCTAGTGGAATAAGCCAATAAGCAGTTTTATGCAGTAGCAAAACTAGGGTAGAAAAAATGACTGAACAGCCCACTTTAGGCTGATCTATAAGCTAGAAAAAAAACTGATTGGGAAAAGACAAAAGCAGAACCTAAAAGCTTATACCAGAGACTTCTTATAAACTCAAAATGCCCAAAATCTAAAATTAATTGCTTATCTAATTAAGGCTGAGATCAGATGGTCATGAACACAAAAAGCTGATGCAGGCAAAGAACAGTCTAAATGGGCTTATTGTAGACCAGATTTAAGCTATTGAATAAGCTCTAAACTGGAAACAAATCCCACATATCTAAAGCCTACACTACAAGCTACTTATAAATCCAATTTCAATCAATCAGTCCAAGGAAATAAGTTGATAACAGGCACACAAGAAGCTGAGGTAATCAAAAAATGTTGCAGGTCTGCAACTGCTTTTCTGTTACAGCAGTCGAGGTTTTGACCTCAAATCTTCGCAAAAACAAGCTGAAACACTACCAACTATTGGGAATTCACTTAACACACTAAGTTATACCAAAAAGAAGCACCAAAGAAGCCCCAGCTTATACAGAGCTTATTATGGCAGTTCAAGCTTCTATATTTGTACCTATGGGTTCAAAACCTGAAAGGCACTAAAAACAACTCAACACCTATCAGTAACAGCTTATTTATCTTTAACAAATCTCAATCAAAACAAAGCAAAGGGGTCAGTGAACAGTACATGAGCTTTTTAGCTCAAAACTGCCTTGTACCAAACACCCCTAATAGAACTTGAACATGCAATCTTATACTACAATTACCAATATAAGCTATGCAAACTTATCATTACTGATATTCTAACTTATTTAACCATTAAACAGCAAATTCCAATCTTACATAAACACTTAACTAAGTAGTAAGCTTTTTGACTATTTTTGATCTTTTTAAACACAACTTGAGTTTAACCACTAAGACTTAGCAAATTATACTCAAATATTAACTGATAAGGCAAATACTCACAGCAAACATTAACAAGGACACAATTAAGCACTTGAATAGTAACAGTTGACTATCGTTGACCAAATAAGAAACTAGAATTTCATTAACAGAGGTTGTAAATTACAATACTAAAAGAAAAATATAGTACCTTAAACTATTTTAAGCTAAATTAATCCTGCCTTTCAAAGGCTACAAGCACTATCTATTTATACTAAATGTACTAAGGGTCTTCTATCACTTCTTGTGCTAGTTTTGTGAGACAAAACAGCCTTGGAACTCTATTTGTGCTTCTTTGGAGCAATTCCCACCTTTGGATTAAAGTTGAAATGATCTCAGCCCTTAATATCACTTTGGCGCCCAAAATAGTTGTGGATTGCCAGCGTGGCAATGGTATCTCGTGAAGATGGCAACATGTGAAGGGTAGCTGGAGGGGAGATGGAGTATTTCAGAGGGGAAAGCAGAATAGGGGTGATGATGGTGTTGGGTGTGCTTTTGGCGGGCAAAAGGTTGACCTGGTTTTATTAATAAAGAGGGTGGGTTGGATATTTTGGATCCGGGTTTGGTTTATTGGTGATGGGTTAGGGTTATTTGGCTGGGTTTATTTAGTTAGGATAAAAAGGTTTGGTGGTTTAGGATGGTTTTATGTTAAGGGACCATTTGTGAAAATACTGAAAATCCAGGGACCATGGCTGCCAAAGACTGAAAATAATTCCAAGGACCATTTGTGTTGTTTTGGTATTTTTGGGGTTGACTTTGACTTTTCTTGATCAAATGCACCATTGTTGTCGAGTCGATCCAAAAATGTCCGTATTCGCTCCGTTTTCAATCCTTTGTACTGAAACACATAAAAACACAAAACCAAGGATATCTGCAATATATTTGGGTGTTTTTGGTCATTTTTGTGTCTTTTATGGGTTTAAAATGATGAGTATTTACACACTCATCAACTTTCCATATTGAGCTTAATAACATCAATAACAGAAACACCTGTGAATATTGATCACAACCAATCCGGTGCACATTCTTCTAAACGCAAATCAGAAAGGCTTAAGCAAAAAACAAAAGTAGTTAGACAAAAGACATTCCATCAATCACAATTTAGTGCTACACGCTTGGCAGCCGAGGATGTTATAGAGAAGGATAACTTCGTTGGAATATCAAACGGTACACAAACTATATCTTTCATTAACACAATTGTTCAGCACAATTTCTTGGCATGTATTTATAAATTATGTATGATTTAATACTATATAGCTGTACAGATTACATTGACCATGGAGATCCAATTCACAAATGCGGTTCTTGTGACGCACTATTATGGCAAGCTGAAAGTATGGCAAGATATACAAATTCTAATTCAGAGTCGTATTCTGTAAAACCCAAAATTTAAAAGTATGCAAAATGACCAAATTACCCCTGAAACTTTAAAATTTAATTAAAACATATATAAAGCACCAAATAAATTTCAAATCTCTGGTGATGAGCTACATATGAAATGAAATAATTTTGAAGCAACATTCTAACATTTTTGCATGTCCAAAAATTGTTATTTCACACAAATATATATACATATACCAAAAGTTATATAATTTAATTTATTTATAATTATAAAACCCAAAATTTAAAAGTATGCAAAATGACCAAATTACCCCTGAAACTTTAAAATTTAATTAAAACATATATAAAGCACCAAATAAATTTCAAATCTCTGGTAATGAGCTACATATGAAATGAAATAATTTTGAGGCAACATTCTAACATTTTTGCATGTCCAAAAATTGTTATTTCACACAAATATATATACATATACCAAAAGTTATATAATTTAATTTATTTATAATTATAAAATTATTTAAAAAAGGAAATAAACTAAAAATTTAAAATTCTAATTTTTGTCAACCTTTGGACCGAATCTCCAGCCCATTCCCCCCCTAATTCCGGCCATTATCATTATTTAATTTATTTCTCCCCATTTTCCTTTTATTCTTATCCAAAACCCTAAAATAACAAACCAAAACTCTCTCTTATTCCATCCGAATTTCTGGAGGTATTTGGTTATTTTTTATGGTAATCATAAAGGTCTAACGAGGCTGGGGAAAATAGGCTTTGGGTCGTAGGAAGCTTGGTTCGATCGTGGGAATTATTTTGTGTCGATTATCCATCCGAGGTACAAAAAATTACTACGCCTAATCCACACGTTCTAAATTCATTTTGGTATTTTTCTAATGTTATTTACATCATATATAACTCATATAAATTGTTGGAATTGAATCATGCAAGCTTAATTGATCATACGAATTTTAGATAACTAAAACCCTAATAAAATACAAATCGGGTCATGCGATTTTTCTGGGTCATGTACATAATTTTTATGGATTCTAATCTGATCATATCACTCTATAAAAATGTTGGTTTGATTTTTTGAAGCTTAGATCGATCGTGGTAATTTTGTTTCTAATCGGGTTTTATAAAAAAGGAAAGAAAAAAAATAAAAAAACTAAGTCTAACGATTTAGGGTTAGGGTTTTCTGGATGGATCTGATCATTTAATGCATTTTAAGGTTGTTGGATGATGATGTAATGATTGGATGAATTTTGGTTAGGGTTTGTTGATTAAAAAGTATTACCGATTGAGTTTTTAAATTAAAAGGGTGTGTTTTGTAATTTATAAAACTTGTGGGATATTTTTGAAGTGTTATATAGGTCTGTGGTAATGTAGGAAAAATATAATATAAGGGTCCTAAGTGTAAAATTTGCAAGAAAGGATTAAATTTGTAATTATACATGTCGAATTGTATTTAATTTAAATAGAGGGACTAAAAGTGTAAATTCTGGAAACTTGATGTTATTCTGTGTAAATAATGATATTAAGGGTGTAATGTGCAATTTTGATGATTTATGGGCTTAATATGTAATTGTTAATAAATTATGGTTTAAATTATGAGTTTTGTAAAGTTAAGGGACCAAATGTGTAATTTCTGAATTCTGAGGGATCTGATTCGTACTACATATAATTTTGAGATTATGTTCTGTAATTTTGTAAAATAAGGTGCTTGGTTGGTAAATATGAATATTATAGGGATTAAATCATGAATTATGTAAATGTAGGGTTTGTTTTGTAAATTATATAACTAGAGGGGTATAAACTGTAAATTGTGAAACTAAAGGGATTAAAATGTCATTCTGAATAAAGTGTGTATTTAAATCAGTAACTTAAAGTATTTTCATGTTAGACCTTTGAATTTAATGAATTTACAATTAAAACCCTAAACTATGTAAACTTGTCATAATTAACCTTAAACTTTTGTAACTTATTAAAATATACCTTATACCCATAATAATCCTTAAATAAGGACTTTACTTAATCTGAGATATTAATATCTTGCTAAATATGGAAATCTGTTAAATCTGGAAAGTTACTTAAAATGGAAAGGTAAACTAAAAGTAATAATCTGAGTTAGAATATTTTGTAATTCCGTCTTCTACTCCTTTAGGTGTGAAGAAGGAGAAGCCTTGATTTGTTCAGTGTTTGTTTGCTTTCTTGTTTATCTGCTTTGCTAACAAGGTACAGATATTCTGCCCTTTTTCAGTAAGGGTGTTTTCTCTCCCTTCCTTCTGATTTAATCTTGTTCCATATTAGGATTCCTTATACCATTGCTATGTTCCCTTCTGTTTGTGAACCTTTCATGTGATCTCTTTGTTTTGTGAGCCTTCTATGATCTCTCTCATGTTCTGATCTGTTTTACTTCTGAGTTGATGTCCTTATTATAATCCTCTTTGCCTTGAACCTTTTTCATGATTCCCTTTTGTTACGACCTCTGATATAAAAATCTGTTATGTGAAAACCTTTTTAATTATGACTTGGAAATGTTTTGAGAAAAATCAGTTGTTTTAAAAAGGATGTTTATGAGTAGTGATATGATACTTTATTAACTTTTGTGGAAATTAGTTTAAGGAATATTTTTATGAAAAAAACTGTTTTGAAAGATTATTTTACGAAAACTATTCTGAAAGATCATTTTATTGAAAATCCGTTGTTAAAGGAATGCTTTAAATGAACTTTTGACAAGAATCTCTAAAATGAACTTTTGCTATGAACTTTAATTATGAACCTGTTAAATTCTTTTCTGAACCATTTGATATACTCCTTTTAATCTGAACTTAAACTTTGATATAAAACTTAATCTGATAAACTCTGATTTGAACATTTGATATTTATTTCTGAACTGTTTGACATGAACCTTTTGCTATGTACCCTTAAGATATGACTTTTTGATTATTTTGATAGTACATCTGACCTTTGACCTACAGTCTGATATGCGAGCCAATCACTAGGCATGAGGGTTTCATGTCCATGTCATTGATGCACCTTTGACATGACTCTAGGGCAGGAGAGTGATGACCTGTTCCGTCCCTTTATTTATGTAATATGTATGGCCACGATGATTATGATTTTCTGCAGGGGCGTATGGATGCATCCTAGATTTGATCTGTTATCTGAAATTGTTTAGATGTTATTTGTTTATATTTATCTGGTGACTGATGGTGTGTGCGATACACGTCTTTCACATATATCTGGGAGCTGATCACTCCAATTTGATACATGAGGTCACCCCTCATATTATCTGGTTACTTGAGAGGTATCCCCTCTAGATTGTGTATATGACTACACTGTTATGATGATATCTGTTATCTGGGCTCGTGATAGATTTCTGTTTTCCTTATTTTATAAACCTTATTTATTTCCTTTTATTTGTCCCTTTTCCTTTTTCCTTAACCTTATTCCTTATTTATTCCTGACTCTTATTCCTTCACCCTGATTATATCTGTATGATCTGTATTCCGGATTTTCTTTGTACTGCTATCTGTTACTGCTTTTGTTATCGTCATATCTGTTCACTGAGCTCTCGTAGCTCAGCCGCATTTCTTTTCCTGCGGCAGGTTTTAGTATGAAGCTGGGAATGAGTGGAGAGTGTATCTTTGGACTTAGAAGATTTGATAGCCACTCTGGATTAGAGTTGACTAGAAGATAACATATTTTAGAAGTAGTGTTTTTGGAAGTTTTCATTTGTAACCATGTAGATTCAGTATTTCATTTGTAATCCTTTGAGATTTTTTTTGTATTACTGTAGATGTATGCTTTGTTTTGATCTGATATGAATCCATTATTGTGATATCTTTACCCTTGTCGGGTTGGGGTGTTACAATTTATGGTATCAGAGAGACAGGCTGCGACTCGTAATACATTTACCCTTGACCTGTGAAGTCTGGACCACTAAGTTTCCACTGTAGGTGCTCGTAGGACAACCTTTGAGAAATTGCCTTAGGATTTCCCTATAGGAACTTAAATTCTGACCAGTGAGGAATGGGTAGACTATAACTCATATGTATAAGTAGCATTGCTTCCGTATCACTCTAATTCATGCTTTGCTGTTGGTTAAGCCTATTGAAATCACATTTGGAAAATTAGAGCTTATGCCTTGCACCACCTAAGAATTGAAACCTAAATAAAACCTGAAGCATTGAAATTGCATAGTAATTGTCTGACACTATTTGATCCTTGCCTTCAGATTCCGACTCCAACCTTTGGTAAATCATTCTGATGCCTCTTCGGGCATTCTGAGAATCCCCATGACGAAGATATACTTGATACCTTCTGTTAGTTGTTTCTTGATTCTGATAATCATTTATTTGATTTCGTCTTAACCATCTCTGTTCCCATGAGAAGTCTTGTGGTGTTTCTCCACGAGTATAAAAAAATGTTTTCCCTCTCATTCTAAACGGTAGGATCTGTTTTGCCGATCCGTCTTTCCTTGATAGTTAACTGATTTTGTTCTGATAAGAGATTGGTTGATTGAACATTCAAAAATATTGACGATTATCCTCCTATGTCCCACCTTTGGCATTTGAAAACAATTTTGAACTTCCTACCATGATTACCGATTGTTAAACTCCTTGCTATCACTATTACTCTGGAGACTCGTGTGTTACTTTCGCGGTTATGAAGTTTTCCTAGAAACCATTTCGTACACCAACGAATGTACCTTATCTTGAGAATTAATTGGCACCCTGAGTTTTTCCGAATATGATTCCTGGTTGAACCACCAAGTTTTCCACTGGAATGTGAAGTAGGATTTGACATGATACCGAGAGATTGTCTAGCCGCCAAGCGAAGATGTCTTTCGGATCATACCAGTTGATTTGAGCAACCAGAAAGAGCAGCAACCGAAGACCAGGAAGTGAGTTTGCTTAAGTGTATCTTCTGGGAGTGTTCCACTACCTGATTGTGATCTTCACTTCCGATCTGTATGACAAACAGTTTGATATTTTCCGACCATCCCGAAGGCCGTTTAACCTTAATGTGTTTGACACCTTCTATAAATTCATTACCCGTGCTGGATATAAATGTATCATCTGATACTATTCTGTCTTGCAAAATCCATACTACTCCTATGAGAACTCTGGTGATTATTAACCATGAATATAGGAAGTTTATTTCCTCCCTTTGATTGATAAATCTTGCAGCCAACTAGTTTCTTTTGGAAGGATATGACGAAAATATTGTCTCGATATGAAATTGTTAACTGAGCATTATGATGCTGATAACTGATATTTCTATACGCCTCACTTTTGACAGTTATACGATGTCCGTATTACCGATGATTCACAACCTACCTGCCACTTGTGCTAAATAGCTAATAAGATTCCAACACCTTGAATTGTTCGCCTATATATCTCCACACTATACTGAACCATGTGCTTGACTCTGACATATGAACTATCCATCTGGTAAAAATAACCATATTCGTTCTGCGGATCTGTTTACTTTTGATATATTCGATTTCGAGGTCTTTTGTTGACTAGCTCTTTATAAGCTACCAGAGACTACCATATCTGATATGAGACCTATTGAAATCTGTTTTCATCCTACTTTCGTTATGACAACCTTTCCCGGACACCCAATAATATCCATCCTTAGAAAGCTTTGGCATTGGAAGTCTTGCTGTACGATTTTCTGATGTTTCTGATGAACCTTTTTGATTCCCTACTGCTCGGGAGATGGAGTTGGCATTGAACTGATCCCAGTTGACGAACCATGATGCTATAGAAGTTGAGAGATTGAAGAAGCTGATGAGATATGTTTTTGTCCACCTCAGTGTTCCCCTTGAATACCCCTATTAAATTATGAAGAAGAAAGAGAAAATTTTGCGTCTGCATATCAACTATCGTAAACCTAACCGTAATTCTAACCGTAATTACTTTTCATTTCTGCGTATCAAGGATTGATTTGTTCCACTTTGAAACTCTGTATCAGACGACCTCATTTAATGTTTGAAGGACTGAAGAAGCAACCACAAGAACTCCTAAGATAGGAGATGGCTAACTGAGAGCAACTTCCGTAAAGTATTTCAGTTTTATTCGTAAAGATTGGTGATGTGAATTAGATAAGAAGTTTTCCCTGAAACGATTCATGAAAACTGTTTTCGTACTCATTGTGACCATCATGAGTTTTAAATAATGCCAATTGTATTGGTTAATAGAATCATGTTTTCGCGAGTATTTGGACAATTGTCATAGTATGACAGTGTGTTTGTACTCAGAGACGAACGAAGAACAGGTAGATCATCTTGTAAAATGACCCTTTGTTCTGGAAGAGTAGATTTGATTGGCATTCAGAGATTGTAGCAGACAACACTATCAGGCATCTGGTGACGACAGCAATCTGAGTTGGCAAATTTTGAACTGTGCTAGAAGACCTGTCCAAGACTCGCAGTCTTGCTTCTCTATTCATTTTAGTTGTACTAAGATGAATTGAGAGCAGAAGCAGACTTGCGAATAGAAATTGAGATCATGATTTTGAATGGATGAAATTCTAAAGCGAACGTCTGGGTTAGAATTAATTAATTCTGTGATGAATGAAGCTATGGATGACGTAATTCATTTCCTCTTAACCCATTTAAATTTCTGTTACCTGATGATAAAATCCTTTGAATGATTTAGGTTCTCTATTAGTAATTCCGCTCTGTGTTCATTCTGCGTATGTCGGACGATGGTTTTGTTATGTGAAATTTGATGAATGATGGATGATCTGATGCTTTTAACGATGTACCAAATTCTGATAGACATTCTGGGACTTCCGTTAACTCTTTCGAGTAGTTTGTTCTCCTCTTAGTTATGGCGTTTGATTTTGATGACCTCTGAGACCGTAGAAAGTTTAAGTGGATTAAGATAAGTTGTTCTGTTCACGACTTGAGATAAAGTATGACCATCATGAGGGCATATTTATATGATGCCAGTATTATGACGTCTGGCCAACGTGATAATACTTACATCATATAAAGTGCACTTGTTGTGGGCATAGGATATTTCAAGAAGTACCTTAGAACTTTAGAAACTCTGATAACTGCTTGGGATTATCTGCGTTAGTGAGACTTTAAGTTCATTCTACCTATACGCATAATCTGCTTTCACCGTTATACGAATTGATACGTCTGGATTCTCGTCACGCATTTTGCTGACCTCTGCACTCCCAATAAGAATCTTAGGTCTATTGTAGAACTTTCTGCCAATTGATGTTATCGACAATCTATTTTCTGTACGTTCTCATCGGATTTGTCTAATCAAATTCTGTGGACGGCATATCCGCCAAAATCCTATGTATTTCCTGTGTCTCTTCCGAGAGAATCCGATTATCATCTATTACGTTTAGTATATTATTCTTTTGATCTGGATTCAGTATGAATTGTCTTTTCTGAGGAAACCGAAGCATGATCGACAAGATAGAGACATGAGAAATAAGTCTTTTATATTTTCTGTTCACAGTCAGTTGTGTTTCTGTTTCGTTTCACCTCAATTTTCGAGGACGAAAATTTTTTTTTAGAGGGGAAGAAGTTGTAAAACCCAAAATTTAAAAGTATGCAAAATGACCAAATTACCCCTGAAACTTTAAAATTTAATTAAAACATATATAAAGCACCAAATAAATTTCAAATCTCTGGTAATGAGCTACATATGAAATGAAATAATTTTGAGGCAACATTCTAACATTTTTGCATGTCCAAAAATTGTTATTTCACACAAATATATATACATATACCAAAAGTTATATAATTTAATTTATTTATAATTATAAAAATTTTTAAAAAAGGAAATAAACTAAAAATTTAAAATTCTGATTTTTGTCAACCTTTCGACCGAATCTCTAGCCCATTCCCCTCCCCTAATTCCGATCATTATCATTATTTAATTTATTTCTCCCCGTTTTCCTTTTATTCTTATCCAAAACCCTAAAATAAAAAACCAAAACTCTCTCTTATTCCATCCGAATTTTTGGAGGTATTTGGGTATTTTTCTGGTAATCATCAAGGTCTAAGGAGGCTGGGAAAAATAGGCTTTGGGTCGTAGGAAGCTTGGTTCGATCGTGGGAATTATTTTGTGTCGATTATCCATCCGAGGTACAAAAAATTACTACGCCTAATCCACACGTTCTAAATTCATTTTGGTATTTTTCTAATGTTATTTACATCATATATAACTCATATAAATTGTTGGAATCGAATCATGCAAGCTTAATTGATCATACAAATTTTAGATAACTAAAACCCTAATAAAATACGAATCGGGTCATGCGATTTTTCTGGGTCATGTACATAATTTTTCTGGGTTCTAATCTGATCATATCACTCTGGAAAAATGTTGGTTTGATTTATTGAAGCTTAGATCGATCGTGGTAATTTTGTTTCTAATCGGGTTTTATAAAAAAGGAAAGAAAAAAAATAAAAAAACTAAGTCTAACGATTTAGGGTTAGGGTTTTCTGGATGGATCTGATCATTTAATGCATTTTAAGGTTGTCAAATGATGATGTAATGATTGGATGAATTTTGGTTAGGGTTTGTTGATTAAAAAGTATTACCGATTGAGTTTTTAAATTAAAAGGGTGTGTTTTGTAATTTTTAAAACTTGTGGGATATTTTTGTAGTGTTATATAGGTCTGTGGTAATGTAGGAAAAATATAATATAAGGGTCCTAAGTGTAAAATTTGCAAGAAAGGATTAAATTTGTAATTATACATGTCGAATTGTATTTAATTTAAATAGAGGGACTAAAAGTGTAAATTCTGGAAACTTGATGTTATTCTGTGTAAATAATGATATTAAGGGTGTAATGTGCAATTTTGATGATTTATGGGCTTAATATGTAATTGTTAATAAATTATGGTTTAAATTATGAGTTTTGTAAAGTTAAGGGACCAAATGTGTAATTTCTGAATTCTGAGGGATCTGATTCGTACTACATATAATTCTGAGATTATGTTTTGTAATTTTGTAAAATAAGGTGCTTGGTTGGTAAATATGAATATTATAGGGATTAAATCATGAATTATGTAAATGTAGGGATTGTTTTGTAAATTATATAACTAGAGGGGTGTAAACTGTAAATTGTGAAACTAAAGGGATTAAAATGTCATTCTGAATAAAGTGTGTATTTAAATCAGTAACTTAAAGTATTTTCATGTTAGACCTTTGAATTTAATGAATTTACAATTAAAACCCCAAACTATGTAAACTTGTCATAATTAACCTTAAACTTTTGTAACTTATTAAAATATACCTTATACCCATAATAATCCTTAAATAAGGACTTAACTTAATCTGAGATATTAATATCTTGCTAAATATGGAAATCTGTTAAATCTGGAAAGTTACTTAAAATGGAAAGGTAAACTAAAAGTAATAATCTGAGTTAGAATATTTTGTAATTCCGTCTTCTACTCCTTTAGGTGTGAAGAAGGAGAAGCCTTGATTTGTTCAGTGTTTGTTTGCTTTCTTGTTTATCTGCTTTGCTAATAAGGTACAGATATTCTGCCCTTTTTCAGTAAGGGTGTTTTCTCTCCCTTCCTTCTGATTTAATCTTGTTCCATATTAGGATTCCCTATACCATTGCTATGTTCCCTTCTGTTTGTGAACCTTTCATGTGATCTCTTTGTTTTGTGAGCCTTCTATGATCTCTCTCATGTTCTAATCTGTTTTACTTCTGAGTTGATTTCCTTATTATAATCCTCTTTGCCTTGAACCTTTTTCATGATTCCCTTTTGTTACGACCTCTGATATAAAAATCTGTTATGTGAAAACCTTTTTAATTATGACTTGGAAATGTTTTGAGAAAAATCAGTTGTTTTAAAAAGGATGTTTATGAGTAGTGATATGATACTTTATTAACTTTTGTGGAAATTAGTTTAAGGAATATTTTTATGAAAAAAACTGTTTTGAAAGATTATTTTACGAAAACTATTCTGAAAGATCATTTTATTGAAAATCCGTTGTTAAAGGAATGCTTTAAATGAACTTTTGACAAGAATCTCTAAAATGAACTTTTGCTACGAACTTTAATTATGAACCTGTGAAATTCTTTTCTGAACCATTTGATATACTCCTTTTAATCTGAACTTAAACTTTGATATAAAACTTAATCTGATAAACTCTGATTTGAACATTTGATATTTATTTCTGAACTGTTTGACATGAACCTTTTGCTATGTACCCTTAAGATATGACTTTTTGGTTATTTTGATAGTACATCTGACCTTTGACCTACAGTCTAATATCCGAGCCAATCACTAGGCATGAGGGTTTCATGTCCATGTCATTGATGCACCTTTGACATGACTCTAGGGCAGGAGAGTGATGACCTGTTCCGTCCCTTTATTTATGTAATATGTATGGCCACGATGATTATGATTTTCTGCAGGGGCGTATGGATGCATCCTAGATTTGATCTGTTATCTGAAATTGTTTAGATGTTATTTGTTTATATTTATCTGGTGACTGATGGTGTGTGCGATACACGTCTTTCACATATATCTGGGAGCTGATCACTCCAATTTGATACATGAGGTCACCCCTCATATTATCTGGTTACTTGAGAGGTATCCCCTCTAGATTGTGTATATGACTACACTGTTATGATGATATCTGTTATCTGGGCTCGTGATAGATTTCTGTTTTCCTTATTTTATAAACCTTATTTATTTCCTTTTATTTGTCCCTTTTCCTTTTTCCTTAACCTTATTCCTTATTTATTCCTGACTCTTATTCCTTCACCCTGATTATATCTGTATGATCTGTATTCCGGATTTTCTTTGTACTGCTATCTGTTACTGCTTTTGTTATCGTCATATCTGTTCACTGAGCTCTCGTAGCTCAGCCGCATTTCTTTTCCTGCGGCAGGTTTTAGTATGAAGCTGGGAATGAGTGGAGAGTGTATCTTTGGACTTAGAAGATTTGATAGCTACTCTGGATTAGAGTTGACTAGAAGATAACATATTTTAGAAGTAGTGTTTTTGGAAGTTTTCATTTGTAACCATGTAGATTCAGTATTTCATTTGTAATCCTTTGAGATTTTTTTTGTATTACTGTAGATGTATGCTTTGTTTTGATCTGATATGAATCCATTATTGTGATATCTTTACCCTTGTCGGGTTGGGGTGTTACATATTCACTCTGCTGTGGGAGAGGAAAGGTGAAATTGGGAAATGAAATACTTAATCCACCAAAGACGTTGATGGAACTTATCAATGGAAACCATCCAAAAAGCGATACATTCATTGAAAATATCAGATGCTACAATTCAATGTTTGCATTCACATCAATGGGTGCTAGGCAAGACACGTCGGTTAATCAAGGATATGGTGCATATTGTTACAGAATACAGGGTGAAAATTACCACTTAATAGGTTCATTATTGCCAAACGAAGGTGAACCTCCAATGTTTGCACAGCTATATATTTACGATGCTGACAATGAAATCCAAAATAGGATAAATTGTTTCAGGTATGGTGCCAAATCTTATGATGTAATATTAAAAATATTTTGTGTTTTGATTATATCTTAGTAAAGCTTGCGATTGTCATTACATACATTATGTTACAAATTCGTATTTAACTTGCTATATTTGTAACTGTGTCAGCGGCACAGCAACCCCAACAGAGAACCACGGCATAGACCACCAACTAACAGTTGAGTTACGTGACATGCTTGATTCCATCAACCCATTAGTTGCTCAATTTCGAATGGCGGGTGAACGATTCGTATCTGAAAGAGACAGGAATAAATTAAAAATACGTCTCATTGGTACAAGAGAGCGAGATGGTAGGAATTATAACCTACCGACTGCTTCTGAAGTTGCGGCACTAATTGTGGGCGATTTTGACAGCACAACAAATAAAAGGGACATTATTCTACACATGCAGGAGGGAGGTAAAAGAAGGATCAGCGAATTACATCCTTCATATCTCGCACTACAATATCCTCTGTTGTTCCCGTATGCTGAGGATGGTTATCGAACAGACATATACCATTTTGGTATTACTGATCACACACCAACAAACAAAAAAACAAGGGTAACAATGAAAGAGTATTTTTCATACCGACTGCAAGAAAGGCCAGGTGTTTTTTCTATGTTTCTAAATGCAAGGCGGCTTACTCAGCAGTTCATTGTCGACGCATACACTATGGTCGAATCTGAAAGGATGTCATTCATACGAAAGCAACAAAAAGACTTGAGAAGTGAAACATACTCGAAATTGGCAAAATTGGCTGAAGACCAAAATTTTAGTGTGAAACTACGAGGGAAAAAAGTAATCTTGCCTTCGTCATTTACTGGGAGCCCAAGGTATATGATGCAAAATTATCTGGATGCCATGACAATTTGTAAGGTTTATGGATTTCCAGACCTCTTTATTACGTTTACGTGCAACCCGAATTGGCCGGAAATTTCACGCTTTGTGGCTGAGAAGGGCTTGAAGTCAGAAGATAGGCCAGATGCAATTTCTCGAGTTTTTAAACAAAAACTGGACACCCTTATGCGAGACTTTAAAGATCGACACTATTTTGGAAAGCTCAAAGCAGGTATTTACTTTACAACTATATTCCCTAACATGATTATCTCCCAACAAGTATTCCTTTATATATTATATATCTGATATTATGTTATTAATGCAGCTTTTTACACAATCGAATTCCAAAAAAGAGGACTTCCACATGCTCACATATTACTTTTTTTGGAGGCAGAACATAAAATAACGACCCCAGCACAAATTGATCGCTTCATTTTCGCTGAAATCCCGGACAAGCTTGAGGATCCGGAACTATACAAAATTGTAACTGATCACATGATGCATGGTCCGTGCGGCCCTCAGCGACCAACCTGCCCCTGCATCGTAAAGAACAAATGCACAAAGAAATTTCCAAAAGAGTTTAATGAAACAACGTTCATTGATGAATCAGGGTATGCTATTTATAAAAGAAGGAATGACGGGTCTACCATAACAAAAAGTAAAACGGATTTGCACAACGGATTTGTCATTCCATACAACCCCGGATTGCTTCGTCGATACCAATCACATATTAATGTAGAATGGTGCAACCAGATTGGGTCTATAAAATATCTTTTCAAATACATAAATAAGGGACCTGATCGAGTTACTGCAACTCTAGAAGATGAAGAAGCCGATGAAGTCAAGGATTTTTACGATTGTAGATACCTTTCTGCGTGTGAAGCAGCTTGGAGAATTTACGGATTCAATATACATTACAAGTTTCCGCCTGTTGAACGATTGCCATTTCACTTAGAAGGGGAACAGTCGGTTATATTCGATGCAACGGAATCTATTGATTTCACATTGGACAAGCAATCGGTTAATGAAACCAAGTTTACTGCATGGATGGAAACAAACAAGACAGACGAAGAAGCTAGAAAACTACTCTACCACGAGTTTCCAGAACACTATGTATGGAGCCAAGAAGAAAGGCAATGGTTTAAAAGGCAAAAAGGGACGTGTATTGGACGTGTCCATCATGTCCCTCCATCTATGGGCGAATTGTTCTATTTGCGAGTATTACTCAACAAAGTTAGAGGTGCCACGGACTGGATTGACTTTAAAAAATATGAGGGTGTCACGTATTCTACATATAAAGACGCTTGCCAAGCAAGAGGGCTGTTGGTTGACGACAAGGAATACATCGATGGATTGTTGGAAGCCAGCCATTGGGGAACAGGAACATATTTGCGTACATTTTATGTCATGCTACTCATGACAGACAGCATGTCTCGGCCAGATGTTGTTTACGAAAAAACATGGGAAGTAATGGCAACTGATGTCGAGCGTATCGAGCGAGTAAAAAGGAACGACCCAGGTGATAAATTATTTCAATCATACTCATAATTAACAATTTAATTCCAAAAAAAATAAATGAAAAAATAAAAAGAAAAAAAGAAGACAAGTAAAACAAATGCACATTATAATTATTTAAAGCAAAAACACAACAACATAGAAGCTGACGTTTTTTTTTTTTTTTTTTTTTTTTTTTTTTTTTTTTTTACAGATTTGGAACTATCAGACATTCAAAGGAAAAATATATGCCTGACATATATAGAACACATGCTTCTTTGTAACAACAAGAGTTTAAGAAATATTCCTAACATGACATTGCCAAATGAAATGTTCACGATGGCAAATTACAACAGACTGGTGTCGACCGAGTTGGCATACAATAAATATGAATTACGCGTTCAACACAAAAGAATGTATCGTTCATTGACAGATGAACAAAAAGGGATATACGAAACAATAATGGATGCTGTTCATTCTGAACATGGAGGTATGTTCTTCGTGTACGGTTATGGAGGGACTAGAAAGACATATCTTTACAAGACATTGTCTGCTTCACTAAGGTCAAAAGGACAGATAGTGTTAAATGTCGCATCAAGTGGGATCGCAGCGCTTTTGTTGGAAGGTGGTAGGACTGCCCATTATCGGTTCACTATCCCAATCAATATAGTAGATGATTTTATGTGCCATATCTCAGCGGACAGTGAACTGGCTGACTTGATAAGGATATGTAAACTAATAATATGGGATGAAGCTCCGATGACTCATAGACATTGCCATGAGGCATTGGATAGAACGCTTAGGGATATATGCAGAACAGATCCATCCAAGCCTTCCTCATATGTTTTTGGAGGAAAAGTTGTTTTGTTTGGCGGAGACTTTAGACAAATCCTACCAGTTATCACAAACGGTTCCAGGCACAATGTTGTTCACGCAGCTATAAACTCTTCATATTTATGGCGGCATTGCACTGTATTGGAGCTAACCGTTAACATGAGGTTGAAAATAGGATCGGATACTACCGAACGAAAAGAAATACAAGACTTCGCTGATTGGATTTTATCAATTGGGAATGGAACAATTGGAGGTAAAAACAATGGGCAAGCAACCGTCGAATTCCCATATGATATGTTAATTCCGGACTCAGATGATCATATCGGATCAATAATACAAGAAACATACCCCAACTTAAAAGACAACCTTTACAATCCAACATTTTTCCAAGAAAAAGCAATCCTTGCACCAACGCACGAGCTTGTGGATATGGTAAACGAAAGAATGCTACAACTCTTTTCCGGAGAAGAACATACGTACCAGAGTACTGACACAGTTGGCATTGCTGATCAAGACACGAATTTCAATGAGTCAATATACACGTGCGATTTCCTTAACAACATTCGGATTGCCGGTATTCCTCATCACATATTAAAATTAAAGGTGGGAACACCAGTTATGTGTATGAGGAACATTGACCAAACGGCTGGGTTATGCAATGGAACAAGGCTTCAGGTTCAACGGATGGGTGTAAATATAATTGAAGCAAAGATTATATCCGGAGGAAGTGTTGGTACCATTTGCGCAATACCACGTATGATTCTCAGCCCATCAGATAATAAGATGCCATTTAAATTTAACCGCCGGCAATTCCCAGTTTCTTTGTGTTTCGCAATGACTATTAACAAAAGTCAGGGCCAAACATTAACACAAGTAGGGTTGTTCCTGAAGCGACCGGTTTTCTCACACGGTCAACTGTATGTGGCCGTGTCTAGAGTCAAAAACCAAAAGGGATTGAAAATCATCTGTTGTGACGAAGAAGGTAAATACACCAACTCAACAACAAACGTTGTATATAAAGAAGCTTTATTTCGTATTTAGTTTAAATAAACTTTCCTATAAGCCAATTACATTAGCAAATTAATTGTTTATCACATATACTCTGTTCTTATACATCAAACGAAAAAGAGTTACGTTTAAAAACAAACAATCGACAGCCATAAAACTCTGCAACACAAACCATATAACTGTTATTCAAAATATAAAAACACTCCCAAAACCAAGAAAACCCTTAACACGAGTAATCGAGAACAAAACTTGATCGATAGCCATATAAAGGGGTGCAATATTTCAATTAACAAGCAATTAATAATAAGACTATATCTTAAACACTCATGTAAAGTGTTTACAAAATATGTGACGCAATTACCAATCTGTTTTAGAACTTGATATGTACGTAGTTCTTACAGAAACTAAGATATCCTTTTTCAAAATCATTCGTGCTCAGTACAAACATATTCCTAACAGTATTAAATATCAGTAAACAGCAATGCATACCAACAGTCCAAACCCCCAAATAGCAATACTAATAACTATAAGCAGTAATAATTTTCTCGGATACATTCAATACTAATAACTATAAGCAGTACTAATTTTCTCGGATATCTGCATCCCCGTACCAATAGCAGTATAAATCAACATATACCTTCGATAACCCCTCCATCCTAAATACGTTTTTTGCAAAAAATTCATAAACAAGTTGAACAACATTTTCTATACTTAGATACACATTCAACTAATCCTAAAGCTACCAAAACATGTATATTGTAATTACATAACATACTTGATATATACTAAAACAAGCTACAACAACTAATAAACATCCTTATAAATAAACATTGAACAAGGTCACCTTCGTTGTCTATGGATAAACATTAAACTGCCAGATATTCATTCCATTGTAAGGACAACATCACCCTTGCTTGACAACACTCCAACATTAAGAGTGAACTTCACTTCTTGATTTTCAGCGAACCCAACTTCATTCATAATATACTTCCATTCTCCAAGCATGACAACGTGGTCATCAAACTCTTTGACTTTTGATTTAACAAAGTATTTTCTTAACACCAGTTCCTTCTGAAAGGATGAGTGCAGGTAACACAATCTGACCTTGGTTGTATCAGCAGAACCAAAATAATTGTAGAGCTTGTGTTGTCTAACAAAACCAGCCGGTATTGTCTGTACAAATGTATAAACAACCCGTTTAAAATTTACACCCAAACAAACTATATAAGAACTACCATATCATTCTGGTATGCACTTACAATATAACCCTTTGTAACAGTACGTCCAAGCTCCTTAACAAAACTACAGCCATCACCAATTGTTTCATTTGGCACACCAGTATTTCTATGTTTTGAACTCCCACACCCCTAAAAAATCTTAGAATATGAAAAAACAAAACAAATATATTGAATAATTTAAGTACAACATAGTCGAAACAAATTCACATCAGCTTCACCAACCTTATGATATAGAAAACCATTGCCTTCTTCAACTTTTACAACTTTTTCCACAGACACTCCCTACAGTAGAATATTAAGAAACTATATTGTATATATATATATGTTCTTAATACAATGATATTGTCTCATTGATAGATTATGTGATTTTGTTAATACAAGTATAAGTTGTACATAAATAACAATAACATAAACATGTTTACGTAAATTACAAAAAAGACTACAAAGAAAACACAGAAAACAAATCTTCTATCACCATTACTCTCAAAACCAGAATCATTTTCTTTTACCCATTGTTACTCTAGAGTAACGGAAATTCAACCCATTGTTGATAATCATCTTTTGCTTCCTGATAATAATGAACATCAGATTTAATGAATTTGTACACGTCTATTTATTGTCTCATTATGTGATTAATAAAACCAAATATAAATAATATGGACAATTTCTACAATAAATAATGTGTAAATTACAAAAGGAATATTACAAAGCGTGCCCGCCCATTGGGCGGGCTTCGACAACTAGTATATATATATATATATATATATATATATATATATATATATATATATATATATATATATATATATATATATATATATATATATATATATATATAGGGTGGCGTTATTATGGCATACACTCTTAAAGTGGAAAACAATAGGTACACTTGTGGACCGTTGGATCGAACTATATTTATTACATTCAAAATTAATTAGATTTGTGCATAATTAATGAGTTTAATGGCATTATTGCTAATAAATAAAAGATTGAGGGCATTTTTGGTAAAGCAAAATAACCATGTGACACATTAACTTCCACCAAATGTGTCGTGGAAATAGTCTGTCAGTCGTAGCAAACAGCAAATCAACTTCCACCAATTTCAAATATTCAAGATTTCTAGTAAATAGGTAATACACAGTCATAAATTCAAAACAATGATTCACATGGCCTACTGAGCTACTCATACATGTGTCAAAGTACACATAAAATACAAAAAGAATACTACTCCAGTAAATAGGTAATACACAGTCATAAATTCAATGGCCTACTGAGTTACTCATAAATGTGTCAGAGTACACATAAAATACAAAAAGAATACTAGTAAATAGGTAATACACAGTCATAAATACAAAAAGAATAGTAAATAGGTAATACACAGTCATAAATTCAATGACTTACTGAGCTACTCATACATGTATCATTCGCAGAATATATATATATATATATATATATATATATATATATATATATATATATATATATATATATTAAACAGTAACAATGACTTACTGAGCTACTCATACATGTGTCAGAGTACACATAAAATACAAAAAGAATACTAGTAAATAGGTAATACACATTTATAAATTCAAAACAATGATTCACATGGCCTAGAACCACTAAATACACAGGAAAAAACTAACGACATAAAAATGATAACATAAATTAGAAGGTTCGCCAAACAAATATGGTAGGAGAGTTGCTAATAAGGCACCCTGCACTTTAGATTAAGCCAACTATAATTTTCATACCATCACAAGTCTTAAAGCTTATAGCAACAAGACCTAACCATCTCCTACAAAACAAGAAACTGATAGTAAATAATACAACACAACAATAGTCTATCTACACCCATCCATTCGTTTATAACCCTTAGAAACTTAATTAAATACATAAACTATAACTCTAATATTACAAATTGTACATCAATACCGTTGACCTCTATCTTCGTTTGCCAACAATAATAGCAAAAGGTGACAACATTATCGTTATTAACCAAGAGGCCTTTGATGAAAACCATCTCCCCTACATAACAAGATTCAAATCTGATGAACAAACGCACGATTTGAAACAAATAAACATATCGGTAATATTGGGTTTCACATGCGCTGTGTCTAGGTTTGCAGCAACGGCTCGTTCGACAAAATCAACAACGGCTACAGACCCAAAAAACAAGACACCGATCTTTCACGCGTGTATAACACCGCAAAAGGCAGATCAGGTGGTTAAGTGTTGATAAAAAAAATCAAAGGTTAGGCTTAGGGGTGATGTAGATTGAACGGGATAAAAAAAGGTTGGGGTCCTTATTTTGTTTTGGGAAAGAGAGAATAAAAAGTGACGGCTATTTTTTTTTTGGATGATAAGAATTGTGTGCTAGGTAATATGAGAAAGAGGGGTGTGTGTTAGGTTAAATGAGAAAGAGGGTGGGTTAAATACCCAAAATAACCTTTTCAGTTTTCATAATTTTGTTTGCATAATTAATATATAAGTTACACATGTCAATCCCTTATTGATGCCTATTGTATCCTACTTTAAAGGTGTACACCATATGAACATGATTCTACATATATATATATATACGATACACATGCATACCCTTTTTCACACTTGCAACATACTTTCAAAACACAATTCTCTCTAGTTTTACTCACTGTCGAAGAGTACCAGGAAGCAAAGAAACCTTGGCGAGCCATTTGAACCGAATTCCAAGTCTATAACTCGTTCTCGAGTCCATTTTGATCGACCTTGCAAACCATACGTGTTCTAAGACATTTTAAACGCATAACTCACCCCCTAAAGTGTTGTAAGTCGACTCTAATTCATTTCCTACTCGTATATATCAATTTCAATATATCATGCATCGTATTATGTTTTATTTGAACGTATATTTACTTTTATACATTTATACGCTTTCTATTTATTTATTTTTCATACATAATCAATGACCTCCTTCATGGATGGCTAGTAATTCGTGTTTTACCTCTACTCGACACTTACATATTCGTTTTATTACTTTTCTCACTTTATTTTATTCGTACGTTGCATCGCATATTTCATATAACACATATATGTCTTTTTCTATATTATTGTACCATGTTAAACTCGACTAAGAAATGGCCATTTATAAACGAATTCACGTACACGACATAACATTTTTATTGCTTATCTTAATTCTCCATAATCTCATTTATTAAATTGTTGTTATGAGTTTCCCTTAATAAGCTCACAAAAGTCCTTTAAAAGTCTTAAACCTATCGTTACTGGAACCACTTAAAATCCTTATATTTTTACCGATTGGGCTGATAAGCCCAATAAGCAGTTAATAAGCAATATAGATAAGCTGATCGAATAAGCTCTTTTGCAACATTTTTCAGACCCTTATACAAGCCCAAGACCAGGCCCATTACCCCTTATGACCCACCGAATCGAATTTTGTTAATGGGTTTTGTTTCCAAACATTAAAGCACATTAAGCTTAAAAATAAGCACTTTGGCTAATAAGCAGTTGGAATTGACTCAAATAAGCTTTATAAAGTTAGTAAAACTCTCGGAAATCATTTCTCACTATTTTTGTAATTTTTGGACTTAATTTGCAAAAATTGTTACTATTTGGGTTAATTTTTGCCAATTTCATATAATTATGTTCCAAATGATAAATTTCATAACTTGAGGGTGGGTAATGTTCAAACAGTAAACTTAAAGCTTAAAGTGTAATATTTGAACCTTTTTGGACTAAATATGTAATAAGATACTAACGGAGGACTAACGGTGCAAAATTAACTCCGTTAGGGTAGAAAGTGTAAATTCTGTGTAATTACAAGGACTGAACAGTATCATTTATCCATATTCATTTCTATTTCATGTTTTACTCATTTTCCTTTAAACATGTGCATTTTATCATTCGTTTCAGTATATTTCTTTCGTTACGGTTATATTTATATAACGAACTTTTAACGATTTGCTTAAACGTATTATTCGACGACTTTCGAGGGAACGATAATTATGGAATCAATAACCTAAAAACAAGATAATATTATATATAATATTATTTTTGAACTTTAAGCATTTTAAGCATATCAAACACACATATCACAAACCAAATCGTTATCCGTTACTCATTTTCACACTCATGATTCGTATTGAGCCAAAACTGTCAAAATCTCAGACTTCACTATTATACAGGTCGTGTGTTGGAGCCTTTCCCATAACTTACTTGATTTCACATATTCACCTTTGCCAGTTACACTCAAGGCGAGTCATAGCCCCACTATTACTTTATTACTCATTTTAAACTACTTGGGGTGAGAAACATGCAAAACACTTTTCAAGGACCAACACTATACTCATGTTTTATCAAACTATTACGCAACGATTAGCCTAAGCATTGTATCCCCTTCATGCCCAAACTCATGAACCGTCAATTCCTGCTGGAAAGCGCGAATGATATAAATAGATCTATTGGGGATGACACCCCCGTTCGGTTTGGCCAGGTTGACCAAATGCGAGCGTATAACATGTCGAAACACGAGTGTCTCGGGATAGACACTTACACGGGCCCTTATTTAACATGCTTCTAGAGCATGCACATTGTCAAGTTTCGGTTGCATGAACTTAGTACTAGCGTAATAGACATTTATATTTGATGTGTCATCATATTTGTGGTGATGGTCACATGTTTCAATTATGGTCCAACTTTACTGATTTATATAAACCTATGGACTTACCAACCTTTGTGTTGACACTTTTTAGTATGTTTTTCTCAGGTGTTTAGTTGATTGACATATGATGATGCAAGGCAGTGCGTGGCAGGGGCATAGACACACTTTTGGAGTGTACACATAACACTTATGACCTGAGTTTTTGTACTATGAGACAACTAATAAATATTATGAGCCTTGTTTTCCGTATTTCAAATATGTAAAAACTTATGTTTTAAGTAATGAAGCTTTTAAAACGGATTTGATAAATTCGTTCTCTATTACTTGTGTTATGATCCAATTAAGTAGCACCCCAGATATTATTTCCGCTGCGATCAGATTTGGGGGTGTTACAGGATCCGTTAAAAAAACGTATAGCGACTAAAACCGTTAAACCCGACAGACCAGAGGGACCATTTTTGAAATTAACTCTAATACTTACTTATGTGGTTATTTTCATATGATATTGTATTTATGATGAACAATGTTTTGATATGGTTTGCCATTTTTTTCTATGATCTAATAGATATGTCTGCTTCTCTCCTTTGCAATATGCTCCTAGCTTGACATTGCAAATGGTCTTTGTTATAGTTGTTGTGTCTGATTCTCGAGAAAATTGCTTAACTGGACACAATTTTCTTTTGTAGCCATCAAATAAGGTTGAGTTTTAGAGTAAAAGTTTTTTCCTTAAAGTTGATAACATATTACTATGCCTTTTTTACTACTTTTTATATTTTAAGGTCCTTTGCAATATCAAACACCATAATGTTATATCTCTGTAAGTTATGAATAAAATGATTAGTTGACACACAAATTGAACGCCCTGAAAAGTAATCATATTTGAATGTTATACGTATATGGTATTATTAGTGAAGAAGTCAAATTTGGAAATAACTTAACCTCATAAACTTTGTATGTAGGTTTGAGAATGAAGCTTGATCAGACCGCTTCACACTAGAGTTGACTTTTTCACTCATTTATCTATGATTCTTTTTACTTGATTAGATCGCTTCACTCTATAGTTGATTATAAACTTTGTATTAGGTTTAAATTGTAGTTTGGTATATGATTTTTTTTACTTAATCTGCACATGTCATTTCAATTTTCATATGCTCATAAAACTTGAGATAAAAACGTAAGCAATTCTCTATGTCGGTGTGTTTTGCAATGACTATTAATAAAAGACAAGGTTAAACATTGTCGCAAGTTGGGTTGTTTTTCTAAAAGATCAGTTTTCTCTCATGGCCAACTATGTGGCCGTCTCCCGAGTCAAGAGCGGGAAGGAATTGAATATTATTTGTTGTGATAAAGATGGTAAATACACAAAATCAACAACCAACCTTGTGTACAAAGAAGATTTATTTCCTATTTGAGTTTAAAAGATATACTTTGTTATGGTGGACAGCTTTGAAAATATATAGAAGCTTAATAAAAGTTAACGTTTAATCTTTTTCATTAATGCATTCAATAAATAATATGGAACGTTTATATCTTATTTTTCTTTATCTTATTTTTTTCAACGATATTCATAAGTCTAGCCCGCTATTACGAAATAATCCGAATACTTAAAAATAAATATAATACGATTATAATAAAGAGAGTCATATTACATGAAATATTTTCCAAGGAATTTATAATTTATAATGTTCAAAATTTGACAATGTATAAAGAAAATTATCACATATCAAATGAAAATCACAAGTCATGCCCGCCCCTTGGGCGGGCTTCGACAACTAATGTATATATATATATATATATATATATATATATATATATTATATATATATATATATATGTATATATAGAGAGAGAGAGAGAGAGAGAGAAAGACAAGAGAAAAAACATACGGACTACCATCCCATTTCTTTTATTTTTGTTTAAGTCAAAATAGTGTCTTGAAAAATACAAAAAGAGCTATTAGTTAGCGAGTCGAGTCGAGTCTTGGCTTAGCAACGCCTCATTGTACATGTAATTAACTAAGATGATTGACTTGCCACTAGTAAAACTCCCTTTATCCAACAATACTGATGCATGGTTTTGCAACCTTACAACAGGTTTTACCTCTCGAGAGATCTCAAGAGGCTTACAACCCCACCAGGCAGTGTACCTGACCGATGTAGTATAGTGTAGTGGTAAGTACGGGGGATTGATCGTTCTCCACAGGGAATAGTGTTCGTTAGGTATGAAAAACTACTTTAGTAGGTCTAAGGGTGAGGGAAGATTCTTTTTGTATTTTTATAATTTTTTATGAAAGCAAGTAAAATCTCGGGTTTGAAGGAGTGGGCGGAATTAGTTGCTAGTCAACTAACCCAAATAACTACGAATGCAAATAAAATAAAATAACTGAAAATGAAAATGTTGTGAAACTTATGTGGAGAGAAATGTGTTTACTTAGATTTCCTTACTCCCTAACTATCTTTTACCGGTTGATTAGTGTGTATTAATTGCGTGGATGACGGGTGTATTCCTTAATACCAATCGTGGGGTGGCATACGTACTTCCCCAACTCTACAAGCTCCTACTTCACTCCTATGTCGAGCCGGCTAGGAAGCTCCTAACATGGGATCACTAGAATTCTCTCATGCATTAAATACAACCATAAAAACCTTAGTACGCATTGGTTCATGTTTCTTAAGACGTTCAAGCAAGTTACCGAATAGGAGGTTAGCCAGTTTTCTTAAGCCTAACATAGATAAACAATCATCCAATACAACTAATAACACACTAATAACCAACAATCAATAGCTAGGTTTCATTAGATCTAAGCAAACACAAGATAAATCTAGCCTAGCATGTTAATCAAAAGACAAGAACGAGACATAATCAAACAACACATAGACATATTGAATGATTAAACGATTACTTATCTTCAATTAAACATGGGAGATCCAAGGGTATGAAAACCCTTAAAAATGGCAGAAATTCGTCTTAGGGTTTCTCCTCCAAAGTTACACACAATAAGTTCCACCCTAATGACAAAAAATTGCAAAACTATATATAGAGTTTAAGGGCTGACGGCGTCACGTTGTAGATCCTGACGCCGTCACCTCGCCGCTTTTAGGGTTCCCGGATGGCCTTCTTGACGCCGTCCCTCTTTAGACCTCCAAAATCCGCTCTGGCTTATCAAAGCTTGACGCCGTCAGAAATGGGCTTGACGACGTCTGGCTTTAACTTAAACCGTGATGGCCTTGATCACCTTAAAGCTTGACGCCGTCAGAAATCCATTGCAAAATTCTCTGGCTTATCATGAGTAATTTTCATATCCACCTTCTTTTGCCAAGCCGTGACGCCGTCTGGGCCAATCCCTGACGCCGTCAAAGGTACTTTCCAGCATAATTTTGTGACTTTGTCGTTTTCTTCACTTTTATGCTCCAAAAACGTCCAAAATGCTTCATTTTCCAGATTTCTTTTCCAAAGTACCTAAAATGACAAAAGGAACGATTTAGGGCAATATTTGATCAAATAAATACGATTTAGGGCTTAAATGACCCCCTAAAAGCGGTACACTTTTCGCTTCATCAAATACCCTTACACTTGAGATTTGCTTGTCCTCAAGCAAATGCGCTTTTATTCTAATCAAAATACAAGTTAGGGGTCATTTAATGCTAATATAAAAGTAATTACAACAATTAGTCGTTCCACTTTAATCATAATAAGCACGGAGATTACAAACTAGCACCTCACAAGTAGTGTTTAGATACTCACATCTCTCAGGTGTCATCAAAATAAATCTCATAAATGAAAACGTATAATATCTCTCACTACCTGTCATAGCAAATAGATTACCATAGGCTTGGGAAAGGATCGAGAACCTCCTCCACTAGGTGTAAGCACCTAAGATAAACTATCAAAGAGGGATTTTAAATGGGTTATAACGTGAGGTGTAGGGATATGATAAACACGGTTTTGTTGGATAAGGGATATTTTACTGGTGGCGAGTTAAAGATCTTGATTAATTACATTTACTATACAATGTTGCTAAGCCAAGATTCGACTCAATCTTAAGCTAAAAACAAAATAACAAAAATATAAAATAAACATAACATGAAACGGGATGGTAGTCCGTATGTTTTTTCTACTTTTCTTTTTCTCATTTTTTTTTTTTTTTTTTTGTATTTTTCTTGATTTTTTTTTTCCATACACTCTTGCCCTACCATCCAAAATAATACATCATAGGGGCGTTGCATTCCCCTTACACTTGAACTTTTACATTACTTTACAATTAACTATTCTAATGACTCAAATTAAGATAATCGAAACACGTGGAGTACTTTTAAAATATTTAGCACATATAGGGGTAATAAATGATGTTCTTCCCCATTACTCCATTACACTAGTACTTTACCCATGAGTCCCAATCATTCCAAAATAATATGTACAAGGATATGACTCGACTTAGCAACCATGTAATCAATTAGATAATTAACTAAGGGTTTAAACAAATGTTGTCACAATAATGCACTAAAAATGAGTGCATACAAGGTGGGCTAAGGCGATTTGGGTGTACATTTAAGTGGGGTGTAACAAATTCTTCCTTTAAGTAAAATGCTTAAAGGTCGAAATGAAAAGATAGGCTCTGAGGGGTGTACTAGGGGTATCGTGTACTAAAAATGAGTACAACGCAAAGGGTGTGGGAGAATTACTTGACCAATGTAGCCAAAGTAATTATAAAAAAAACACAGGTGTAAAACAATGGGTTAATCCTAATGCCTCTTATCATGTAGTAAATCTAACTACACGAATGTAGTCTCACTTGTGGCCTCGGAATGGTCCTAACGCAAGTTCTAGAATCTAAGTGCTACCGGTACACACATCATAGCATAAATGCTTTTCCTACCAATTCTAAGGGCGAACCTCACATATTTGGGGGTGGAAAATTTTTTAGTGGTATGGTTTTTGTGCTAGTCATATAACTCCTATCCGTGAGACGCTCATTAAGATCAAAGTTTCACTCCTAAATGTTGTAAAAAAAATTTAAATTTGGCACTAAAATTGCCCTAACAGGTATTTCTCTCAGTTTTATTACACATCTACTATTAAACAAACAAAAATCAAGCGCAATAGCATTCTCTAATCATACTTTACCCCCCCCCCTTACACTTAAGATGAACATTGTCCCCAATGTTCAAATAACAAGATGTAAAAGTGAAAAGGTAAAAGAATGAAATCAAATACTCCCCTGATTCGCTCGGTGGATAATGTAGTAACATGGTTAGATCTTCTTCCAAGAGAATGTAGAAGCTCCAAGACTAATGCATCGCCATAAGCTTGATCCAACAAACATTTCCTTGTCCAAAATAACCTGTTAAACCTGAGAAAACAAACACGAAAACCTGCATAACATCGGCGGGATAAACTCTATATATAAGGATATAATGCTTGTGGAATGATAATTTTGCAGATTCCTGGAGTTTATAAGTTATAGATTTAATAAAAACTTTTTATGAAAACAAAACTTTCAAAATTTTCAGAAAATTAAAACCTGACGCCGTCAGGTTGTAAATCCTGACGCCGTCAGAAATGATCTGACAGAACTCTCATGTTAAGTTTCCAGAAAATTTCTTGAAAAACCTATACCTTATTTCCTGGAAATCCTGCAAAATATCATTATGACTCGATACAAGCATTTGACTCAAACAAATACTAATATGTATGTTAATTTATTATTATTATGATTCATGTTTATTTGTGTTCTAATAAACCGATTTGGATTTCCCTTACACTTATCTTTTTTGCAAAATACCTTTATATGTAGTTAAGACGAAGTTAAAAACAAGATAAAGCATTTTCACAATTTAGTTTTGAACATGAATCAATAATAATAAAAATTAAACACACATACGGAAACAAATAAAACAAACAAACAAATAAATAAACACACAAAACAAATAAAGCTTGGGTTGCCTCCCAAGAAGCGCTTGTTTTTGTTCGAGTCACGAGCCTGACTCTACCCTTATTTAACGGAAATAGGGGAGGTTTTCCCTATACTTAGGATTAAGTGCGGGTGAAAGTAGCGATACACACCCTTAGGGTGGAAATATGCTGCGTGAGGAAAGAGTGGTAGATGAATTATATACTCAAAGGGGTGTGCTCCTTTCATCATAACCTTACCTAGTTCACTTTGGTCAATGGGTGAATTAAAGTTTTCTCCTAAAAAGGGATCATCTTCTATCAACTTCGAGAGATTCCTAGTTGGGAATCCATCTTGACCTAATAAACCCGGTTTAAACCCATAATGTTTCTTGTGATCAATCATGAATGGGTGATGTAAGTATGTAAGGTCATGGTTCACTCCTATATTAGCTTCCACTCCACATGGCTTAGAGTCTACTACCTTGATCTTAACATTACCCGGACTACATGGTTTGATGGGTGGATCGGGACCTTTTTCAATTCCTAAATTCACATCTAAGGATGGAAGATTAGGTAACGGTTTTGGCTGAGGCTCCGGTTCATCAAAACTAGGAACTTCCATATAACTAAAAGAAAGGTTATGACTACAAGTATTCAAACCTATATCCTCTAGTTGTGTTTGGTCCAAGGGTTCTACCTCTATTGGGGTTCCTATAGTCTCTTCTACTTCTTCTGGGTAAGTCACGGGTGGTGTGTGTGCCTCAAATGATGGTAGGACTTGTGGGGTACTTGGTGGACTTGGATTTTCTACTTTATCCTCCATCTTATCTTGATTACCTATGTGCTTATTATGTGATTTGTTGAAGTCTATCCCCAACATGCACCTAGGTATCTCAAATCCTTTTCTATTCATCTCAAATTCTTGGTCCGATTCATAAGAATCATTCTCAATAACTTGATCACTATGTTCCATTTGCCTAAAGGATTCCTCATACTCATCATATGTCTTGGTGAAATCTAATCCAAGCATGCACCTAGGTAGTTCAACATTAACCATCTCACAATCTTGGTCGGGTTCATAAGAAACTATCCTAGGTGAAGGCTCATATGGTGCATAGGTTTCACTTAATGAGGTATTTTGAGGGTTTGATGGGGCTCCTAAGGTGATTTCCTCAAAAGTTTTATGCACTTGGTCTCTTTTCTCAAGGTACTCACTAAAATCTATGTAAGATCCTGTTCTCATTACTTCATTCCACCATCTTGATTTATCCAAATTAGTAAAATTATATTTCTTCATGTAAAACTCTAGTCGCGGATTTGGTAGATTCACGTTCTCCATAATGGCGAACGGAAGAGTCAATGGAAAAACTTTACGAACAAAAGCACAAAGAAAAGATAGACTACGAGAAAGCTAATAAAAAGAAAATAAAAATCTCACTAGATAGGAATCTAATGAGTAGACCTAATAAAAATAAAATTTCAACCTAAGCAATAACTATTCCCCGGCAGCGGCGCCAAAAACTTGATGCGTGGTTTTGCAACCTTACAACAGGTTTTACCTCTCGAGGGATCTCAAGAGGCTTACAACCCCACCAGGCAGTGTACCTGACCGATGTAGTATAGTGTAGTGGTAAGTACGGGGGATTGATCGTTCTCCACAGGGAATAGTGTTCGTTAGGTATGAAAAACTACTTTAGTAGGTCTAAGGGTGAGGGAAGATTCTTTTTGTATTTTTATAATTTTTTATGAAAGCAAGTAAAATCTCGGGTTTGAAGGAGTGGGCGGAATTAGTTGCTAGTCAACTAACCCAAATAACTACGAATGCAAATAAAATAAAATAAAATAACTGAAAATGAAAATGTTGTGAAACTTATGTGGAGAGAAATGTGTTTACTTAGATTTCCTTACTCCCTAACTATCTTTTACCGGTTGATTAGTGTGTATTAATTGCGTGGATGACGGGTGTATTCCTTAATACCAATCGTGGGGTGGCGTACGTACTTCCCCAACTCTACAAGCTCCTACTTCACTCCTATGTCGAGCCGGCTAGGAAGCTCCTAACATGGGATCACTAGAATTCGCTCATGCATTAAATACAACCATAAAAACCTTAGTACGCATTGGTTCATGTTTCTTAAGACGTTCAAGCAAGTTACCGAATAGGAGGTTAGCCAGTTTTCTTAAGCCTAACATAGATAAACAATCATCCAATACAACTAATAACACACTAATAACCAACAATCAATAGCTAGGTTTCATTAGATCTAAGCAAACACAAGATAAATCTAGCCTAGCATGTTAATCAAAAGACAAGAACGAGACATAATCAAACAACACATAGACATATTGAATGATTAAACGATTACTTATCTTCAATTAAACATGGGAGATCCAAGGGTATGAAAACCCTTAAAAATGGCAGAAATTCGTCTTAGGGTTTCTCCTCCAAAGTTACACACAATAAGTTCCACCCTAATGACAAAAAATTGCAAAACTATATATAGAGTTTAAGGGCTGACGGCGTCACGTTGTAGATCCTGACGCCGTCACCTCGCCGCTTTTAGGGTTCCCGGATGGCCTTCTTGACGCCGTCCCTCTTTAGACCTCCAAAATCCGCTCTGGCTTATCAAAGCTTGACGCCGTCAGAAATGGGCTTGACGCCGTCTGGCTTTAACTTAAACCGTGATGGCCTTGATCACCTTAAAGCTTGACGCCGTCAGAAATCCATTGCAAAATTCTCTGGCTTATCATGAGTAATTTTCATATCCACCTTCTTTTGCCAAGCCATGACGCCGTCTGGGCCAATCCCTGACGCCGTCAAAGGTACTTTCCAGCATAATTTTGAGACTTTGTCGTTTTCTTCACTTTTATGCTCCAAAAACGTCCAAAATGCTTCCTTTTCCAGATTTCTTTTCCAAAGTACCTAAAATGACAAAAGGAACGATTTAGGGCAATATTTGATCAAATAAATACGATTTAGGGCTTAAATGACCCCCTAAAAGCGGTACACTTTTCGCTTCATCAAATACCGTGTTTTCCATACCCTTACACCTAACGTTACAATCCTTTAAAAGACCTCTTTGATAGTTTATCCTAGGTGCTTACGCCAAAGTGGTGGAGGTTTGATCCGTTCCAAGCCTATGGTAATCTATGTGCTATGACATGTAGAGAGTGTTTTATTTTCCCGTTTCCATTCATGCTATATAACTTTATACACCCGAGAGATGTGAGAATCCAAACACTTTATGTGAGGTGCTAGTGTATAATTTTCATGCTTGTTTCGACTAACATGAAACGATTGTATGTTGTAATTACTTTTATATTAACGTTAAATGACCCCTAACTTGTAAATTTATTAGGATAAAAGCATATTTGCTCTAGGACAAGCAAATCCCAAGTGCAGGGATATTTGATAAGGATTTATTTAGTACCTTTTTAAGGGGTCATTTAAGCCCAAAATCGTATAAATATGATCAAATATTGCCTCAAATCATTTCTTTTTGTATTTTAGGTACTTGGGACGAAAAATCTAGAAATCGGCACTTTTAGGGCGTATTTGTACGAAAAAGTGAAGAAAACGACGAAGTCACGAAATTCTGTGAGATATGGGAGTCTGACGGCGTCACAAGCTACAACGTGACGCCATCACTTTTTATTCAAGCTGGATTTTTGGTGAAAAACTACCAAGTGACGCCTCAGAGAAATATGAAGACATTTCAACCTGACGCCGTCAGGTGTTATTTGAAGATGAGAGTCACGTGTTAAGCTAACAAGAAACGGCCCAGAAGATTTATAAAGTGACGACCTTAAGACATTCCTGACACTGTCATAACGGCGACTTGCACAAGACGAAACCCTAAACACGGCGAGCTGACGGTGTCACACTTTGCAAGTGATGCCGTCACAATTGTAAATCTATATATACTTTCGCATATTTTCATTAATTCATGTAACATCTTGGAGCAAGGTTTTGGGGACGAATTTAGCAGCTTTTGTAAGGCTTTTACAGCCCTTGAACTTCATGTTTCAATAAAAATAAGTTATCCCTTTAATCATTCGATATGTCTATGTATTGTTTGATTATGTGTTTATCTTCTCTTTGCTTTAACATGCTAGCTTAAGTTTATTTGTGTTTGCTTAGATCTAATGAAACCTAGTTGTTGATGATTGATTTGTCGTCTCTTCTTTAATTGATTGCCTCGCGTTAGGAGTAGGAAAACCGACTATTTTCTTATATGTGTTAGCTTGAACGTCTTACTAAATGCAACCGTATAGTGCACTATTGTTTTTTCTCGTTGTATTTATTGCGTGAATTGCGGCTTGTTGATCCTAGAAAACTTGATAGACTTTAAGGGTTTTAGGGGAGACTAATATTAATAGAGTTGGGGACTTCGGCACCTCTCCACGACCAATATTAAGGAATACAACGCTTCAATTAAAACAAGGACATGACAATTCGACAAATCAGTAGGAGATAGCTAGGGAGTAATTGAGTCTAAGTGAACACGCTTTCCCTATCATAAGAAGCCACCAATTTACTTTTTCTTGTTTTATTAGTTTCTATTAGTTTAATTAGTAGTTTTGGGTTAGTTAGTTAGTAATTAATTCCGCCCACTCTTCCAAAACTGAGATTTTTAATTGCTTTTCATAAAACATAAAAATACAAAAAGAATCATCCCTCACATATAGACCTATCTCGTCATACATCTTGACCTTTCCACAACTATTGCGAGACTATTCCCCTAGAGAACGATCAATCCCCCAGACTTACCTATACTACACTACAACGATTAGGTACACTTCCTAGACGATTGTAAAACTTCCTTGTGAAGGTTTGCAACACTCGCATAAATACATGTGCGACTTCTCACCTTAATGATTCTGTCTATAGTCTTAGTGATGTTTTTTTTAATTCGTGCATTTATCCATCTGTCGCGGTTGGTAATGGGCATTCTATTCCTATTACCAACTCTGGCCATAGTGTTTTGCCTACGCCATATCGACCACTTCATTTAAATAACATTCTTATTACTCCAAATATTGTCAAAATTTTAATTTATGTTCGTCAGTTTGTTCGTGATAATTATTGTACAGTTGAATTTGACCATTTTGGTTTTCTGTTAAGGACTTTCAAACTCATTGGGTGCTGCTCCGCTGTGATAGCACTGGAGATCTTTACCCTGTTACAAAGCCCTCCACCATTTCTCATGCTTTTCTCACCAGTCAGTATACGTGGCACCAGCATCTTGGACATCGAGGAAGTGAAGTGTTACGTCGTGTTCTTTCCAATAATTCTATTTCGTGTAATAAAGAGGAGTCTCCCGTTCTTTGTCATGCTTGTCTGCTTGGCAAACACGTGAGGCTTCCATTTGTTAGTTCTATTACTTTGGTTCAGTCTTGTTTTGATATTGTACACTCAGACTTGTGGATTTCCCCAATTTCGAGTCTTTCTGGTTTTAAATACTATGTTTTATTTGGATCATTATTAGCAATATGTTTTGGTTTATCCGTTAGTTAATAAATCTGATGTTTTGTCAAAATTTTTGTTGTTTTGTAACTTTGTTCGCACTCAATTTAAGTGTGAAATAAAATCATTTCAGTGTGATCATGGTGGTCAATTTGACAACCACGCCTTTCATAAGTTATTTGCTAATAATGAGATTTAGTTTCGCTTTTGTTGTCCACGTACTTCAATTGAATCCGGATTGGATAAGGAAAACCACCACTCAATTTACTTTAAATTGTTACTTAAGTTCAACTAATGCAACATTCCTAATTATTGTTTTTCTCTTAGTATTTAATTTATTTGATTAACTTGTTGATCCTTAAACTTGATAGACTTTAAATTTAGGGACTAATATTAATAAGTTAGTCCAATTTTGGACCTCTTCATACATATTATGGATAAGATGATACTTCAATCTTAAACTATTAGTAATTCGAACAAATAGTAGGAGATGAACTTGGGAGTATTCGGTCTAAGTTGAAATACATACAAAGAAGCCACCAATTACTTTCATGTTATTAGTCATTAGCTTATGTATTTGCGTTACTTATTATAATAATGCGTCCTACTCTCAAAATAATTTTAATTCTTTCTAAAACATACAAAACATACCCAAAATAATCATCCGACTATAGACCTTGCATCTCTCGTTTGACCTTTAAATCCTATTGTAAGATATTGCCCCAGAGAAGATCAATCCCGCCCTCTACTTACTAGATGACGGTTGGACTACACTGCATGCTGCGATTTAACCTCCAGGAAGAGTTTAAAACCCAATAAATACATGTGCCGATTTTTTGATCCTAACTATAGTCTAGGAGTTTTAATCGTGCGTTTTATCTCGTAAGCAGCATGGACACCCAAACTATCTATACAATTTGGCCTAGAGTTTGCTGCTTAATTCATTAGACTTCATTTATTAACTTTGTTAGTACAATTAATTTCAAAATTTGATTTTGTTGTAGTGTTCGGAATTGCACGTGATATTTAGACATGTTATTTGACCATTGGTTTTATGTTAGACTTTCTTGGGTGCTTATTCGCATTGATAACCTGGAGATCTTACCCTGTACAAATCCGTCCCATTATGCTCTGCTTCTCACCATATGTATATGTCCCATGCATCTATGGACATGAGAAAAGTGAAGGTTAACGTAGGTTCTTTCAATAATTCTAATTTCTTATAGAGGGTTCTCCCGTCTTTGTCAAGATTGTACTGCTTGGCAACAGAGGACTTCATTTGTTGTTGCATACTTAACTTCATATAAATTTAGCATAATATACAACTCAACTATTTCCTTCCAATCGAGTCCTTTCTGTTTTAAAGTATTTATTTTATTGGTCTTATTACAGCATGATTTGTTTATCATTAGTTTATATTTAATTGCCAAATTTGTGAAAAGTCTTTTAGGTTGTAACTCGTCCATGCATTAAGTGTATAAAATCTTAAAATGTAGATAATGGGGTAATTTGAACAACACACGTTTCATATTGATAATCAGATTATTACCTTTTTTCCACTACTTCACAGCAAAACGGTATTCTAAAGTGGATGTCGAGACATAGCAAATTATTCGCAATTATTATTCAAGGCATCAATCTGCTTAATATTGAAAGCTACTTAATTGCCATCTACATTAAAATAAATTACCCTCTTATGTCATGACATTGAAACTCACCCTATATCATTTTCGTAATCAGGCTCGACTATAGTTTTTCACCTTATAGATGCACAATCTTGAACCCCGCTTATACCTACACTTGAACCAGCTACACTTTATCTTTTTGGGCCATGCCACCAATCATTGTGGGTATCGTTGCATTGACCTTAACACAAATAAAATTATCATTTCCCGACATATTACGTTTGATGAGACGGTTTTTCCGTTTGGCTCAATGACACCCATCGTGAGTCACTCATATGATTTTTTGGATGACTCATCTAATGTCATTTCTAATATCATCAGATCGTCACCTACAACTCACCCCACTCCACCAAATGTTCAAAATGATACCCAAGATGTTCCTACAAATATCACACCAACTACTACACAAGATGAGCCCATTCATATTGAACCTTCCACTGCTCCCGGCCCAACTTCACCAACCCAACAACACAACCCGCTTCCATCCAATACCGATCCAACTCCACCACAGCCGGTTTCTGTTTTCGTTTCCCAAAATCAATCCACTCAACCTGTTAACCCGAACCCGGTTTCGGTTCACCCCATGGTCACACACTTTCGTGTCGGGTCTAATCGTCCCACTCAGCGTCTAAGTCTTCATGTGTCTTCTATCTCTCCTTTACCTAAATCATATAACGATGTGTTTAATGATCTTAATTGGCAAAATGCTATGTGTGATGAGTATAATGCACTTATTAAAATAACACTTGGATTCTTGTGCCTCGACTCGCGGATGCCAATATTGTTTGTTGTATGTGTTTATTTCGCCACAAGTTTTTAGTAGATGGTACCCGTAGGCCGTAGTCGCTACAAGGCTCGTCTTGTTGTGAATAACAGTACTCAGATATAGGGTGTTGATGTTGATGAGACTTTTTGCCTAGTTGTTAAACCAGGTACTATTCAGACAGTTTTTAGTTTGGCTATTTCTCGAAATTGGTCGGTTCATCAGCTGGATGTCAAAAATGCCTTTCTACATGGTGATTTAGCTAAGACAGTTTATATGCATCAGCCACCTACGTTACGGGATTCTGCATATCCTGATTATGTTTGTTTATTGCAAAGGTCTCTTTACGGTCTTAAGCAGGCCCCTCGGGCTTGGTTTCGATGCTTTGCCGCTTATATTACTCGGGTTGGGTTTAGTCATAGTCGTTGTGACTTATCTTTATTTATCTATAGACAGGGGACAGGTTTTGCTTATTTGTTACTATATGTTGATGATATTGTTATCACTGCTTCATCTGAGATTTTGTTACAGCGGATTATTGTTTCTTTACATTAGGAGTTTTCTATGACGGATTTGGGTTCTCTTAATTACTTTTTAGGTATCTCTATTACGTGTGATTCTTCAGGGATGTTTTTAACTCAACGTATGTATGCTACTGAGATTCTTGAGCGGGCTCATATGGTTGGTTGTAACTCTAGTCAGACTCGTATTGATACTTAGTCTAAACTGGTTGATGATGGTGATCCGGTTTCCGATCCGACGTTATATCGGAGTCTCGCGGGTTCTCTTCAGTATCTTACTTTTATTCACCCTGATGTTTCTTATGTTGTGCAGCAGGTATGTCTTTATATGCATGATCCCCGGGAGCCTCATTTCTCGGCTCTTAAGCGAATTTTGCGGTATATTCAGGGTACTTTAGACTATGGCTTACAGTTGTTTCCTTTCTCTACTTCCTCATTGGTTGCTTATTCGGATGCGGATTGGGCTGGTTGTCCGATTACTTGGAGACCGACGTCTGGCTATTGTGTATTTCTTGGCAACAACCTACTCTCGTGGTCCTCTAAGCGTCAACCGATGCTTTCTCGTTCTAGTGCAGAGGCAAAGTATCGTGGTGTTGCCAATGCTGTTGCTGAGACCTGTTGGTTTAGGAACCTACTAGGTGAGTTGCATACACATTTGTCTTCCGCTACGCTTTTCTACCGTGATAATGTCAGTGTTGTATATCTATCTTCTAATCCGGTTCAGCATCAACGTACAAAGCATATAGAGATTGATATTCACTTTGTTCGGGATTTGGTTGTTGCTGGTTAAGTTCGAGCTCTTCATTTTCCCTCACGTTATCAGTATGCGGACATTTTTACCAAAGGATTACCTTCAGCTTTGTTTGAGGAGTTTTGTTCCAGTTTGAGTGTCCGGTGTCCTCCCGCTCAAACTGCGGGAGAGTGTTAGTCGTATGTTTGATAGAGCCCGAGTGTAGTTTGTATGGGCTAAGGCCCGAGTATTATACTAGTTAGGGTTTGTACTCTATATATGTATTATTCAATATTATGAATGAGATACGAACACTTTACCATCTTACAATTTCAAGTATATAGTTTCGAGTGTGTTGCTAATCGCCAAAATATATCTATGAAAATTTGTTCATGAAAAATGACTAGAGTTGAAAATGTCCATGTGACATCCTATGCTACAATTGCTTTTCCATTGATTCTAATGTTATATCTGGGGTTAATTTGATGGGATCCATTTGTACATAAGGTGTTGAATTTTAAAACAAATTACGTTACAAAAGAATATTCCTGGCAATGTATATTAAACCAAAATTTACTATAACATGAAAAATATGACATACTCTCCCCTTTACTCATGGGAAAAAATTTCTATCAGTTGAAGGAAAATGGTAACTTAATTATGATGTACACAATCAATAAGAACTGGTAGCTAACCTAGTTTCGCTATCTAGCATCTAGTGTAGTGACTGTGACTTCGTTTATGGTCATGGAATCATATTGTTTGCTTGAAAAATAAGTTTCGTTATCTCGTTTTCCAATATAGAATCCAGGGTATTTTGGTTGCGGAAATTGTACAGTTTCACTACTTAACATCGACAACACCTTTGAAATACTTGGTCTGTCTTCTGGTTGTTCTTGCACACATAACAACCCTATTTGTATGCATTGTAATACTTCATCTTCTGAATAATCGGGCCCGAGAGATTCATCTAATAATTCGAAAGGATTGCCTTCTCCCCATAACATCCATGTCTGAAAGATAAAAGATTTGGTTAATATATGATAACTAAAAAGAGTACAAGGAAGTACTTGCAATTCTTTGATAGTGTATATAAGCTCCATAAGTCCATATAGTAGCTTGGAGATTTTTTTATTTTTATTTTTTTTAAAAAAAAAAGACTTTAAAAATCTTGAAACTGCACTGTTAGTTCTTACATAGCCAAGGAGACTAAGCTGGCTACTTGTGTAAGATGATCCTCTGTTCCTTTGACCGCTCACTATCTCGAGCACCAAAACTCCAAAACAGAAAACATCTGATTTCGTTGAGTAAGACCCGTCCATCGCGTATTCTGGTGACATATAACCGCTACAAGAGATTTGGGTGAAAAGAATTGAGATATTAATAAGGAAAAACAAAACATGTCATAAAAAATTGCAAATGATACCATGTTTATGTTTGAGATAAGCAAGTGGTACATGCTAATTCTTTAGATCAAATAAGCCTTTAAAGAGTAGCAACCTGATATTACCCCATAGGCTATAGATCTTTTAATTTAAGTACAACAGTATGATACTTACTATGTTCCAACCACTTTCTTTGTTTCCGCTTCAGTTTGATCACGCCCGAATATACGTGCCATACCAAAATCTGATATTTTGGGGTTCATTTCTTTATCAAGCAAAATGTTACTTGCTTTGAGATCTCGATGAATAATTTTCAATCTTGAATCGTGATGAAGATAAAGAAGCCCTCGAGCAATACCACATATGATATTAAATCGTATTTGCCAATTTAGTTTTAAACTCTCTTTCTCTACATCCAATTTCAAAAAGAAGTTATAATCTCAAACAAAATAGGCTAGTCAAATGAAAAAACAAACATTTTAAGGGACTTACCGAAAAGAAACGTATTGAGACTCTTGTTTTCCATGAACTCGTAAATCAACAACTTCTCTTTAAGCTCAATGCAACAGCCAAGTACTCGAACGAGGTTTCTATGTTGAAGTTTTGCAATCAACCTAACCTCATTTTTAAGTTCCTCAATCCCTTGATCAGAAACTGTCGAGAGCCTTTTTATGGCTACAACTTCGCCTTCCGTTAATATACCCTAATATTATCAACCATCAACATGTCACTTTGTTTATTTGATGCTCACATGGTGCATGATCAAAATTGATATATGTAATGTTCGTACAAAAAAATGTTCTACCTTATAAACAGATCCAAATCCACCATGCCCAAGTTTATTTGCATCCGAGAAGTTGTTTGTTGCCATAGACAAAGTCGTAAAATCAAACAAAGGTAATTCGAGTTTATCCATCTCCGTTTCTTGATAAAAATGCCTTTTGCTTGGCATACTAACCATATCGTTCAACAAGAAAGCTTCTACTTTTTCTTGTGGATCTAATGCAGAATATGTTAGAGTTATGGATATAAATTAATATACGTGTGACCAGTTTCGAACACGAGACTTCGGGATTGCACACATTACGTATGAGTTTCAATGTTTTAATAATTAATATAATAAGTTATGATTTAATTGTTAAATTTCACAAATAAACACTTAACGGGCGTTAGTATTTAACGGGGTTTGGTTAACGGTCGTTAAATATTAAGTTAAAGGATTAGAGATGAAAATACAAGCCAAGAAGGTTCTAGAAACCCCTTGGGCTTGTATGTTCGGCCGACCCACCCTAGGGGGAGGGTTTTTTGCCCTAGATTGGAGAACAAGATTGAGGAGTCTATAAATACAAACCCTTGTATTCATAATTCATTAATCTTGATTCCCTAGCAAGCCAAAATTCTCTTCTTCTTCCTCCCTTTGAGCTAGCCGATCGTGTACCACCCTAATCCCATAGGGTTCGATTTCCTTAGCTCAAACAAAAGTGTTTGGTTTGTTTTGTGATCAAGAACCTAGCTTTTCGCATTGAAACGCTACTAATACGTGTGTACAAGATCGGAGATCAAACATACTTTTGCTTGAGTGTTTTTCCCCATTCGACTAGTATATAGTCGATTTTCTCTAAACCCTAATCTAGGGTTTTACCGGTTCTTACTCACTCGATTTCTTGTTTATCTTGAAATCAAAGGTACCCGTATTCTTTTATTTAGTTAATTAATTACTTGTATTAGATTCTGTTTTCCGCTGCCAATGTTTTGATGTTCATATTTATGTGTTATATAAATTGTTATGATTCACATATTCCAACAGTGGCATCAAGAGCCGTTAATACGGTGTAATTAATTACTAAAACACATAAAAATTGAATCTTTGTGATTAGATACATGTTTATGGTGTTCTAGGGTTTTAAAAAATTAGTAAACCCTAATTTTTTATATATGGGTCGATCATCCTATTATTATTAATTAGGGTTTTATGTTTTGTAAAACTTGTAGAAACCGTAGGTTGCATGCAATTTTTATGTGTTAATTAATGAATACTTGTAATATGTCATTAATTGAATATGCGTATAATAGACTTGATTATATGTTGTGACATGATAATAAGTGCTATTTAGGGATCCATGACAAAAACATGCATGTTTTGTCATGGAAGTTGATGGAATTGATACGTGTTTTACATGCTATTTTATGCGATTACAATTAATTAGGGTTTTTAGTAACAAAATTGTTTGACAAGTTAAATTACTAAAAGTTAATTAATTAGGTTATTAGGGAAGACCTAAAATTGGGGAAGACCCCATATAGATCGTATATTAAATCAATTATGTGTGTTAATTGTATATATTTATCATAAGACTTACGCGACCAACTTGTTGGTGTCTGTGGTCCATTGGGTACAATGCGCTCGAAAACCAATGGGAGTCTTAGGATCAATGTATACATGTTAATTGATTTGTTTAGCATGTCCATTATTTAAGTTTTTTTTTTTTTTTTTTTTTTTTTTAATTGCGCATTTGTTTAAATATGTATATGACATGATTGTAAGCAAAAGGGTAATTTCAAAATAAAAAAAAAATAAACTTGACTTAATAATGGTGAAACATGGTTTAAGCTTTAAAAATCATAAACTTTTAATTGATTGATGCGACTGTACCAAAATGGTCGAAAGGCGGACCTAATTGTTGACAAACTATAAGGTTGGTTTAAGGTTGGTTTCGCATTAAATTGTGGCCTTAAAGAGACTCCATTCTGTCTCTCCGCCCGCTTGTGCGTCAAAATTAGACTTACCAAGTACAACCATTATATGTACGAAGCATCTTAAGGCAATGTTGTAAGTTACTCAATGCCATCAATTAAAACTTTGTTGGTTTGAGCTTAGTAATGTAACGAATGAGTAAAAGGTTTTTTTTTAAACTTATGATACAAGATGAATGCATGACATCTTTGTACATATTTTGATTACACACATCAAAATTAAATACCCTTAATTTAAGTTATATGCCATTCAATGAAACGGAAACACCTGAGATTACATACCTTTATTACTAGCAGCCAAAGCTGATGTAATGATCAAAGGATGGTAATCAAAGGGTAAATTACATACTTTCATTACTAGCAGCCAAAGCTGATGTGATGAAACTATGGTAATTTGAAGTTTCTTAAGTTGGTTAACTTAATTGAGTACTTTCATTACTAGCAGCCAAAGCTGATGTAATGAAACTATGTCAAGGCATAAAGATGGGGATAAAACATGCTTACATTTGCAACTTAGGTTGGCAAAATATGTAAATCCCATACTTCTAGGAATTGCAATTTAAGATTGGCAATTGAGTTCAACTCGTACCTTATTGAGTACTTTCATTGCTAGCAGCCAAAGCTGATGTAATGAAACTATGTCAATTTGGATCCTAGTTTTCAGTGAAAATTAAATGGTTAAATGTTATTTACCATGGGTGTTTAATTTTCTTGAAAAGTTTAATTATCGAAAGTACTAACTTTTGAATTTTTTTTCTGTAGAAATAGCCCAACCCGACAACACTAACATGAACAACATGAGTTCTGCTTTCAAGCAAATGATTGAAAGAGAAAAGTTGACTGGGACAAAGAATTTCAATAATTGGTACCGTTCTTTGAGAATTGTTCTGCGAATGGCCAAAAGAATTGATTATCTTAGTAAGCCTCTTCCTACTGCTCCTGCTGGTACTGCATCTAATGCAGAACATGAAGAGTATAACATTGACTATGAGAAACACAATGATGTGGCTTATCTTATGTTATCTAGGATGGACACTCAATTGCAAAAGCAATTTGAGAACTATGGTCCCATTGACATGATCAATGAGCTCAAGCGTATGTTTGAGAAACCACCTATGGCAGAGTTATATGACTTGATAGATTCTCTGCATAAGTGTAAGCAGGATTCTAGTAAACCAGTGAGTGCCCACGTATTGGAAATGAAAAGTTATTTGGAACAATTGGAAGCACTCGGCTGTGGTTACGTGCAAGATGTACAAGTTGGCCTCATCAATCGATCCCTTAATGAGGAGTTGTTTGGTGATTTTGTGGGCAACTTCAATATGCATTGCACGGGGAAGACAATAAGTGATTTACATGCAATGCTTATTGACGTTGAGAAAGGATTGTCAAAGAAGGCACCTACACCTGCGGTATTAGCAATACAAGGTGGTAGGGTTACTAAGCCCAACAAACCGCACTACGCGAACAAGAAGGGGAAAGGTAAAGCTGATAAGGGTAAACAGGTTATGTCCTACCAGCCAATGCCTAAGAAGCAGAATCCTCCTAAGAAGAAGGATAAAACCAAGAAGGATTTGGCTACTTGTCACCACTGCAATACTCCTGGACATTGGAAGAGGAATTGTCCATTGCTGCTAGAGGAGTTGCGTGCAAATAAAAATAAGAAGGCTGGGAATGTCGCGAGCACTTCAGGTATTTTTATGATTGAATTATTTTCTTTTCCTCGTAAGCATAATACCTGGGTATATGATACGGGATGTGGTACTCATATTTGTAACACATCGCAGGGGCTTAGAGGAGCAAAGAAGCTGAACTATGGAGAAAGCTACTTGTACGTGGGCAACGGCATACGTGTAGCAGTTGAAGCCATAGGGACATTCGATTTAGTTTTACCTTCGGGTTTGATACTAGTTTTGAATAATTGTCATTTCGCACCTTCTATCATTAGGGGTGTTATTTCAGTTTCTTTGTTAAAGGATAATGGTTTTGTTCACACATTTACTGATAATGGAATTTCGGTTTCTTTAAATAATGTTTTTTAATTTAATGCAATTCCAATAAATGGTGTGTTTGAAATTGACATGGAAAATCATGTGTCCGATAGAAATAATTTTGTGTATAGCATTAGCAATAAGAGAATCAAGTCAGACTTGGATTCATCTTATCTTTGGCACTGTCGTCTTGCACATATTGGCAAGAAACGCATGAAAAAGCTGCAACATGATGGGCTTTTGCAAAATATCAATGATGATTCATTTGATAAATGCGAATCTTGCATATCTGGGAAGATGACAAGAAAACCTTTTTCACATCAAATGGAAAGGGCTACAGATCTACTTGGATTAATACATACTGATGTGTGCGGTCCACTTAGACATGTGTCAAAACGCGGTGCTACCTACTCCTTAACATTTACGGATGACTACAGTCATTATGGTTATGTTTATTTACTTAAACATAAACATGAAGTCTTTGAGACATTCAAGGTTTTTAAAAGTGAAGTAGAATTACAACTCGGTAAGAAGATTAAGGCTCTTCGATCCGATAGAGGTGGTGAATATTTAAGCCAAGAGTTTAAAGATTATCTAGCTGAGTGTGGAATTGTCCAGCAACTCACATCTCCTTATACTCCACAGCAAAATGGTGTATCTGAAAGGAGAAATCGTACATTACTAGATACGGTACGATCTATGTTTAATCTGACAACTCTTTCCTTATCCTTTTGGGACTATGCTCTTGAAACTGCTGTTTACGTATTAAATAGGATTCCAACTAAGAAGGTTGATAAGACTCCATATGAATTATGGACTGGAAAAGCTCCCAACTTGTCTTACTTAAAGGTCTGGGGTTGTGAGGCATTTGTTAAACGTGACTCACCAGATAAACTCCAACAAAGATCTGTTAAGTGTATCTTCGTAGGATACCCTAGGGAAACGAAGGGTTACTACTTTTACTTTTCACCAGAAAATAAAGTCATTGTGGCTAGGTATGGCGAATTTCTTGAGGAGAATCTCATATCTCAAGAATTCAGTGGGAGAGTTTATGATCTTGAAAATGATCAAGAAGATACATCACCTTCTGAAAACACTAGCACACTTCCTGTGGAACCTGAAAGTCTAGGTCCTCCACCTGAAGTTGAAGTGGTTCCCATTCGCAGATCTGCAAGAACTATGAAAGCTCTTGAGCGTCTATGTCTTAACGTAGAGTGCGAGGAAACTATACTAGGGGATCTTGATGAACCTACTAGTTATAGGGCTGCCATTAATAGTCCTGAAAAGGATAAATGGCAGGTTGCTATGAATGGGGAAATGCAATCCATGAGAGACAATGAAGTCTAGATTGAAGTAGAGCTTCCTCCCAATGCTAAGGTAGTTGGGAGTAAGTGGCTCTTCAAGAAGAAAACTGACATGGATGGCAATGTACACACCTACAAAGCTCGTTTGGTGGCTAAAGGCTTTACCCAAACATATGGTGTTGACTATGAGGAGACCTTTTCTCCTGTAGCTGACATTAGAGCTATTAGGATTCTCATAGCTATAGCAGCTTACTATGACTATGAGATTTGGCAGATGGATGTCAAAACCGCCTTCTTAAATGGTCGCCTAGATGAAGACATACATCTATATGGCGCAGCCTGAGGGGTTTGTGAATCCAGATTTTCCTGAGCGTGTATGCAAGCTTCAAAGATCCATTTATGGATTGAAGCAGGCATCAAGGCAATGGAATAAGAAATTTGATGAGGAAATCAAAAGGTTTGGATTTACTCAGAATTTCGATGAGCCATGTGTATACCACAAAGCTAGTGGGAGTAATACTACTTTTTCTTGTCCTATATGTCGATGACATATTGATCATGGGAAATCATATACCAAGTCTTAATGAAGTTAAGTCTTATCTGGGTAAATGTTTTTCTATGAAGGATTTAGGAGAAGCAGCATACATCATTGGAATCAAGATCTACAGAGATAGATCTAAGCGGTTGATTGGATTAAGCCAAAGTGCTTACATGGATAAAATATTGAAGAGATTCAATATGCAAAATTCCAAGAAGGGATATTTGCCCATGCAAGTAGAACATGGCTTAAGTAGCAAACTATGTGCTTCTACACCTGAAGAGGAGGCACACATGAAGAAAGTTCCATATGCTTCGGCAGTAGGATCTATCATGTATGCAGTAAGATGCACAAGGCCAGATGTGGCGTTTGCGCAAAATTTGACCAGTCGTTATCAACAGAACCCAGGTGAACTCCACTGGCATGCTGTTAAGAACATTCTTAAGTATTTAAGGAATACAAAAGAGATGTTTCTTTTGTATGGGGGAAATCCAGATGCAGAACTTAATGTTACAGGTTTCTGCGATGCGGCCTTTCAAACTGATAAAGATGATACAAAGTCTCAGACGGGTTATGTCTTTGTCATCAATGGAGGAGCAATAGACTGGAAGAGCAAGAAGCAGAGTACAACGGCGATGTCTGCAACAAAAGCTGAGTATATAGCTGCATCGGAAGCTGCGATGGAAGCTGTTTGGATAAGGAAATTCATTTCGGGGCTAGGAGTTATGCCGTCAATTGAATTACCTATTAATGTGTATTGTGACAATTTTGCCGCAATCACATTCGCCAATGAACCTGGAGTCATTAAAGGTGCCAGACACTTTCCTAGGAGGTATCACTATGTTCCGGAACAAGTCAAAATAGGTGAAATCAATTTACTCAAAGTTCACACAGATGACAATCTAGCGGATCCCTTTACGAAGGCTTTACCTAAGGAAAAGTTTACTCAACATGCCAATGGCATAGGTCTTCGTTTAGCTAGTAGTTTCATGTAAATCTGTGGTTAGTATTTGGATAAAGGACAATGTAAACAATGTTATCTTAATGAAATAAAGTATTTTGTTATGTTTATTCTCATTTATAATATTGTATCCTATATTTGCATGTTTAATCCATGAATAACTTATGTTATTCTAAATAGTCCGTTGTCGATCAATAATATGGGAGTATTATTGAATTAAGGTAAATCTGAGTTTTGGTAGAATATACTTAAGTATATTGATGCGTTGACATGCCAAATTCATATGATATTTAATAATGGAAAAATTGAATATAGGACAGATCCCAACCGCATGATTGTACTTTATGGATCTTTGTCATTAAAGTAAATCATGAATATTTATCCTCAGACTTGAGATACCAGATAACAGTCGAGGATGTAGCTCATTTTCTGTAAGATAGTCTAACGCTATCCATAACTGGTAGTTATAAGGGCTATTTTCGAAAGTGATGCAAAGTTCAAGGGTTATGCTCGTAGTCAAGAAAGGATTTGTTCCTTCAAATTTGTTTTGAAGTTTAATGCTGCTGGGCCCCTCGTAGGATTGACAAGATGATTGCGCGCGCATGCCCAAGGACTATCTGGAATACGTTCAGAAGATTTGGTAATCTTGATCAATTATTAATAACGAGAAACAGAATAGTTAATTATGGAATGACTTAGATCCATATCCATATTAACGTAGTGTTAGAAACAAAAGGATAAGTATGATGATGATTCATCACAAGGTTTTTTCCAGAAAACCATGCTCAGGGTCGATCTGGGGGCATTTGGGGTGTTAAGCTAGACTAACCAATGTCATTACTATATTAATGCATATCCAAGTGGGAGTTGTTAGAGTTATGGATATAAATTAATATACGTATGACCAGTTTCGAACACGAGACTTCGGGATTGCACACATTACGTATGAGTTTCAATGTTTTAATAATTAATATAATAAGTTATGATTTAATTGTTAAATTTCACAAATAAACACTTAACGGGCGTTAGTATTTAACGGGGTTTGGTTAACGGTCGTTAAATATTAAGTTAAAGGACTAGAGATGAAAATACAAGCCAAGAAGGTTCTAGAAACCCCTTGGGCTTGTATGTTCGGCCGACCCACCCTGGGGGAGGGTTTTTTGCCCTAGCTTGGAGAACAAGATTGAGGAGTCTATAAATACAAACCCTTGTATTCATAATTCATTAATCTTGATTCCCTAGCAAGCCAAAATTCTCTTCTTCTTCCTCCCTTTGAGCTAGCCGATCGTGTACCACCCTAATCCCATAGGGTTCGATTTCCTTAGCTCAAACAAAAGTGTTTGGTTTGTTTTGTGATCAAGAATCTAGCTTTTCGCATTGAAACGCTACTAATACGTGTGTACAAGATCGGAAATCAAGCATACTTTTTCTTGAGTGTTTTTCCCCATTCGACTAGTATATAGTCGATTTTCTCTAAACCCTAATCTAGGGTTTTACCGGTTCTTGCTCACTCGATTTCTTGTTTATCTTGAAATCAAAGGTACGCGTATTCTTTTATTTAGTTAATTAATTACTTTTACTAGATTCTGTTTTCCGCTGCCAATGCTTTGATGTTCATATTTATGTGTTATATAAATTGTTATGATTCACATATTCCAACAGAACATAACACAATATATCTCAAACACATATGTAATGATTACTTTAAAACAGTAAACTAATGTGTTTGACTCTGAAATGTCAAATTTACCTTGTACATCTGTCTTGGATATTTTCCTCTGTCTTGGATATTTTCCTCCTTTTCAAGTAAAATAGTATGAGTAGAATTATAAGCACAAAAAAACCACCACCAATGCTAAAGGCGATAATCATCACAACATGGTTGCCATTGCGAGAACCATTTTGAGATCTTCCTGTAGTCGGTGATTGGACTGCAACAAACAAACTTGCTATTATTAATCTCTATACTTCCAATTTTGAGTACGTATTAGTTAGAAACATGCTTACATACGTATATCAGGAGCTGTAACTTTAACATAAAGATCAATTCCACCACCTTCAAAATCATCATACTGCCTCATATCCATAAGATCCACTTCCCAAATCGCACAACCAGACCCGCCCCCAGAAATATCCATATTAGAATAAGCGGCACAAGAACAACTCTTTTTACAAATCTCACCACACGTACTCAAATTCATCTTCTCATCAATAAACGCTTTCGATCCATCAGGCAATCTCATGTTCTTCATTTGTAAAAACTCATCCGACCTGCAGTCCAAATCAGATGTCCTTTCACACCCACCCATCCCATCTTGTACCTCCCATGCTTGTTGGTCTTTTGGTCTGAATCCAGTCATACAATTGCATTTTGGAGCACCATTTGCATCACAAACGCCAAAAGGTCCACATACACCATAATAATCACATCTATTATCACTAGGATAAGACCAAAACAAATTCCAAGATTTTATTGTTTCATTCCAAATGTATCTTTGTAAAATACCCGAATAATTTAAAATCACTCGTGAATAATCGGACTTTTTCAACATTTCAAATGAATAATAAATTGCCTCCGGATTATCCAAAAGATCAAAGTTGATTATACTACTAACCCCAGTCACCTCAGGTATACCACTAAACATATTTCCTGTCCAAGGTCCACTTCGGGAAGTTTTTGTATTGTTTTTCCATATCACAAGCTCAGGGAAACCTTCTATGTCCATTTTAATAGAATAATCACCGGAACCAGGATCCGTGTTATTCTTCCATGACGTTAAAAACCAAGTATTTCCTGTTTTCCGATTCCGCCCTAGTTTCATCTCGGGTAACAAGGTATCCGTCGGAAAATCAAAGCTTTGCCAAATATAGTTATCTGGATTTTCATCATTTTCACGCCGAAGCACAAAATTACCTGTTTCGTAAAAAACCAATTTATATATGTCAACTACAACACCAACTTACTAATTAAATATTTACCAATCACTACTACAAAATAGTAACATACTCACACTTATTAGAGCACGTTGAGACACTTTAAAGTGTGAAGAATCAAAAAGTTCACACTAGTATGCGTGTGAACCAATTGGGTGTAGCAAATATTTTCACACTTTTATGTGTGAAAATTTATGAATATTTTTGACACTTTTAAGTGTGAGAGATTTTAAACAATTCTTCACACTCTTAAATGTGATGATTTTGATTTTGAAATAATTCTTAACACATTTAAGTGTGATGATTTTGATTTTGATTTTGAAATAATTCTTCACACATTTAAGTGTGAGTTTGAAATTTTGAAACAATCATTCACACTCTTAAGTGTGAATGTCTTTAAAAAAAAGTTCACATCTCATAAAATGCGAAGAAAAAAGCGTGTAAAAATGACAAATTTGTTGTAGTGAATACCATTTCAAGCATACTACAAACAAAGCTAAATGTTATAGTCTTATAAGAATTTGGTACTAGCTAATTTGAACTTATCTATTAATTTACTCAATATAACAAGACTAAAATGTAACTTAAGTTTACTACTTTTTCTATCTTGTAAAATAAAAAGTTACCGTTGTTTAGAAGTTGTGCAACAGTGTTCACCAGAGGTACAGAGCCGTTCGACAACCAGACTGAAGTTTCTGATTGATCAACAAGTATTATGTTGCCATTTTCTCCAATTATTAGTTTCCCGGAAGATGTAGTTATTGGGTCGTCTCTATTAGCTACCCAAACATATGTTCTCTCTTGAATTTTCTTGTACCATATGCCTACATACAAATTTTTATTATCACTTGTACTAAAAAAGCCCAACTCAAACGCATCGCCATTGGATACTAAAGTTTGATCGATCGTAAGTGGTGTTGTTGATGTGATTATATCACTTGCTAGCGACATAAAAGGGAACATAAGATTGAGTATGAAGATGAAGATGTTAGCATGGTTATGGAGGCTTTTCATTTTTTAAGGTCGTACACCAACACAAATATGTTCCTGTTTATGTTTTACTTTATTGTATTTATTTATTTGTGGGGTTTTGTCTTTTTGTCATTTTTCCAACAATTTGTGCTCAAATTTCCAAATGTTGAATATGCCAAGTTGTTGAATATTGAATATAATGTATGCAAGTAAACGTTAGATATGGTGTTTCAAGGAAAAAACGTATTGTACATAAATTGATAATTCTTGTGTTTCTAGATACCGTATAGATGGTTATTGTTTAGACACGTTGTACCATTAATTAGTCTAGAAGTTGCTTAGAGCATCCGGTATGGTCTTCGCCTTCCTCCGCCATGCTGATGTGGCTGGTTTGCCGTGGTCCGCCGTGACACCGGCACCCTTCGCCGTGCTTCGCCGTCCAAGGGAAAATCGTGCAGATGACGAGCTGAATTCCCTGACAATTCGAACGTTATGCTGTATATTAAATTGAAATATATTCATTGTGTAACGTTAAAATTAATTTTAGTCCGTTTGAGTATTTTGATTATAAATAAAGATTACACACATATATTTGAAGTAAAATCTCTAAAACAATAACCAAAAAACATGAGTAGTGACGCATCTCATTTCGGCGAGGATGATCTTGAAGAGCTTGCAGAGATCGATATGATTCAAGAATACGAGAACGAGCAATTGTTACAGCAACAAGAAGCCGGAAGTAGCACACGGACATACATTCCTCGGGAACGTGAAATTGCTGAAGCACGTCTAATGCGGGATTATTTTGGTAACAACCCAAAATATACGGAGGAATATTTTAGGCGTCGCTATCGTATGAGCCGTAAACTATTTTTAGAAATAGTTCAAGGTATTGAAACGTATATCGAAACTCATGATAATCTTCCTAAGCATTTTGATTTCTTTAGAGTCCGACCTGATGCTTGTGGTGTAATGAGTTTCAGTGTCATTATAAAATGCACAAGCGCCCTACGCCAATTGGCGTACGGCGTAACAGCTGATGCATTTGATGAGTATTTACAAATGGGAGAACATTGTGTACGCGATTGTTTAGATAATTTTACTATGTGCATAATCCGGTTGTATACGCGTGAGTTTTTAAGAAAACCAGACGAGAATGACATTCGTAACTTGTACCACGCACATAACGTGGTTCATAAGTTACCGGGAATGTTGGGAAGCATCGATTGTATGCACTGGGAATGAAAAAATTGTCCGAAAGAATGGCAAGGCCAATTTCACAGAGGTGATAAAAAATAACCACCTATAATGCTTGAAGTCGTCGCTTCATACGATTTGTGGATTTGTCATGCATTTTTTGGGGTAGCGAGCGCGAATAACGATCTTACCGTTTTGAATAATTCTTCGTTATTCGACGACCTGCTTGATGACATCACCCCTGAGGTTCCGTTTGAAGTAAACAGGCGTACATTTAGAAAAGGGTATTATCTAGCTGACGGAATTTACCCAGAGTGGTCATCGTTTGTTAAATCATTCACGGTTGCGCATACCCAAAAAATGCCGCATTTAAAGCCAAACAAGAAAGTGCTCGAAAAGATATCGAAAGAGCTTTTAGTGTCCTCCAAGGACGTTGGCATATTATTGCCCAACCGACGTGTTCATTTGCTATATCCAAGCTACGGAGAATCATGTACACGTGCATCATATTGCATAACATGGTTTTGAAAGATCAACAATTTGCGATATCTGAAGTTAGTGAAATGTATATTTGTCCTCGAATAAATTTACAACGGTCGTGGATTGAGCGATGCGAAGTGCAACGAAAGAAGGCGAAGGAACTACACGATAAACGCGCACACGCAGCGCTTCAACGAAATCTCATCGATCATGTTTGGCAAGTAAATCAGTGGGAGGAATTTCAGCAACAACAGCAACAACAACAACATAATTAGTTTCTTTAATAATTAGTTTCTTAATATTCGTTGTATCGTTATTTTAATTCCCTTATCATTTTTTTTCGTATCGTAAGTTTGTGTTTAAATTTTTGTAATGTATTTTTAATTATATGAAATGAATTTAGTTTATTTGTGTATTTGAATAAAAGAAATAAAAATAGATAGTGGTGGGGCCCAAATGAATAAGTTGTGGTATGTTATGATAAGACCATCCGTAGTGGGGCGTTTTTAGCCTCCACGGCGCCCCAAAAATGCCCATAACGCCCCATTTACTATAACTTGTAGGCGCTATAGAAGAAAGAAAAAGCTTGGGGCGTTTGCAGTAAAGCTCCCTTGCCTACGAGCTTTCCCAAAAATCCAACCATTGGCAAACGTAAACTTTGACCAAAAAAAATTAAATTCAGTCAATACTTCCTATATATATACACACACACATCTAATTTTATAAGAACACTCTCAAACACACTCTCTTTTCTACCAAATTTTATACAAATCTTTCCCTTTTTTATACAATGAGTTCTCCCTCGACTTCCTTTCTTCTTGAATCTAGTGCGGATGACGATTTCTCCGACCGAGAACTAGAAGCGGTGTCTCTTGCTGCTGGGGCTGTATCTATGTTCGTCGCCCAAAACCCACCAAAACCGATTCAAAAAAGAAAACAAGTTGATCGAGACCGTGCCGCGGCTAACGCTAGGTTGATGGCTGATTATTTCGACGAGGGTTGCACGTATAACGAACAATTATTTAGACGACGTTTTAGAATGAGCAAAAGGTTATTTTTGCGTATTGCGAAAGATTTGGAGGATCATTTCAATTACTTTAAACAAAGATCCGATGTAGTCGGTAACCCGGGGTTCACGTCGATACAAAAGTGCACAGCTGCAATGCCGTGTGCTCGCTTTACGGGGTCACCACCGACATCAACGACGATTATTAAAGATGGCAAGAGAAAACATGTCGGAACACGCTTGAGGCGTTTTACAATAGGTAAAAAAGTTACATTATATATATATATTTTTTTTTTATCTATTTATTATTTTCCTTATAATATTTATATGTTTTATATATTGTAATATATTATGCTTTTCTATACTGTTTATATGTATATATATATAGGAATAAAAGCCTTTTACGAGAAGCGGTATTTAAAAAAAATGACAAAAAATGATTTGAGGCGAATATATGATGTGCACCAAGAGGCGCATGGCATACCCGGTATGATGGGTAGTATCGATTGCATGCATTGGTCATGGGCTAATTGTCCAACCGCTTGGCGAGGTCAATACCACGGGGGTAGCCACAAAGGTCCAACTCTAGTTCTTCAAGCCGTTTGCTCGTACGATCTATGGATATGGAGTGCTTACTTTGGTGTCCCCGACTCCCTTAACGATATCAACGTTTTAGAGCAATCACCCGTCCTCGAAGATATCATCTCAGGTTTGGCCCCGGTTCTCGGTTTTTATGCTAATAGTAGCTTCCATCCACATGGCTACTATTTAGGTGACGGTATATACCCGGAGTACTCGTTCATCATGAAAACGTTCAAAAATCCGATCGATCCTAAAAAGAAAATTGGCGAAAATTACAAGAATCGGCAAGAAAGGATATTGAAAGATGTTTCGGTGTGCTCAAGAAACGTTTCGCGTTTGTGGCGAATCCTTGTCGTTTATGGACAAAGGATAAAATTAAGGATACTATGCGTGCGTGCCTCATTCTATACAACATGATTTTAGAGGACGAAGGACGAGCTATTTGTCAAGATTATCACCCGGACAAAGTAGACGAACCACTGCCGCCACAAACCCACGAACAAGCCTTAGAAAACTCGGCCTACATTCGAAGCCACGCGTGTCACCACGCTCTATTGGCGGATTTGATCGAGGAAGCGTGGAGTAACCGTCGAATGCAGGACGAGCCCGAGGAGGACGAGAATGAAAGCGAAACAGAAGCCGAGAACGACGACGATTACGATGACGTTAACTATATAGATTAGTAGTTTTTATTTTTTAATTGTATTTTTATTTTATTTGTAATGGTTTTATTTTTAATAAACTTATCTTTTATTATTTGTCTATTTTTAGAAATATTTAATAAATAAATGAAATATTTGGTGATTAAAAAAAAAAAAAAAAAGTGCCACATGGCACAATATGCCCCTACTACCACTACACCACTTTTTCTACCAAGCCCCAACGTGGCCCACACTCCCACATGGCGCAAAACGCCCCATCCTCTCTAACACACCACTACACATGGTTTAAGGGGGGGGGGGGTTGTTAGTTGTGTTTTGTTGTGGTGACGAGGCACCCGTGGGGACCGAATGAAGAGCTTGAACTTAGTCATGATACCTAATGGTCTTAAAATCAAGTTAGGTGTAAAAGAGAGGTCTTCGCTAGAAAATAATCGCGTTCTCTGAGCGAGTTGCTCTTTTAGCCTGAATATTGGCTTTCACCATGGGTGGCTCAAGGGTAAAGCTACTAAACCAATCGCTTTAGGCCCCCGGATTTTTAAGGCCCCCGATTTTCTAAAGCACCATCATGTATAAAGTCGTTACATATATTCTTCAGCATCGCCTTTAGGGCCCCGATATTTTTTAAGCCCCCCCCCTAATTTCCTAAAATACCTGATACAATTTAGGATTATAAGCCACATCTACATTTATCTTTGTTCTTTAGGCCCAAAGTTTATTAGATACTAAGTCCATCATTTAAGTTTTATGAAAACGATCAAGATTGTCTTTTGGGGCAATGGAAAACAATCAATTAAGCTCATTTTAGTAATTTTTAGGCCCTCGATTTACTAAAATACCCGATACAAGTTAGAATTTGAGGCCACATCTAGTTTTATCTTTATTATTTAGGCATACGGACAATCAAACACCAAGTCCAGCATTTTAGTTTTATAAAACGGACCAAGATCATCTTTTAAAGTAATGGAAAAAAATGAATTAAGCTCATTTTTGCAATCTAATTCTCAAAGACCGGAGTAATAGATAGGGTTGTAAATGAACTAAAAGCTCGATGATCTGTTTGTGAAATGTTCTTATGCTCTTTTGATCATGTATTTTTTTGTACTTTTTGTTTAATGTGTTAATAAATAAATACGAAGAAACTTTTTTCTTATACAATGAGCACGAGCACAATATTTCTTTCGTTTAATTGCTTTAAGTATTCATGTAGGGTTTGTTTGATTAAATGTTCACGAAAGAACACATACAAACGCACTCATGTTGGTTCAATTCTGTCGTCTTAGCCCTACTTCTAGATCACGGAAACAACGACGTTTGGTTTCTCTAGTTGTCATTTTGTCTTTCAATCATCAATCGGCTCTTAATCTACAAAGTGTTCTTGGTTTTTCTAGATAGACGTTATATAGACAGTTTTACTAAAATCATAGCAAATAATCGAAAGGCCCTGTTTTTAAATTTTGCTTTAGGCCTCGATAAGGATTGAGCCGCGCCTTTCACATTTTGATCTTGAGGGTTGCCGATTTTTTAACGTTTTGCAAAAAGTTACATAATTGCTATTTCGTAAGCTACATAACTAGTACCTTAGGAAATAGCAATTATGCAACTTTTCATATATCGGCACTCTTCGCAAATTGCTCAAAATATATCACACCGACAACATATCTAAGGCAGTCCATGATCTATGAGCTTGATAAAATCTTGGCTAATGAAAAACGAGTCATTTACTAGCCGAGCTTGAGATGGAGAATTAGGGCAGATGTGCCCGAGCTTGAAACTGGAAGCCTGTGATGAGCCAATCTTGATCTCGAATCCATTTTATTTTCTCAAGCTTGATATCTAATGCTTATTTAAATGGTGTGTTGACAAAAATTGTGTAAAACATTCTCTAGAAGGTCCATCATCCACACTCTTATTTAATTTTGCCAGCCAACCCACACGTGACCACAAACAAATTGGGTCGGGTCCACCGACCAACCATATGGGCCTGATCAATGGCCGCTTACATTAGCCCAAAACACATCCACATTTTGGTATGAAAGTCCGATTATTTATAGCACATGTTGTCAAATTTAGCATAGTTATCACAAAATTAACAGCATATAAGTCCATGGTTATATCCGGCAAAGACCGGCCAAGACTCGGCTAGACCCGGCCAAGAACCGGATATTCTGGCCAAGACCCGGCCGAAGCCGGACAAGACCCGGATAGACTCGGGAAAAGCCGGGCAAGACCCGGATTGATGCGTGTGATGTGTCGTTGCGGTTTAGCAGTTTTAATGCCTACTCAAGTTTTAAATTTATATTTAGCCGACTTATCAATAACACACACACTTAACGAGCAGTGTACCCGGTCAGTATGAATATAATGGTAAGTAGAGTGTCGATCACTAAGAGTGGAACGTATTATCTAGTTATTCTAATCAGTATTTTAATATCCTAACGCAAGGGGGTTTCAGCCTGAGAGACTGGCACGATTTGTTTGCAATTAAATAATAAAATAAACCAATAGGCACGAATCAGCAAGTAGCACACACGTACACAGATAGATACTTGAGACAATAAGAGGGCTGTCCTTATGATTAAGTAGATTGTCACTTGTTTTATTGATAGCTTTATATGAAGTGTATGTAGTTAATCCTTTCTCGTTGGTCCTAATCTTATCGGCGAGTAAACCCTTAATGATTACTTATGTCTAAAAGTTATTCCTAAGTGATCAATTTAGTAATAACCGTGGGAGCCACATTATTTTCCGCAGTCAAATGCCCGCAAGCCACTAATAAACACAGAGGTTATCAATGCACTAATAAGTAGTAACCAAAGACATCAACATATAAACTTTAATTGATGGGAAAGCAAGTATTAAAGGGAGTGCAATCTTTCGTTGTCACATTACACAAGCCACCAATCCTGATGAATTAAAGTTTGCTAACACAATAAAACAAAACTACTTAATGAATTAAACACATGCAGCACCTTCTTACAGCTCTTGTATCTTTGATTTGGGTGTGTCTTGTGCTGCCTCCTTGACTGAATTCGTCCTTAGTTTCTGGTCTTCGGTCTTAGGTTAAAACTTTGGAACTCCTTAATTCGTCTGGTCTACGGGGTATTTATAGTTTCTGTCTGAGGGAAGATGCGGCGCATCTACTAAGTAGATGCGGCGCATTGACTTAACTTCGCGTGGGGTCTAAGATTATAATATTCAGGAATATTCGTACACCGCCAGAAGATGCGGCGTATCTTTATCTTTGGATGCGGCGCATGTCCTCTTGTATCTTGGATCGTATCTGGTGATATCTTGATAGAGATGCGGCGCATGTCATGAGTGAGATGCGGCGCATCTGGAGCAGATTAGTCTTGATCTTCTTCATTTCAGTAGACTCTTAACTTTATGCATGTTTTGCTCCATAATCAGTCCAAAATCGCTAAGTTTCACCAAATGCTTGTTTTTACCTGAGAATTACAAAAGTAAACGATTAAGTATCAATCCTCATACATAATATAGTAAAACAAGTCAAATTAATAGGATAAATGATAGTAATAAAATGTACTTATTTGAGTTCATCAAATATCCCCCCACTTGAACTTTACTTGTCCCCAAGTAAACCTTAGAATTTCTTTTATGAAAATGTATCCTAAAAGATGTTAGGATTTATTTTTATATTTAAGCATGTATTCGTTTTTGTCATAATCACACAACTAAACACTTTAACGAATTAGAAGTAAAATAAAATATCTTGATAAAAGCAAATCTAATCGTTTAACTGTCCAATCGCGACGAATATTCTATCATAAGCTTGGCAAGTATACACATCTCCACCACTAAAGCTAAGGAATAACAAGTCTAAAGCGGTAAAAAGGGTTTTTAGGCTTAAGGGTTAATTATTCTCTTTCACTATCGATCTCAAATTCCAGAAAAGGCGACAAAATCACAAATACATGATCGAATCCACGAACACGATACTTGCAATTGCTCAAATCCTTAACTCGAATAGGCTAAAGATAGGTCCAAACTTTACCAATAATAATATATCAAAAAGGGCGACAAAATCACAAATACATAGCTGAATCCACGACTACGATACTTAAGATTGCTCAAATCCCTAATCTCAATAAATCAAATGTTTGGTTGGATAAAGAATAATAAAGGGCATGGTAACATTTGGGATATAAATTGGTGTAAAAATAAAAAATAAACAAAACAAATAAATTAAAATCCTAAGTGTGGTTAATCACTATCCCAACCATCCCATGAATAAGACTCATATCATAGAATAACTCACACTTTAACACTTGAAACACACGCTTTAGGTAGACACGAATTATACTCAACAAGATCTTAATCAAAGAATAAACCTTAATTGGCGTTCCCATAACTGCCAATTCCCATTCAATCCATAGATATAGTACAACAAATAGTGGTGATATCGACCACTTACATAACTTTACATCGTTGGTTTAAAAACAAACATCCAACTTTTCTTTCTTTCTTTTTCTTTTCTTATTTTTTCGATTTTTTTTTTTTTTTTTTTTTTTTTTTTTTTAAAGATAAACATAGATGTGTAAAATTTCACCATATCACTATAATGATAATTCTGGATAATTTTTCCATACTTTTCATACTTCATAAATAACGGTAATAGTGAAAGTAGTAAACACACGAAAAATAAATTCAAAGATATACAATATTAACTTTCACTCCAATTGCATTGTGCAATTTCCCGACCTAACCATAGATAATGAATTACGCACACGAACACAGGTAATGTAAGGAAACACACTTTGCCTATAGCAATTAACCAAACCACGGATTCTAATCTACAGGGTAGGCTAAGGTGTAAGGGTGTAACGAAACATTTTAAACATAGGTGTAAGAAACGAAAGGAATGGCTCTGAGTGTTTTTCTAGGGGTATCTTACTCTAAAAATGAGAGTAACAAAAGGTTTATACGGGGGTTAACTAACCAGTGTAGTTAGTTAATAACACATAACATATAATAGGCTATTTGGGTGTAATCCTAGAAATTTACCAATTTAGACAAGTCATTCCAATTATATAAATAATACTCATTATGGTGGTCTCGAATAGTATACAAGCCAAGTTCTAAAGTTTACAAGTCACCGGCACACTCATAGATTTGTGAATTTTGAAAAATCACAATTTTTGAAAATAACGTCATGTGTGCAGCTATGCAACTTAGATCTTAAACAAAAACATGCTAAAAAATTTTTAAGTTTGATATATTAAGCACAGTTTAAGCATAATTTTTGAAAAAGTTTAGGACAAGTAATTGTTAAGTGTTCTAATTCTCCAATCCCCCCACTTAAGTTAAACAACGTCCTCGTTGTTTGTATAAAAGGTTAAAAACTGGAAAATAAAAGAATTAGAACAGGAAAACTCCCTTGAGATTTGCTCGGTATGATCCTCCATTAGTAAGAGCAAAAATCATCTTTCTTGTGGATGAGAACGTTAAAGCTTCATACTTGATGTATCCACAGGAAATCCAGGAAACTATAATACCACCAACACTTTAAAACACACCTAAGATAAGAAAGGTTCAAACTTGCATAATACATTAGTAGTTAGATAAAAATAAAACATAAAAATAAAAACTGAAAATCATCAGGTCAGTCGATGCGCCGTATCTTATGGAAGAAGATACGCCGTATCGAGCCTGGAATTAATACGGATCAGAATAAAGATGCGCCGCATCCTTAACCAGGGATGCGCCGCATTAAAATAAACTGATAAAAAGTTTTAAAGTCGGAAATAAAAAATGCAGAAAAATAAAATAAGATATGACCATTGCAGGAGATGCGTCGCATCTCAGAATTGAGATGCGCCGTATCCTCGGCGGCCTGACTGACTCGACACAAACAGAATAATAAAAGATAAATCCGGGTTGTCTCCCGGCCAGCACTTGTCTTTATTCCAGAGTCTTCATGTTAGACTCACGTTCAGCTCTTCATTTAGTTCTTGTCACGGTCCATCCTTCTTCCTTCATCCGAAAGATTTTCCCGTATATCTCTGCGACGTTTTCTTCCGTTCGACTTAATCTAATATAACTCTTTGTCTTCGCCGCAGTATACTCTTCATCAGGACCTAAAGAATATTTGATGATTTTAAATTTTTCAGAAATAATCATAGGTGGCTCATTGTAAGGAATCCCAAGTAGTTGACACTTTCTTTTGGTGAACTCTTCCTCGTCTTTATCAACAAACTTAAAATAAGGATCCTTAATCAAATAATCATCTAGTTCTTCAATTAATGACTTATCGTCTTGAATCGCCTCCCACTCTCTTTCCAAATCATATTGTAACCGTCGACTAAGCTTCGTGAAATCATCAAATTGTTTATGCACCCATTCCCAGAAAGTAGTACCCGATGTTCCCTTAAGTCCTTTCAAGCGTTCAATTCTGCCCTTTTCTTGCAAAGCCTCCGCTTTTTGTGGGCAGTCTTTAACATTATCGTACCACTCATAATCTTCAAAGGTTACATCGTTTCCAACCCGTTTCATCCCAATTATACTTCCCCCATTACAGGTTCCGTCACTTTTATAATCACAGGTCGGCCAAACACTACTCCCGTCCTTGAAAACAAAAGGTGTACAGGTGTGATTGATGTGCGCAAATTCCCATGGTTTATCCCAAACCCATGGTACTTGGTCATTCCATTCATAGTACCAGGTGTTTTTGAAATCGTCATACGTCTTGAACCCTGGTAGATCTCCAGTAAGCACATCTTCGTCGACTTGAAGAAGGTAGTTAAATTCCTTGAACTGCTTGCACAAGGGTGTCTCATAATCGAACAAATCAACGTCTATTCTGAATAATTCTTCGATGCCTTCATTGATTGTTGAATCATGAAGTGACGACCCATAATCGCTTTCTACTTCTTCATCTTCTCCTCTCATCCAATATACCCATAATGCATCTTTGGTAGCTCGATCCATGCTCTTATGGTTATTAAACTTACTAGCCAACCATTCTGAAAAATCAACATCGTTAGGATCATGGTTAACGTCAAAGCAAGCCTTTCCAATCATATTCTTTTTTATCTCCATGAACTCGTTAAATTGCTTCTTAAAACTCCGAGTCAACCATGAAGTCATAATCTCCCTGACTTCATTTGTAGGGGCAAATTCCGGACTACCATATTTGAGTTCTAGCCAATCATTGAGGGAGAGGTCTATCAATCTTACCAATCTGCCATGAAATAGTAACTCCGCCAAAGCATAATTCATGTCATTATCCAGATAGTTCTCATTTAATCCCCAGTACTGTTCGGAATAAGGCATGTAAGAGTTTTGGGTATTGCCTCCACCACAGCTGTTGTTGTTTGAGTCCATGTATGCAAGATAGAATTTCCCATCATCTTCTTCGATAGTAGTCCAGTTCAATCCTTCGGCTTCAATGATAGGCCATAAGAGCGACAATTCTTCTCCAGTGTACCTCACAAATACATCATAAGATAATACCTCTTTGTCAATGTTGCACAAACGCATGAATTCCTTAAAAGCAGCTTCAAGAGGAGTCTCCCAAGAGAATAAATCTGCATCGATCATGAGCACATTGAATGAATCTGAAAACAAGCATTCCTTAGCAAGATATCCGTTAACTGACATGTCTTCCATAGCAAAATCTGTCATCCAAGGTAAAATCATCAGTAGGATTTGTTCGCTAGAAGAGAAATTAATGAATATAGAAACGGATATATGAATACAAATAGCTGATATCTGCAGACGATGCGCCGTATCCAAATAGTTGGATACGCCGTATCTTATAATCGTTAAAATTAAATCAGACTTTATTCAGAAAATAGATACGCCGCTTAGAATTTATGAATGCGCCGTATCGAATTAATTAATCAAAAATCTATATTTATTTAAAATTAAATACGTCGTATTAACGAAAGTTAATGCGCCGTATTTTCGTTACGCTTAAAAATACAAGATTTTTGATTCAGTAAGATGCGCCGTATCGACAGAGATCGATACGTCGTATCTGTTTAATAATTCGCAAACTGTTTTTAATTAAAATAATAGATACGCCGTATCTACGAAAGCAGATGCGTCGTATGGCGTTAACGTTTAGAAAAAAAAAATTTATCAAAAACAGATACGCCGTATCTGCAAAAGCAGATGCGTCGTATTACTTTATCGCTTTAAAAAAAATTCGTATTAAAAACAGATACGCCGTATCTTGGGGAAAAGATGCGTCGTATCGAATTAATTAAACGCGTTGTATTTTTTAAAAATTAAACGCAATACGCCGTATCTGAGAGATCAGATGCGCCGTATCGTTTGATTTAGCACAGTACAACGATAGCAGAACAGAAAAATACGAAAAATAAAAAACAAATAAAACACACAAACAAAATAAACACAAAAGCAAAAATAAAAGAAAACAATTAACACACAATACAACAAATATGCAAAATAATACAATGATGCAATTAATCTAATAAAAAGAAAAACCTAATTAAAATACTAATCAAATTAACAGATAATAACAATTCACTCCCCGGCAGCGGTGCCAAAAAACTTGATGCGTGCGATGTGTCGTTGCGGTTTAGCAGTTTTAATGCCTACTCAAGTTTTAAATTTATATTTAGCCGACTTATCAATAACACACACACTTAACGAGCAGTGTACCCGGTCAGTATGAATATAATGGTAAGTAGAGTGTCGATCACTAAGAGTGGAACGTATTATCTAGTTATTCTAATCAGTATTTTAATATCCTAACGCAAGGGGGTTTCAGCCTGAGAGACTGGCACGATTTGTTTGCAATTAAATAATAAAATAAACCAATAGGCACGAATCAGCAAGTAGCACACACGTACACAGATAGATACTTGAGACAATAAGAGGGCTGTCCTTATGATTAAGTAGATTGTCACTTGTTTTATTGATAGCTTTATATGAAGTGTATGTAGTTAATCCTTTCTCGTTGGTCCTAATCTTATCGGCGAGTAAACCCTTAATGATTACTTATGTCTAAAAGTTATTCCTAAGTGATCAATTTAGTAATAACCGTGGGAGCCACATTATTTTCCGCAGTCAAATGCCCGCAAGCCACTAATAAACACAGAGGTTATCAATGCACTAATAAGTAGTAACCAAAGACATCAACATATAAACTTTAATTGATGGGAAAGCAAGTATTAAAGGGAGTGCAATCTTTCGTTGTCTGATGAAGCGAAAAGTGTACCGCTTTTAAGGGGTCATTTAAGCCCTAAATCGTATTTATTTGATCAAATATTGCCCTAAATCGTTCCTTTTGTCATTTTAGGTACTTTTGAGGAGAAATCTGGAAAAGGAGGCATTTTGGACGTTTTTGGAGCATAAAAGTGAAGAAAACGGCAAAGTCTCAAAATTGTGCTGAAAGTTACCTTTAACGGCGTCACATTTTACTCTGGACGGCGTCATGGCTTGGCAAGAAAAGGTGGACGTGAAATTTACTCATGATAAGCCAGTGAAAATAGCATGTGAATTCTGACGGCATCACGCTTTAACTTGATCAAGGGCGTCACGGCTTAAATCAAAAGGGGACGGCGTCACGTTCAAGGTTCGACGGCGTCAAGCCTTGATAAGCCAGAATGGATTTTAGAGAGCTAAAGAGGGACGGCGTCAAGAAGGTCATCCGGGAACCATAGAAGCGGCGAGGTGACGGCGTTACACTCCATAACGTGACGCCGTCAGATGTAAAAATCTATATATAGTTTTCTAATTTTTTGTCATTAGGAGAGAGCTTAGTGTGTGGAATTTTGGGAGAAAACCCTAAGACGAATTTAGCTTCTTTTTCAAGGCTTTTTGCCTTGAGATCTTCCATGTTACATTGAAGATAAGTTATCAATTAATCATTCAATATGTCTATGTGTTGTTTGATTTTATCTTATTCTTGTCTTTTGATTAACATGTTAGGCTAAATTTATCTTGTGTTTGCTTAGATCTAATGAAACCTAGCTATTGATTATTGGTTATTAGTGTGTTATTAGTTGTATTGGATGATTGTTTATCTATGTTAGGCTTAAGAAAACTGGCTAACTTCCTATTCGGTAACTTGCTTGAACGTCTTAAGAAACATGAACCAAATGCGTACTAAAGGTTTTTATGGTTGTATTTAATGCACAAGCGAATTCTAGTGATCCCATGTTAGGAGCTTCCTAGCCGGCTCGACATAGGAGTGAAGTAGGAGCTTGTAGAGTTGGGGAAGTAAGTACGCCACCCCACGAATGGTATTAAGGAATACACCCGTCATCCACGCGACTAATACACACTAATTAACCGGTAAAAGATAGTTAGGGAGTAAGGAAATCTAAGTAAACACATTTCTCTACACATAAGTTTCTCACCACATTTTATTTTCAGTTATTTATTTTATTTGCATCCGTAGTAATTTTGGGTTAGTTAACTAGCAACTAATTCCGCCCACTCTTTCAATACCGAGATTTTACTTGCTTTCATAAAAAAATATAAAAACATAAAAAGAATCTTCCTCAACCCTTAGACCTATTAGAGTAGTCTTTCATACCTAACGAACACTATTCCCTGTGGAGAACGATCAATCCCCCGTACTTACCACTACACTATACTACATCGGTCAGGTACACTGCCTGGTGGGGTTGTAAGCCTCTTGAGATCCCTCGAGAGGTAAAACCTGTTGTAAGGTTACAAAACCACGCATCAAGTTTTTGGCGCCGCTGCCGGGGAATAGTTATTGTTTAGGTTGAATTTTTATTTCTATTAGGTCTACTCACTAGATTCCTTTCTAGTGAGATTTTTATTTTATTTTTCTAGGTTTTCTTTAGTCTATCTATTTTCTTCGTGTCTTTGTTCGTAACCATACCATCCGACATCATGGAAGATGGTAATATCCTTAACCCCCACAACCCACCCACCACAACAACCACCACCACCTCCTAGAGCCCGTACTTTAGGAGAGTATTCCCGTCCTTGCCACCATGGCTATCGAAACACCATTGAGCTCACTCAAGGAGCCAATATCACACCCTTGCGATCCGACACCATCCGGTTGGTGCAAAGCGGATGCGCATTCCATGGACTTCGTTCCGAAGATCCTAATCAACACCTCAAGGACTTTCTTAAAATCGTTGATTCTATAGACCTTGATGTTGCCACTCGAGAGACGACCCGATTGCGTCTCTTCTAATTCTCTCTACGGGACCAAGCTAGCCAGTGGCTAGAACGTCAACCCGCAGGATCCATTACCTCTTGGGATGATCTCACCACTCGTTTCCTTGCTCAGTTTTTCCCACCGGGAAGAACTACCAAGCTAAGGAATGATATCTTGATGTTCCAACAACGTCAAGGCGAAACTCTATACGAGGCATGGACTCAATTCAAGGACTTACTCCAAAAAGTCCCCCACCATGGCATAGAACTTTGGCTCCAAGTCCAAATCTTCTATGACCATATCAATCTCTCCACGAGGCAAACCATTGACCAATCGGCCGGTGGCAAGCTACGTGATCTAAGTGCGGAACAATCATGGGCTCTCCTAGAGGATCTTGCTCTTTATGACAACGAAAGTTGGAGTGATCCCCGTGATTTGAATAAAACGGTCAAGGCAATATCTTTGCCTTCGAACAATTCAAGCACTTCCGACCGTAGGATCATAGAACTTGAAGACCAAGTCAAGTTTCTCATGAAATCCTACGAGGCTCCTAACCCTTCAAGCCAAGTGAACAAAATCACTTCTTCATGTGAATTATGTAGTGGTCCCCACGACACTCGTGATTGCATGGAACTCCCCGAACAAGCTTTTGTGGACTACGCATCCTCGCGTACCGACGGAGCGGGAGACAAGTGGTACACTTTCAAACCCGAGCCAAACCATTACGGTGATACATACAACCCCTCATGGAAAAATCACCCGAACCTTAGGTGGAAACAAAACCAAAACACACAACAAACCAATTCTTCCAACCCACCTAATCGTTTCCAATCAAGCGGTTCCAACTCGAACCGTACTTTCAACAACAATCCTTCCGGCAATGGTAGTACCAATAACTTTGAAGGATTAATGTCCCAATTTATGGCATCTCAAGAAGCTCGGATAGCTAGATTCGAGACCGAATTCAATCAACAACAAACGGAGATGACCAATAAAATTGACAACTTGTTGAAAGCTCTCCATAACCAAGTGTTATCACCTCCACATAAGGACGCTAGGAACACAAATAGCGGACCCCAAGTAAAAGACCCCTCTTCATCCAAACACGTCCACTTTGTCAACATTATCACTATTAAACCAATTGATAGGAATGAGGATAATAGTGAACCTAAGGATGAGGATAAGAAAGTCGAGGTTGATAAGGAAGTTAGGACAAGTGAGATTGAAGAAGTAGATGATGATGAGGACTACTTCGATAGGCTACCCACTAAGGAAGAGCGCGCATATCATACAAACTTATTCGATGACCCCGAGACACCATACCTCCTAGGTAGACCAATCATAGAAATAGGCGACCCTTCTAATCTCAACATACCATGCAACATCGGACATTTGCATGTGTGGAAAGCCTACATCGACCTTAGATCACCCATAAACATCATGACTAGAGCCCACTAGAACTTGATAATGAAGAATCAACTTGGGTATAGGATGTTCCCTGACAAGGGTTGGATGAGTAACTTCACGGGAAGAGTTAAGGGATTACCGGTTTATGTAGGAAACTTCACCTATGTCACCGACTTTGTAATTGTAGAAGATATCCGCCCAATAGTCGATGCATCCCTGACTCAAGTGGTTTTTGGAAAACCATTTGTTGAGGTCTCTAGAATGACTTATGAACCTTCCTTAGGGATAGTTAGATTTAAGGATGAGACCGATGAAGTAAGCTACCAAATGCCATATAAGATAGAACAATTCCAACACTTGTCAAATGTTGAGAAGGAGCTCAAGCAAGCGGTCTACTATAGGAATGATGAGGATAGAAGTAAAGGAGTAGACTATGTTATGGAAAGGATATTCGGTTTCTACAAGGATTGTTTGAAATTAGGACCGGAATATAAAACCGGGAAGGAGAATGGCCTAGGAACCGTGACCGATGATGGAGTCACGTAATGTACGTGACTTTGAGTCTAGCTACAAGACTCGTTAATAAAGAAAAGCGCTTCTTGGGAGGCAACCCAAGCTTTATTTTATTTATTTGCTTTGTGTGTTTATTTTATTTGTTTGTTTGATTTTATTTGTTTCCGTATGTGTGTTTAATTTTTATTAGTATTGATTCATGTTCAAAAGTAAATTGTGAAAATGCTTTATGTTGTTTTTAACTTCGTCTTAACTACATATAAAGGTATTTTGCAAAAGTTAAGTGTAAGGGAAATCTAAATCGGTTTATTAGAACACAAATTAACATGAATCGTAATAATAATAAATTAACATACATATTAGTGTGTGTTTGAGTCAAATGCTTGTATCGAGTCATAATGATGTTTTGCAGGAATTCCAGGAAGTAAGGTAAAGGTTTTTCCAGAAATTTTCCGGAAACTTAAAATGAAAATTTTTGTCAGGTCATTTCTGACGGCGTCAGGGTTTATAACCTGACGGCGTCAGATTTAATTTTCAGAAATTTTTGAAAGTTTTGTTTTTAAAAAAAGTTTTTATTAAAATCTCCAACTTATAATCTCCAGGAATCTGCAAAATTATCATTCCACAAGCATTATATCCTTATATATAGATTTATCCCGCCGATGTTATGCAGGTTTTCGTGTTTGTTTTCTCAGGTTTAACAGGTTATTTTGGACAAGGAAATGTTTTGAATCAAGCTTTTGGCGATGCATTAGTCATGGAACTTCAACATTCTCTTTGGAGGAAGATTTAACCGTGTAATTTCATTATCCACCGAGCGAATCAGGGGAGTATTTGATTTCATTCTTTTACTTTATGCTTTTACATCTTGTAATTTGAACATTGGGGACAATGTTCATCTTAAGTGTAAGGGGAGGGTAAAAGTACGATTTTAGAGAATACAATTGCGCTTGATTTTTGTTTGTTTAATGGTAGATGTGTAATAAAACTGAGAGAAATACCTGTTAGGGCAATTTTAGTGCCAAATTTAAAATTTTTTACAACATATAGGAGTGAAACTTTGATCTTAATGAGCGTCTCACGGATAGGAGTTATATGACTAGCACAAAAACCGTACCACTAAAAAATTTTCCACCCCCAAATATGTGAGGTTCGCCCCTAGAATTGGTAGGAAAAGCATTTATGCTATGATGTGTGTACCGGTAGCACTTAGATTCTAGAACTTGCGTTAGGACCATTCCGAGGCCACAAGTGAGACTACATTCGTGTAGTTAGATTTACTACATGATAAGAGGCATTAGGATTAACCCATTGTTTTACACCTGTGTTTTTGTTATAATTACATTGGCTACATTGGTCAAGTAATTCTCCCACACCCTTTGCGTTGTACTCATTTTTAGTACACGATACCCCTAGTACACCCCTCAGAGCCTATCTTTTCGTTTCGACCTTTAAGCATTTTACTTAAAGGAAGAATTTGTTACACCCCACTTAAATGTACACCCAAATCGCCTTAGCCTACCTTGTATGCACTCATTTTTAGTGCATTATTGTTACAACATTTGTTTAAACCCAAGTTAATTATCTAGTTGATTACATGGTTGCTAAGTCGAGTCATATCCTTGTACATATTGTTTTGGGACGATTGGGACTCATGGGTAAAGTACTAGTGTAATAGAGTAATGGGGAAGAACATCATTTATTACCCCCATATGTGCTAAATGTTTTAAAAGTACTCCAAGTGTTTTGATTATCTTAATTCGAGTCATTAGATTAGTATTTGTAAAGTTATGTAAAAGTTCAAGTGTAAGGGGGATGCAATGCCCCTATGATGTATTATTTTGGATGGTAGGGCAAAAGTGTATGCAAAAAAAAAAAAAAAAAAAAAAAAAAAAAAAAAAAAAAAAAAAAACGAAAAAATCAAGAAAAATACAAAAAAAATGAGAAAAAGAAAAATAGAAAAAAACATATGGACTACCATCCCGTTTCATTTTATGTTTGTTTTATGTTTTTGTTTTTGTTTTTGTTATTTCATTTCTAGCTTAAGATCGAGTCTAGTCTTGGCTTAGCAACATTGTATAGTACATGTAATTGATCAAGATCTTTAACTCGCCACCAGTAAAATATCCCTTATCCAACAAAACCGTGTTTTCCTTTTCCCTACACCTAACGTTATAACCCATTTAAAAGCCCTCTTTGATAGTTTATCTTTGGTGCTTACGCCTAGTGGAGGAGGTTTTTGATCCTTTCCCAAGCCTATGGTAATCTATTTGCTATGACAGGTAGTGAGAGATATTATCCGTTTTCATTTATGAGATTTATTTTGATGACACTTGAGAGATGTGAGTATCTAAACACTACTTGTGAGGTGCTAGTATGTAATCTCCGTGCTTATTATGATTGAAGTGGAACGATTATTTGTTGTAGTTACTTTTATGTTAGCATTAAATGACCCCTAACTTGTATTTTGATTAGAATAAAAGCGCATTTGCTTGAGGACAAGCAAATCTCAAGTGTAAGGGTATTTGATGAAGCGAAAAGTGTACCGCTTTTAAGGGGTCATTTAAGCCCTAAATCGTATTTATTTGATCAAATATTGCCCTAAATCATTCCTTTTGTCATTTTAGGTACTTTTGAGGAGAAATCTGGAAAAGGAGGCATTTTGGACGTTTTTGGAGCATAAAAGTGAAGAAAACGGCAAAGTCTCAAAATTGTGCTGAAAGTTACCTTTGACGGCGTCACATTTTACTCTGGACGGCGTCATGGCTTGGCAAGAAAAGGTGGACGTGAAATTTACTCATGATAAGCCAGTGAAAATAGCATGTGAATTCTGACGGCGTCACGCTTTAACTTGATCAAGGGCGTCACGGCTTAAATCAAAAGGGGACGGCGTCACGTTCAAGGTTCGACGGCGTCAAGCCTTGATAAGCCAGAATGGATTTTAGAGAGCTAAAGAGAGACGGCGTCAAGAAGGTCATCCGGGAACCCTAGAAGCGGCGATGTGACGGCGTCACACTCCATAACGTGACGCCGTCAGATGTAAAAATCTATATATAGTTTTCTAATTTTTTGTCATTGGGGGAGAGCTTAGTGTGTGGAATTTTGGGAGAAAACCCTAAGACGAATTTAGCTTCTTTTTCAAGGCTTTTTGCCTTGAGATCTTCCATGTTACATTGAAGATAAGTTATCAATTAATCATTCAATATGTCTATGTGTTGTTTGATTCTATCTTATTCTTGTCTTTTGTTTAACATGTTAGGCTAGATTTATCTTGTGTTTGCTTAGATCTAATGAAACCTAGCTATTGATTATTGGTTATTAGTGTGTTGTTAGTTGTATTGGATGGTTGTTTATCTATGTTAGGCTTAAGAAAACTGGCTAACTTCCTATTCGGTAACTTGCTTGAACGTCTTAAGAAACATGAACCAAATGCGTACTAAAGGTTTTTATGGTTGTATTTAATGCACAAGCGAATTCTAGTGATACCATGTTAGGAGCTTCCTAGCCGGCTCGACATAGGAGTGAAGTAGGAGCTTGTAGAGTTGGGGAAGTAAGTACGCCACCCCACGAATGGTATTAAGGAATACACCCGTCATCCACGCAACTAATACACACTAATTAACTGGTAAAAGATAGTTAGGGAGTAAGGAAATCTAAGTAAACACATTTCTCTACACATAAGTTTTCTCACCACATTTTATTTTCAGTTATTTATTTTATTTGCATCCGTAGTAATTTTGGGTTAGTTAACTAGCAACTAATTCCGCCCACTCTTTCAAAACCGAGATTTTACTTGCTTTCATAAAAAAATATAAAAACATAAAAAGAATCTTCCTCAACCCTTAGACCTATTAGAGTAGTCTTTCATACCTAACGAACACTATTCCCTGTGGAGAACGATCAATCCCCCGTACTTACCACTACACTATACTACATCGGTCAGGTACACTGCCTGGTGGGGTTGTAAGCCTCTTGAGATCCCTCGAGAGGTAAAACCTGTTGTAAGGTTACAAAACCACGCATCAAGTTTTTGCATACCTGTTAGGGCAATTTTAGTGCCAAATTTAAAATTTTTTACAACATATAGGAGTGAAACTTTGATCTTAATGAGCGTCTCACGGATAGGAGTTATATGACTAGCACAAAAAACCGTACCACTAAAAAATTTTCCACCCCCAAATATGTGAGGTTCGTCCCTAGAATTGGTAGGAAAAGCATTTATGCTATGATGTGTGTACCGGTAGCACTTAGATTCTAGAACTTGCGTTAGGACCATTCCGAGGCCACAAGTGAGACTACATTCGTGTAGTTAGATTTACTACATGATAAGAGGCATTAGGATTAACCCATTGTTTTACACCTGTGTTTTTGTTATAATTACTTTGGCTACATTGGTCAAGTAATTCTCCCACACCCTTTGCGTTGTACTCATTTTTAGTACACGATACCCCTAGTATACCCCTCAGAGCCTATCTTTTCGTTTCGACCTTTAAGCATTTTACTTAAAGGAAGAATTTGTTACACCCCACTTAAATGTACACCCAAATCGCCTTAGCCTACCTTGTATGCACTCATTTTTAGTGCATTATTGTTACAACATTTGTTTAAACCCAAGTTAATTATCTAGTTGATTACATGGTTGCTAAGTCGAGTCATATCCTTGTACATATTGTTTTGGGACGATTGGGACTCATGGGTAAAGTACTAGTGTAATAGAGTAATGGGGAAGAACATCATTTATTACCCCCATATGTGCTAAATGTTTTAAAAGTACTCCAAGTTTTTCAATTATCTTAATTCGAGTCATTAGATTAGTATTTGTAAAGTTATGTAAAAGTTCAAGTGTAAGGGGGATGCAATGCCCCTATGATGTATTATTTTGGATGGTAGGGCAAAAGTGTATGAAAAAAAAAAAAAAAAAATCGAAAAAATCGAAAAAATCAAGAAAAATACAAAAAAATGAGAAAAAGAAAAATAGAAAAAAACATACGGACTACCATCCCGTTTCATTTTATGTTTGTTTTATGTTTTTGTTATTTTGTTATTTCGTTTCTAGCTTAAGATCGAGTCTAGTCTTGGCTTAGCAACATTGTATAGTACATGTAATTGATCAAGATTTTTAACTCGCCACCAGTAAAATATCCCTTATCCAACAAAACCGTGTTTTCCTTTTCCCTACACCTAACGTTATAACCCATTTATAAGCCCTCTTTGATAGTTTATCTTTGGTGCTTACGCCTAGTGGAGGAGGTTTTCGATCCTTTCCCAAGCCTATGGTAATCTATTTGCTATGACAGGTAGTGAGAGATATTATCCGTTTTCATTTATGAGATTTATTTTGATGACACTTGAGAGATGTGAGTATCTAAACACTACTTGTGAGGTGCTAGTTTATAATCTCCGTGCTTATTATGATTAAAGTGGAACGATTATTTGTTGTAATTACTTTTATGTTTGCATTAAATGACCCCTAACTTGTATTTTGATTAGAATAAAAGCGCATTTGCTTGAGGACAAGCAAATCTCAAGTGTAAGGGTATTTGATGAAGCGAAAAGTGTACCGCTTTTAAGGGGTCATTTAAGCCCTAAATCGTATTTATTTGATCAAATATCGCCCTAAATCGGGCATTTTGGACGTTTTTGGAGCATAAAAGTGAAGAAAACGACAAAGTCTCAAAAATCGGCTAAAAGTTACCTTTGACGGCGTCACAATTTACTCTGGACGGCGTCATGCCTTGGCAAGAAAAGGTGGACGTGAAATTTACTCATGATAAGCCAGTGAAAATAGCATGTGAATTCTGACGGCGTCACGCTTTAACTTGATCAAGGGCGTCACGGCTTAAATCAAAAGGGGACGGCGTCACGTTCAAGGTTCGACGGCGTCAAGCCTTGATAAGCCAGAATGGATTTTTGAAGAGCTAAAGAGGGACGGCGTCAAGAAGGTCATCCGGGAACCCTAGAAGCGGCGAGGTGACGGCGTCACACTCCATAACGTGACGCCGTCAGATGTAAAAATCTATATATAGTTTTCTAATTTTTTGTCATTAGGAGAGAGCTTAGTGTGTGGAATTTTGGGAGAAAACCCTAAGACGAATTTAGCTTCTTTTTCAAGGCTTTTTGCCTTGAGATCTTCCATGTTACATTGAAGATAAGTTATCAATTAATCATTCAATATGTCGATGTGTTGTTTGATTTTATCTTATTCTTGTCTTTTGATTAACATGTTAGGCTAAATTTATCTTGTGTTTGCTTAGATCTAATAAAACCTAGCTATTGATTATTGGTTATTAGTGTGTTATTAGTTGTATTGGATGATTGTTTATCTATGTTAGGCTTAAGAAAACTGGCTAACTTCCTATTCGGTAACTTGCTTGAACGTCTTAAGAAACATGAACCAAAGGCGTACTAAAGGTTTTTATGGTTGTATTTAATGCACAAGCGAATTCTAGTGATCCCATGTTAGGAGCTTCCTAGCCGGCTCGACATAGGAGTGAAGTAGGAGCTTGTAGAGTTGGGGAAGTACGTACGCCACCCCACAAATGGTATTAAGGAATACACCCGTCATCCACGCGACTAATACACACTAATTAACCGGTAAAAGATAGTTAGGGAGTAAGGAAATCTAAGTAAACACATTTCTCTACACATAAGTTTCTCACCACATTTTCATTTTTGTTATTTTATTTTATTTGCATCCGTAGTAATTTTGGGTTAGTTGACTAGCAACTAATTCCGCCCACTCCTTCAAAACCGAGATTTTACTTGCTTTCATAAAAATATAAAAACATAAAAAAGAATCTTCCTCAACCCTTAGACCTATTAGAGTAGTCTTTCATACCTAACGAACACTATTCCCTGTGGAGAACGATCAATCCCCCGTACTTACCACTACACTATACTACATCGGTCAGGTACACTGCCTGGTGGGGTTGTAAGCCTCTTGAGATCCCTCGAGAGGTAAAACCTGTTGTAAGGTTGCAAAACCACGCATCAGCAATCTTTCCGTTGTCACATTACACAAGCCACCAATCCTGATGAATTAAAGTTTACTAACACAATAAAACAAAACTACTTAATGAATTAAACACATGCAGCACCTTCTTACAGCTCTTGTATCTTTGATTTGGGTGTGTCTTGTGCTGCCTCCTTGACTGAATTCGTCCTTAGTTTCTGGTCTTCGGTCTTAGGTTAAAACTTTGGAACTCCTTAATTCGTCTGGTCTACGGGGTATTTATAGTTTCTGTCTGAGGGAAGATGCGGCGCATCTACTAAGTAGATGCGGCGCATTGACTTAACTTCGCGTGGGGTCCAAGATTATAATATTCAGGAATATTCGTACACCGCCAGAAGATGCGGCGTATCTTTATCTTTGGATGCGGCGCATGTCCTCTTGTATCTTGGATCGTATCTGGTGATATCTTGATAGAGATGCGGCGCATGTCATGAGTGAGATGCGGCGCATCTGGAGCAGATTAGTCTTGATCTTCTTCATTTCAGTAGACTCTTAACTTTATGCATGTTTTGCTCCATAATCAGTCCAAAATCGCTAAGTTTCACCAAATGCTTGTTTTTACCTGAGAATTACAAAAGTAAACGATTAAGTATCAATCCTCATACATAATATAGTAAAACAAGTCAAATTAATAGGATAAATGATAGTAATAAAATGTACTTATTTGAGTTCATCACCCGGATAGACTCGGGAAAAGCCGGGCAAGACCCGGATAGACCCGGACAAAGCCGGACAAGACCCTGACAAATAAGCAAAATAATTATTTAGAGGTTTCCATGTTAAGGTTACTTTGGGAGAGACTCAAATGTACGCGGTTTAACTGAGGATCAAAGCATAGATATATTATTAGATGCAATGAATATTTGGAAGAAAATAAAGAAAAAAAGGGGAATGTACCTTAATGGTGGAAATGGTGGAGCTGTGGTGGTCACACGGTGGCGCTGAGAAGAAAGAAAAAGGAAATGGATTTCTGTAAAGGTGTTTTGCCCAAAGCCCCAAACCAAGTTTGGCCCATATGTATGATGAGTGGAATAGTGGGGAATGAAAGATGGACCTTCTTGGTCCACCCAATACATTATCACAGGAGGTAATGGGTGGTCTTCCCTCAAGGTGAGTGTTCCCAAACAACTAAAGCCATTTTTAAGAGATGAAAATGTAGGTTGTTTGGTATAGCCTTTGACTGGAAGGGTTATGGGTTCCTAGTGAAGCCATCCTCCTATCTTACTTTGACTACTGTGGTGGCAGGCTGAGTGGTCATGGTGGGAAGGAGAGATGGAAATGTAGCTAGATGGTAAGGTGCTATCAAGGTGAATTCAAATCATGAGAATGGATACAACCGGGAACAAGTCTGCAATTGCTTCCTCTGTTTGTTGTTATGTCTGAGTTTTAGTAGTGTCTGAGTTTAGTTTTGCCAGACACTTTTGTTAGTTCTATCAGATCACGCGCATCGGATGCTGATGAACTCCACTATATGAGTTGTTTTAGTATCTGTCTTGGGAATGTCCAATGACAGCCTATGTTTTATCATGATGTACATATTGTTGAGGTAATATAATTCACCTTTGCACAAAAAAAAGTTTGGCCCATATGCTCATCAAAAGCCCATTCCATTCATGTCAAAAGTAGGGGTTTGGTTTGGTTATCGAGTTATTCGATTTATTTGGTTCCGTTAAACTTTTTTTTTTGGTAAAATCGAAAGTCGAACTGAACAAAATTCAAATTGATTTAAACTTTGACCTTAAATATTTTTATTTACATTGTATAACACTTGATGAAAAATATATGAATGGATTGGGATTTAAATGTATTTTCATTGGTATGATTTTCATCAAATATTACATAACGCAAACAAAAATATTTAAGGTCAAAGTTGAAAAAGAAAGACTCAACCGAAAAGCGAATATTTAATTCGGTTTATGTGAATTCAGTTTTTCGTTCGGTTCAGTTTTCATTTTGCCAAAAACATAACTCAACCGAAATGTTGGGAATTAAATATTCTGAAGGTACTGCTAGTACATCAAAGTACTGCTAGTACATCAAGATACTGCTAGTTCATGATCAAAGTACTGCTGCTACATCAAAGTACTGCTGCTTCATCAAAGTACTGCTGATCAGTGACTCATTGGATAAGATCGAAAAGATATTTATTGTATTTTGGTCAAACATATACGGTAGATAATATCTTACTCCATGTGCTTAGTTAACAAGTTGTATACATAGATACATGTTGTATCTTATGTACTGACACAATATGCATAAAGTTAAACAAGTAAGTCGGTCAAGACTTTTAGCAAAATTGTAAAGATCTCTTGCAACTATAAAAGAGATCTTAGACTTAGATATTAAGTAGTACAAAAGTTGACACAATAGAACACACATGCACATGCATAACTGTTAGAACAAGAACAAAAACAATATCACAAGTCTAAAACATAAGATTCAAGGTTTTGTAACCCTAGTGAAAAACTCAAGATCACTCGTATTATTTGGAATAATATTGAATCGTTTAGTGAAATACTTTCTTTGTTCATTGTTAAGTAACAAACATAATTCTTCCATTTCCATAACATACATAACCTTCTAAGTGTGATTAAGTAAATTCCGCGTGCTTAATCATATTAAGTCAATATATCTCATACACAAAGACACAAGGTTTAACCACCTTAACCGTGTATACACTAGATCCTCACAGTTGGTATCAAAGCTAGAGTTGATATATTTGAATTAGAAGAAACAGAAATGGATCCACATGATGTTCAAACAAATGTTGCTGCAAAGTTGCCCATAATCAAACCCAATGAGTTTGAGTTATGGAGGATGAGAATTGAGCAATATTTCATGGTCCAAGATTATACTCTTTGGGACATAATTATATATGGTGATTCCTTTTCACCAAGCTACTCAGAGGTTGTCCTAGAAGGTAAAACAAGTAGAAAAAGAAATACTGGACCAGTGTCAAATGAAGAGAAGATACTGAAGAGAAATGATCAGAAAGCAAGAAATTTGTTGCTTATGACCATTCCTAGTGAGCAGATGCTATCATTCAACAAGTATCTTGATGCAAAAACTCTTTTTGAAGAGATTTGTGCATATTTTGGTGGTAATGAAACTACCAAAAAGACACAGAAGACATTACTAAAGCAACAATTTGAAAACTTTACTGCTTTTAGTAATGAGTCTCTTGATAAGCTATTCTCAAGATTACATAAGCTTGTCAGTCAGTTAGCTGTGTTAGGTGTTGAGACAGAGAAGGAAGATCTCAACATGAAGTTTTTAAGAAGTCTACCTGATGAGTTCCATACTCATGTTATTGTCTGGATGAACAAACCAGACATTGAAACCATGAAGCTCAATGATTTGTACAACAACTTCAAAATTGTTGAACAAAGTCTGAAGAAATCTGGTCATTATGGTACTAGTTCTGGAAACGTGGCACTTTTGTCAGTTCCTAGTATTAGTAAGAATGAAGAGGTAGATGAAGGTGAAAGTGCTGCTTCCACAAGTTCTCACAAGGATGTTGCTGGTCTTGGAGATTCAACATTCTATGCTTTTATTACCAGTCAATCTAATGGCTCTCCTCTCAACCATGAAGACCTTGAGCAGGTAGATGGTGATGATTTGGAAGCTATGGATATTAAATGGCAGGTTGCTTTGCTTAGCATGAGGGCTAAGAAGTATTGGCAAAGAACTGGGAAGCAGATTACCATAAATGGTAATGATACTGCTGGGTTTGATAAGAAGAAAGTGGAGTGTTTCAACTGTCATAGGTTAGGACACTTTGCTAAGGAGTGTAGAAGCCCAAGAAAGCAGGAGAATAGAAACACATGGTATAAGCAAGATAGGAAAAAGGAAGTTACTGTTGAAGAGCCAAAGGCTATGTTGGCTATTGATGGTATTGGTTATGATTGGAGCTCTATGGCTATTGAAGAGGATGCACCACCAAATGCTGCTCTTTTGGCCAATGAATTTGCTCTAATGGCTCATTCTGATTCAGAGGTAAACAATATTACATCTTGTACTGAATCATGTCCTAATCTTAAAGCTTATGAAGACCTTAATAAGAGATTTGAAGCTCATAAACAAGAGCTGCTTGATTCTTTGTTTAATTTGGCTAATCACAAAAGAGGTCTAGGTGTTTTGGAAAAACAAGTTTTACATTTTAAAAATAATGAAATTCATTTTGCTGATGACATCAATATACTAAAAAATGACATTAAGATCAGAGATGAGTGTATTGTTGAGTTGAATGAATCATTAGCTAAACATAAGAATGAAAGAGAAAATGTAAAGGTTTCTGTGGATGTTTTAGCACATTCCTCAGAAGGATTCAATAAGCTTTGGGAAGCCCAAGTTATTGATAAGGTCAATTCTGGTGTTGGATTTAAGTCTGTACCCCCACCATACAGAGGTGTTCATTCACCTCCAGGTATTGATTTAGCACACACAGGGTTACCTGAGTTTCAAGAACCAATCATGGAATATGGTTCTAAGGTCACTAAATCTCCTAAGATAGAAAAGGTAAGTAAAAGTTTAGATAAAACTTTATCTTATCAGGACAAGGTGTCCTTTATTAAGAAAGGAGATACTATAGTTGTTGAAGATTGTACAACTGATAGTGATAGTGATGAAGAAGAACAGGTTATGTCTAAACCTATATTGGTTAAGAAAGTAGGAACAAGTCTTCCTAAGATAGTCAATCACAACACTAACAGGCCTAAGTCAAGTGTTAAAAGTACTGTTAGGAAACCAGTTAGATATTGTGAACAATATAGAACTACAAACAAGCCCAGAGGTAACCAAAGGAATTGGAACAACCTCAAGTCTAACCAATTAGGTGATGACTTTGCATTTTATAATAAAGCTTGTTATACATGTGGTAGTTTTGACCATCTTGCAGCTTTCTGCAACCAAAGGGTAACTGGGTATGAATACAATAGGGTGAACTACAAAAGGCAAACTCCTCAAACTCTTTTTCACTCTAATACTCATAGATCTGAACCCAGAACAGTCTCAAACAAGTCTGGACTCAAAGGTCCTGATAGACAAAAAGGTCCTGTTAACAAAGTACTCGCCGGTTCAAATTCAAAGTACTGGTAAATCTAAAAGTACTGTTAGACCTTTAATGACTGTTAACCCAAAATCAACAGCTAAGGATGCAAAAACAACTTTCATACATGCATCTAAAACTGTTCTAAGGCCCATTCAAACAAAAGCAGTGGTTCACAAACAAATTTGGAAACCAAAGGGTGTGACTTCAAGGTTAGCAGACTCTGCTGAACATGTTACTCACTCTGCTGCTAAGGGTAATAGGGCAAATGCTGTTAAGGCCTCAGCATGTTGGATTCAAAAATCCAATGTTGCATCAACAGTCCTTAAAAGATTAAACTATATTGATGCAAGAGGCAGATTCAAGTCAGTAATGGCTTGGATCCCCAAGGAAAACTAACTTTCTTATTTGTGTGCAGGGACATTCTATTGATCATCAAGATCAAGGATACTCAGATAGTGGATGTTCCAATCACATGACAGGCAACATGTCTTATCTTTCAGATTTTCAAGAATTCAATGGAGGATATGTTACCTTTGGAGGTGGTTTTCGTGGCAAAATTTCTGGTAAAGGTACTATTAAAACCGGAAATTTAGATTTTGAAAATGTGTACTATGTACAAGAGTTAAAGTTATAATCTTTTTAGTGTTTCACAAATGTGTGACAAAAAGAATAATGTCCTTTTTACTGACACTGAATGTCTTGTTCTATCTAAGGATTTTAAGATGCCTGATGAAAATCAAGTACTTCTTAGAATTCCTAGAAAGGCCAACATGTATAGTGTTGATATGAAGAACATCATTTCTAAAGAAGATTTAACTTGTCTTGTATCAAAGGCCACATTGGATGAATCAATGTTATGGCATAGAAGGCTTGGTCATATTAACTTCAAAACCATAAATAAAATTGTTAAGAATGGTTTGGTAAGAGGTTTACCTCACAAAAGATTTGAAAATGATCAAACATGCATTGCTTGTCTAAAAGGCAAACAACACAAAGCCACTTGTAAGCCCAAAATTTTTAACTCTATCAATCAGTCATTGTTTATGCTGCATATGGACTTATTTGGACCAGTTTCAGTAAGGAGTATACAACATAAAAAATATTGTCTTGTTATAACTGATGACTATAGCAGATTTACATGGGTTTTCTTTTTAGTCACTAAGGATGAGACATCAAGCATCCTTAAGGAATTCATTACACTGATAGAAAACCAAGTAAGCAAGAAAGTAAAAGTCATTAGGAGTGATAATGGGACAGAGTTTAGAAATAGAGTTATGGATGATTTCTGCAAAGAAAAAGGTATTAGGAGAGAATATAGTGTTGCTAGAACACCACAACAGAATGGAGTGGTTGAAAGAAAGAATAGAACACTAATTGAAGCTGCTAGAACAATGTTAGCTGATTCTAAGCTACCAATAATCTTTTGGGCAGAGGCAATTAACACTGCTTGCTATGTTCAAAATAGAGTTTTAGTTGTGCAGCCTCACAATAAGACATCATATGAACTCTTTAATGGTAGAACTCCTGCAATAGGATTTCTTAGACCTTTTGGATGTCATGTGACAATTCTCAATACCTTAGACCATTTAGGAAAATTTGATGGTAAAGCAGATGAAGGTTTCTTAGTTGGATATTCTCTTGTTAGCAAAGCTTTTAGAGTTTACAACTTAAGAACTGAGAAAGTTCAAGAAGAACTACATGTGGAGTTTCAAGAAAACAAATCCAGTGTAGTAGGTCAAGGACCAAAATGGATATTTGATCTTGATTATCTAACAAACTCTATGAATTATTTACCTGTTGTTGCAGAAACTAATAATTTTTCAGGTTCACAAGCAACAAATGAGGTGGAGTTAGATAAAGATCAATCTGATGTCATTATGCCATTGTGGTCAAGTACCAGTGTGGATTTAGCTTCAAACAATGATGAATCTTCTTCTGATAAAGCAAAAGAGGATGTTGAGGCTCAAAGAAAAGATGTTGGAACAGAGGAACAACTCAATATGTTGAATATTGAAAGTACTGCTGAGACAGAGCAAAGTACTGTGAGTACTTCTCAAGGTACTGGTAGTTCAGTTGAAGGTACTGCTGGTCCTTCACTCTCAAGAGATGCAGAATTTCAAGAAGATGAAGTGGATTTGACTAATCTTTCATCATCTTATCATGTTCCCACTACCCCACACACAAGAATTCACAAAGTTCATTCCCTAGATAATGTGATTGGAGATGTACAATCTGGTGTGAAGACAAGAAGACAACTAGTCTCTTCAGACCAACAAGGGATTCTTGATGCCCTTTATGCTTCAAAACAACATGAACTTTCAAACTCATGTTTATTTGTATGTTTTCTCTCTCAAAAGGAACCAAAGAATATTCTTACAGCCCTAGATGATTCAAGCTGGGTAGAGGCTATGCAAGAAGAGCTTCTTCAGTTCAAGATTCAAAAGGTTTGGGTGCTAGCTGATTTACCTACAGGTGAAAAGCTAATTGGCACTAGATGGGTTTTTAAGAACAAAAGGGATGACAGAGGAATTGTGATCAAGAATAAGGCTAGATTAGTAGCACAAGGGTACACACAAGAAGAAGGGATAGATTATGATGAAGTTTATGCTCCAGTAGCAAGGATTGAGGCAATTAGGCTGTTTCTAGCTTATGCTTCATTTTTAGGCTTCACAGTCTACCAAATGGATGTCAAAAGCGCATTTTTATATGGTGAAATTGAAAGAGAGGTATATGTTTCACAACCTCCTGGTTTCATTGATCCATTACATCCAAACAAAGTGTACAGAGTAGTGAAAGCTCTCTATGGCCTTCATCAGGCACCAAGAGCTTGGTATGCAACACTTGCTTCCTATTTATTAGAAAATGGATTTCAAAGAGGGAAGATTGATCAGACACTTTTCATCAAACAGCACAAGAAGGATCTTCTGTTAGTGCAGGTGTATGTGGATGACATTATCTTTGGATCTACAAGGAAGGAAATGTGTTTAGAATTTGAGAAGCTTATGAAAGATAAGTTTCAAATGAGTTCTATGGGAGAACTTACATTCTTTTTGGGTTTGCAAGTTAAGCAATCATCTGAAGGCATATTTATTAGTCAAGACAAATATGTTGCAGAGATACTTAGAAAATTTCAATTTGCTGATTCAAAAATAGCAAGCACACCAATGGACTCAGAGAAGCACCTTCTGAAAGATGAAGATGGAGAAAATGTAGATGTACACAATTACAGATCTATGATAGGCTCTTTGATGTATCTTACATCATCTAGACCTGATATCATGTTTCCTGTTTGTGTCTGTGCAAGATTTCAAGTTACTCCAAAGGTTTCTCATTTAACTGCAGTCAAGAGAATTTTTAGATATCTCAAAGGTCAACCAAAGTTGGGTATATGGTATTCTAGAGAATCTCCTTTTGATTTGGTAGCATATTCGGATAGTGATTATGCTGGTGCTAGCTTAGACAGAAAGTCAACAACTGGAGGATGTCAATTCCTTGGGTGTAGACTTGTCTCATGGCAGTGTAAGAAGCAAACAAGTGTGGCAAATTCAACAACTGAAGCTGAATATATAGCTGCTGCAAGTTGCTCTAGTCAAGTTCTATGGCTTCAAAACCAACTCCTTGATTATGGGTACAATTTCTTAAACACTGTTATTTATATTGATAATAGTAGTACAATTTGTATTATTAAAAATCCTGTACAACACTCTAAAACAAAACACATTGAAATTAGACATCACTTTATAAGAGATTGCAATGAGAAAAGATTAATTCAAGTTCTTAAAATTGCTTCAGAGCATAATTTTGCAGATCTGTTAACAAAAGCTTTTGATGTTTCAAGGTTTCAGTACTTAATAGCAAGTATTGGAATGCTTAATCTTTAAATTTTCAATATGATGTGTTTTTGTACATAAATTTTTGAAAGTACTGCTGGATTTATAAGGTACTGCTATATCAAAATTTGAATTGTGTTATTCATATAGTTGGTTTTATGATTAATCTAATGCAAGACAAGTACTTTGTACATTGTTCTTTTGGTTTTAGACTAACTATTTCAGGTATGAATATGTAAACACAAAGGATATTTCAAGTGAAATGGGAACAGCAGAATGCCTATCAAATTGCTGACCATAGTAGATTTATGATGGACTGAGTTTAGGAATTAAACCTCCTTAAAACTTCTTTCTTGAAATCTAGTTATGATATTTCACATTGAATTGATGACTTAGTTGGTCAGATAGTAACTGATACAACTCACTTTCTATCATTTTATACTTTCAAGTATAATGAGTTAGTCTAAGGACATCTGATAGAAATAACAGCTAGTGAAAGTGAATCTAACACTTGTGTTGGAGGTAACAATTGCTATGAGCTGGAAACCCTGTCAAGAAAATCTTTTGAATAGATTTATCTTTTCACAGGCAGTTAGTGATAACTGAAATACATTGGTTCTCACACAACCAGAGGTTATTTTTAAACCGAAATTTTGATTAGGTGTCTGTTACACACTTGATTCTTTCAAAATGGTTGAAGTAGTATGATTTTTCAATTCTAAAATCATAAACATACTACTAAGTTAAATGATTTCTTAAAAGGATTTTCAAGGATTCAGAAAAACCATTCATTTATGGATTATGAATCAAAATGTCCACTGATTCACCTCTCATAGGAGTTAACACACCTAGAAGTGATGAGGACAGCATCTTAAACTCTTAAGGAATTGATGGCTTCATGTACAATATTGTCTGAAAACAAGTTCAAACTGATAGATCAGGTGATATGAAGAGAAGTTCTTTAGTACATAGTGAGATCTTCCAAACAAGGGGAGGAAACAAAAGTTATTTACTTCAGGGGAGGTTATAATCTCAGGGGAGGAAATAATTGCCCAGAAAAGGAAGAATAAACCAATATATGGAAGGAGAAGACAAGAGCATACAAGATGATGTAGAGGTTGAAAATGATTAGAACAGATCAAATATCTAGAAGGGATGAAGCATTCCTAAAGGAGAAAGTTCTATCTAGATCAAACGAAGAAAAGTTTCAATTTCACTTCAAAGACATGCTGGTTAGATGATTTCACTTGTTGAAACAAGCATCCAAGATACACAGCATCATTGCCTCTTACAATTCCTCCATCCAAGGAAATTGCACCATCTTTTGGTACAATGTTTTTGATATTGCTGAAGTCAAAGAAGAACAAAGCAGATGAGTTCAGAATAGAAGAATAGTTCAGATTCAAGAAGTGTTTGAAAGATCTTCACAAGTCCTCATTTAATTCAGAAAAAAAATGTTTGAATTAATTCACATGTTTAGGGGAGGATTGTTGGGAATTAAATATTCTGAAGGTACTGCTAGTACATCAAAGTACTGCTAGTACATCAAGATACTGCTAGTTCATGATCAAAGTACTGCTGCTACATCAAAGTACTGCTGCTTCATCAAAGTACTGCTGATCAGTGACTCATTGGATAAGATCGAAAAGATATTTATTGTATTTTGGTCAAACATATACGGTAGATAATATCTTACTCCATGTGCTTAGTTAACAAGTTGTATACATAGATACATGTTGTATCTTATGTACTGACACAATATGCATAAAGTTAAACAAGTAAGTCGGTCAAGACTTTTAGCAAAATTGTAAAGATCTCTTGCAACTATAAAAGAGATCTTAGACTTAGATATTAAGTAGTACAAAAGTTGACACAATAGAACACACATGCACATGCATAACTGTTAGAACAAGAACAAAAACAATATCACAAGTCTAAAACATAAGATTCAAGGTTTTGTAACCCTAGTGAAAAACTCAAGATCACTCGTATTATTTGGAATAATATTGAATCGTTTAGTGAAATACTTTCTTTGTTCATTGTTAAGTAACAAACATAATTCTTCCATTTCCATAACATACATAACCTTCTAAGTGTGGTTAAGTAAATTCCGCGTGCTTAATCATATTAAGTCAATATATCTCATACACAAAGACACAAGGTTTAACCACCTTAACCGTGTATACACTAGATCCTCACAGTCTTCACAAGTCCTCATTTAATTCAGAAAAAAAATGTTTGAATTAATTCACATGTTTAAGGGGAGGATTGTTGGGAATTAAATATTCTGAAGGTACTGCTAGTACATCAAAGTACTGCTAGTACATCAAGATACTGCTAGTTCATGATCAAAGTACTGCTGCTACATCAAAGTACTGCTGCTTCATCAAAGTACTGCTGATCAGTGACTCATTGGATAAGATCGAAAAGATATTTATTGTATTTTGGTCAAACATATACGGTAGATAATATCTTACTCCATGTGCTTAGTTAACAAGTTGTATACATAGATACATGTTGTATCTTATGTACTGACACAATATGCATAAAGTTAAACAAGTAAGTCGGTCAAGACTTTTAGCAAAATTGTAAAGATCTCTTGCAACTATAAAAGAGATCTTAGACTTAGATATTAAGTAGTACAAAAGTTGACACAATAGAACACACATGCACATGCATAACTGTTAGAACAAGAACAAAAACAATATCACAAGTCTAAAACATAAGATTCAAGGTTTTGTAACCCTAGTGAAAAACTCAAGATCACTCGTATTATTTGGAATAATATTGAATCGTTTAGTGAAATACTTTCTTTGTTCATTGTTAAGTAACAAACATAATTCTTCCATTTCCATAACATACATAACCTTCTAAGTGTGATTAAGTAAATTCCGCGTGCTTAATCATATTAAGTCAATATATCTCATACACAAAGACACAAGGTTTAACCACCTTAACCGTGTATACACTAGATCCTCCAAACACATAACTCAACCGAAAAGCGAATATTTAATTCGGTCCGGTTCGGTTGTGGCAAATTCAGTTTAGCTACAAATTCGGTTCATTATTTTCGGTTTTTGTGAGTGAAACTGAATTCAGTTCGGTTCAATTTTTGATTTTTGTGGATGAAACCCGAATTCTGCACACCCCTAGTCAAAAGTATGAATGTTAGACTTGTCCAAAAGTTTAAATCGGCGAGAAAACCTTTACTCGTTCACTTTTTTGGGTGCCGATTGATCATTTCTCAAGGACCAAGCCTCAGGAAATGAGCACTTGTTTCAGTAACCTTTTAGCAAAGAGTTAGAATTAAACTCATGACCTATTTCTTTGAAAGCTCTCATTGACTGATCAACTAAACGTTTTGCAATAAAAAAGTGATACCATAATTGTTAGATGACTAGGTTGGTTGGCCCAAGCCTAATTGTAGGCTTCGAGCCCACTAGGTTTAGGGTTTAAGATTGCTTGTTCACAAAGCTATGTATTTATTATAAATACATATGCAATCTCTTTTATGTAATCACAAAAACACATCAATAAATATATCTTTGCTATTTTACATGGTATCAGAGCTTCACGTAAGATCCATCAACAAAATTTTCCATCCTCTGGTCATCGACTACTCGCCAGTGATTAGGAGGGATCATAGTTATTTTCGTTTTGTTTTTTATTTTTATTAGAAATTTGTTTTTCATATTCAATGCATAAACCTTAAACCCTAGCCGTCAAAATATTAAAAAAATATGTCAAGTTGCCTTCAACCAACCATATTGTTTTTCTTCCTCATCAAATTGTTTTCGTTGTTGAAGATCATTGTCGTTTTCTCAAATAGTTGGTCGCAAAATTGCCGCTCCTACCTAAAGGCAAAGCAAGACATGACGTAAAAAAAAGGTCACGCAAAGGAGGAATCGCAAGCAATAAACAACTATGCCGTCAAATACAATTATGCCTCCGTTCAACCAAACAACAAAGAAGATGTTAGAAGGAAACAAAGAAGTGGCTTTCAACATATGTTACAGTTTGTCCATTCAGAAGCCTCCCGTTCAAACTGCGGGGGAGTATTAGATGACTAGGTTGGTTGGCCCAAAGCCTAATTGTAGACTTCGAGTCCACTAGGTTTAGGATTTAAGATTGCTTGTCCACAAAGCTATGTATTTATTATAAATACATATGCAATCTCTTTTATGTAATTACAAAAACACATCAATAAATATATCTTTGCTATTTTACAATAAAAGTATATAAATATTAGACTTAGGTACAGTACATTTGTGATTTCACTTTTACAACAATATATGCTTCATGAGAATGAGATACATCCATTTATATATGACTCAAACCAAATATATTGTTTGACGTAAAAGAAAATACTCGTGAGTCAGTGAGGGTATGTCGTTTTTACATGTGAAATGTCCATACTCTATCATGTTGGGTGATGTTCATAAAAGTTAGAATTTATGTTTTACACGCAATTACTTTAAATATATAGTTATATTATCAAGTTTATCCTTTTTTTTTTTCTTTTTTTTTTTTTTTTTTTGAAAGGTGAACTTCGTTTTGACAGTGGGAGGTTTAGCTTACGTTGTCTTAACAGGGCCCGCGCTAGAGAGCTCCCTCGAAGTGGAAAGCCTTATTCAAATACCCGATGGGCGAAAAACCCTCTACTAATCCGCCCGAAGGCACGATGATTAATAGGGGTAAACCCTGCCCCCTCAGACTTGACCTGAGTATACCCAAGCCAAGCCCTCATAGAGGGACTTCCTAAATATCTCAAAGATGGCCTTAGTGGGGTTTGAACTTGAGACCTCACGGTCACTAAGCCAAGTCCCAACCACTGGACCAACTCATCATTGATAAGTTTATCCTTATTAGGCATTCACAATAGCATCGTTGTTTGCTCAGGATGATATGCATTGGGGCTTTTAGGTAAAATGGTTTGCCTTTTTCTTTTAATAAAAAAAACTGTGATTTTCAGTTGTGGCACTTTAGTATTGTTTGTATATACCTGTCACAACACGAAAATGGCTAGATAACTAATTGTACATAGGGGGTGGCTAGCGGATGCTAGGCCTCCCCCAACTAGCCCAAGATGTTTGTCTATTCTTATACAGCCCAAAAGCAAGAACACTGATGCCGGCCCCTTCAAATATATGGGTTTTTTTTTTCACAAGAAAAAAGCAAACTTATCAAACTAAGTTAACCAACTGTCGGTGCAATTCTTTCAATAATCAAGTCAACCGATCAAACAATTTCAATCATCTAATCAAGTCAACCGATCAAACTATTAATTGCTTTATTGCTATTTGCTTGTATGGCCATTAGTTATTACTCCATCCGTCCCAAAATAAGTGTCCAGTTTGACTTTTCAGAGTCAAATTGGTTTAACTTTGACTTTTTTTTTTTTGGTTATATAATACTTGATGAAAATTATACCATTGAAAAATACACTTAAAACCCAATTCATTCATATATTTTATATCAAATACTCCCTCCGTCCCTAATTAAATGTCCACTTTGACTTTTTGCGGTCTTTCTTGTTCAACTTTGACCTTAAATATTTTCGTTTATGTTATATAATACTTGATGCAAAATATATGAATGAATTAGGTTTTATATGTATTTTCATTAGTATAATTTTCATCATTTATTATACAATACAAACAAAATTATTTAAAGTCAAAGTTGAACAAGGAAGACTATAAAAAGTCAAAGTGGACATTTATTTAGGGACAGAGGGAGTATTATATAAATCCACAAAAATAGTTAATGTCAAAGTTGAACCAGTTTGACTCTGAAAAGTCAAACTGGACACTTATTTTGGAACGGAGGTAGTACTTGTTATTTTGTTAAGTTTCAGGTTTTAGTCTTTTACCAATTGTCATAATTCTAATAAAGAACTAAAGAACTAGTAGTAGTATTGGTTGTAATGTAGTACTAGCAGGGTACCCGCGCGTTGCGGTGACGGGTACCCTGTGATGATAAACCGAAGAAATAAAAAGAATTTGATCCCGATGAGGCCCGGTTAACCCGTTTTATCGGTTCTGACGGGTCCTCTCCGGTTCGTCTTCGAACGGATTTTATTGGCTAGCCGAACTAATGGTGGGTCATGGGTCAGTTGGTGATGTCTATGTTGTTTGGTCCGGTGGAAGTGCATGATTGGATCATGTTAAGTGTTTCTTTCTCTTGTTTCTTTCAGTTGTATTGCACACAATGTGCAGGTTTGTATTTTTTGAGTCCCCTATTTTAAGTGTCTAGATTACCATGCTTTGATATATTTCTTGTTACCATGTCGTGAGTATGAAATTTTTTTGACCCCCTTAACTTTAAATTCTGGCTCCGCTATTTGTACATCCAATTTCTGAATCAATGTTCACTTCCTAAAGATATAACCCCGTCAAAGTATAATAAAAATTTATATCAGTTTCATTAGTAAAAAGAGGAATGCTATATTATACTATATAAGTTTTACAAAACAAATCCACACAACGATGTGGCATGATAAATATTACATTAGTATTGTTTCTCATACTTTTTATTCTTTTCTCATATTTGCATCCACAAATTAACATACACATCATTATGTGGATTTTTTTTTTTTTTTTTGTAAAACATATGTGTACGTAGCATTAGTCTTATTAAAAAGCTACAAACATTTCATAATAGATGTCAAAGTCAAACTGAAAGTCAAAGCCAAAGAGCTTTAGCTTCTTTCAAAGCCGTCACTAATTCACTAGTAACATGTGTCGCTATTAATCTTTCCATTCCGCAAAACAACTTCCCACCAATATACACCACCGGTAACTCCACCATCTCCTAACTCCACCACGTTGAAGTGATCAGAGATGCGCAGCAACAGATTACAAAGAACACGACACAGAAAGCAGAAAATAAAAATATGATGTTGCTGCCAAACGCGCAGATTTATTTATTGAAGAAACTAACTCAAAACTCCAATTGATTACAAAGGTAAATCCCTACCCTTCACGATATATATAGACTAACCTATTCATATTAGACTATAACTAGGATTACACTTTACTTAACCTAATAACTATCTAACATGCTGGAAGATAATTACTTGCACGTCAAGTAAAACTGTTGGACTTCTACTCCAACTAGGACGACTTCCTGATAACTCTGGCAACACGCATCAAGCCATATCCAAAGCTCAGGAATTCTCCAACAATCACCCCCTGAATTTCTGAGTCGTATACAGGAGGTCTTCAACACCAAGTAGATCTCGCATCTCCTTGAACTTGATCTTTGCCAATGCCTTTGTCAATATATCCGCTCTTTGTTCACTGCCGGATATATGCTCAACGGCTACTTCATTGTTTTCAACACACTCTCGAATATAATGAAATCGGGACTTTATATGCTTGGTTTTCTTGTGATACACCGGGTTCTTTACTAAGGCAATCGCTGAAGTGTTATCAACTTTTAGCATCACTCTCTGCGGTTGTCTTCAAGTCACTTCACTTATCAACTCTCGCAGCTAAATAGCTTGACAAGCTGCTGAACTAGCAGCTATATATTCAGCCTCACATGAAGATAGTGCTACCGTACTCTGCTTCTCTGAACACCAAGTGATTGGTGCAGAACCATAGTAAAACACATGACCCGTTGTACTACGACCATCATCAGCATCAATATTATAACTACTATCACTGTAGCCACATAGCACACCCTCTGTTTTTCTCGGATAAACAATCCCATAACTCGCGGTACCTTTCTAGTATCGAAGAATTTGTTTAATGGCTACCGAATGACTTTGTCTTGGACTTTGCATGTATCGACTCAGAATGCCAACTGAATATGCGAGATCCGGACGCGTCTGAAGTAAATAGCGTAAACACCCGACTATTTTTCTATAACTGGTTGCTTCAACTTCTGTTTCATCTTCAGCTTTTGATAATTTCAAGTTCGGATCCATTGGAACAAGAACCGGATTACAATCATGCAAACCCGCTTCTTTTAAGATCTTCCACGCATATGCTTCTTGCTTGATTTTAATTCCGTTCGTGCCTTGTGTAACTTCAATACCCAAATAATAAGTCAACTTTCCAAGATCTGACATATCAAATCGTTTCGCCATCTCTTTCTTGAACTCATTAATAATTGACAAACTTGAACCTGTAACAAATAAGTCATCAACATACACGGCTAAGATTAATAAGGAACTACCTACAATCTTTTGATACACGGCTTGTTCTTTAGTACACCGATGAAACTTTAATGCCTTCAACATTGAGTCTAGCTTGATATTCCAAGCCCTCGGTGCTTGCCTTAACCCGTACAAAGCTTTAGAAAGCTTATAAACCTTGTTACTTTCTCTCGGTTTCTCGAATCCTTCCGGTTGAGTTACATACACTTCTTCCTCCAAGTCACCATTTAAAAACGCTGTTTTAACATCTAAATGGTGTATTTCCCAACCCTCTATGGCTGCAAGGGAAATTAGAAATCGGATCGTCTCGATTCGCGCAACCGGTGCAAAAACTTCATCAAAGTCAATACCTTGTCTCTGCACAAACCCCTTTGCTACAAGTCTCGCTTTAAATTTATTAATAGTTCCATCCGCATTCTTCTTTATTTTGAAAACCCACTTTAAACCTATTGGTTTAAAGCCTTTCGGTAAATCAACTAGCCTCCATGTATGGTTCCGCTCAATTGAATTAATTTCTTCTCGCATTGCTTTCATCCATTCCTCTTTTAACTTTGCTTCGCCAAAATTACTCGGTTCATCATCAATTAAAAGCAACTCGCAAGAATTTAATTCATAATCATTATATTTAACTGGTACAACTGATTTGCGAGTAGAACGCCTAACCTGAGGTTCACTTTCTGAACTGTTTGACTGACCAGACTCGTTTGGGCCTGAACCGGGCTGATGGGCTGATGAGCTGTTACTGTTCACATCAGAATTTGATGGGTTGTTGTTATCGCTTGAGCCTGATGGGCTGTTATTATCACTTGAACCTGATGGGCTGTTATTATCAGAGGCACCATTCACTGATATAGAACCACTTGAACTACTTGAATTTGTACTGTTGGAATTAATAGAACCAACATCAACTATATTACCCCAACTCACAATAAAATTCCCAGGTTCTAAATCTTTCTCAGCCTGTGATTTTTTCCAGTTCCACCCCCTTGACTCGTCAAACTCAACATCTTTATTAACAACAATTTGTCTTGAAATTGGATCATATAATCGGTACCCTTTGGATCCAGGTTCACTTCCAAGATGCACCAACATTTGGGACCGATCATCTAACTTTTGGACACCCGTTACCACCTTCGCAAAGGCTATACAACCAAACACTCGCACGTGTTCCAAATTTGGTTGTTTGCCTTTATATTTTTCATATGGAGTCACTCCCAATAATGCACGCGTAGGAGTTCGGTTTATCAAGTAGGTCGCATGCCTCACCGCCTCACCCCATAAGTAATTCGGAACTCTCATAGCCTTCATAATGCTCCGAACCATCTCCATAAGTGTTCGGTTCCGCCGCTCGACCACGCCATTTTGTTGTGGCGTATAAGGCGTTGTCAAGTGCCTTATTACACCTTCATCATCACAAAACCGATTGAATGCACGGGAAGTAAACTCGCCACCTCTATCAGTTCGCAAGGTCTTGAGTAGATTTCCCGTTTGTTTTTCCACCATCGCCTTGAACAGCTTTATTGTCTCGAACGCTCCACTTTTCTCCTTCAACATGTAAGTCCACATATATCTTGAAAAGTCATCGATCAAAACTAAAATATAACGGTTACCTTTCAAGGTTGATGGGGAGATTGGTCCACATAAATCACCATGGACCAATTCTAGAGTTCTTGATGCTCGAAAAGACGCCTTCTTTGGAAATGGTTTTCGTGTTTGCTTTCCAACCATACACGCTTCACAAACTTTGTTCTCGTGACGTATCTTTGGAACTCCTAAAACCATCCCATTCATTTGCTCCAAGGTCTTGAAACTTGCATGCCCGAGTCTCGCGTGCCATAACCATGAATCTTCATTGATTTTCGCCATAAGACAAACGGGAGTACCCACATTCAACTTTACCTTGTACATGCGGTTTTTCGAGCGAGCAACACGTATTAATAATTTTCCTCCACTATCAAACATTGTAAGAAAATTATCTTTCATCCGAATTTCACATCCACATTCGGTTGCTTGACCCAAGCTAATCACGTTACTTTTCAAATCCGGAATGAAATAGACATCGGTTAATATTTTTTGTTCACCGGTTTTTCCCACAAATATAATCGACCCTTTTCCTTTAATCGTCACACGCGAACCATCACCAAACTTCACAGTACCTGTTATCCGCTCGTTTAACTCCGCAAAATAACTTCGGCATCCCGTCATGTGGTTGCTAGCTCCGTTATCAAGATACCAAGAATCTTCTTCACTAGAATCGGCTTCAAATTTCTTGGGCAAAACCTTTTCTTCGTTTAAAAATATTTTTTCTTGAACGGTCTTCATCATGAAAAACGTTGCATCAACCCCATTGTCTTGTTCTTCAGCTTGTGTCAAGTTCGCCTCTTGTTTCTGGAATCGATCTGGACACTTTGAAACGAAGTGTCCATATTTATCACACCGGTAACATTTAATCCCCGATAAATCACGCCTTTTATTCGTTTGCTTTCCATTATCTTGGGTTTGCTTTCCATTATCTTTGGCTTTATCTTGCTTTTGACCGTGGTTTTGGGTGTTACCCCTTCCACGGCCTCGACCTCGCGACGTGTTGGATCCTCGACCTCGACCCTTACCAGAACCACATCCATAGTTAGAAGAAGATTCAGTTTTA